>JAHHFK020002267.1:0-507683 GCA_024533555.2 Aedes koreicus
GCCCACCTGATGGAAAATTTAGGTTCTAGTAATTTTTTTCGGACCAAAACCGGGTTTTCGAAAATCGACGATTTGAAACACCCTATTTAAGCGATTAGACGCTTATTTACGGAGATAAACGCATTTAAAGGTTTCCAGAGCCCACCTGATGGAAAATTTAGGTTCTAGTAATTTTTTTTGGACCAAAACCGGGTTTTCGAAAATCGACGATTTGAAACACCCTATTTAAGCGATTAGACGCTTATTTACGGAGATAAACGCATTTAAAGGTTTCCAGAGCCCACCTGATGGAAAATTTAGGTTCTAGTAATTTTTTTCGGACCAAAACCGGGTTTTCGAAAATCGACGATTTGAAACACCCTATTTAAGCGATTAGACGCTTATTTACGGAGATAAACGCATTTAAAGGTTTCCAGAGCCCACCTGATGGAAAATTTAGGTTCTAGTAATTTTTTTCGGACCAAAACCGGGTTTTCGAAAATCGACGATTTGAAACACCCTATTTAAGCGATTAGACGCTTATTTACGGAGATAAACGCATTTAAAGGTTTCCAGAGCCCACCTGATGGAAAATTTAGGTTCTAGTAATTTTTTTCGGACCAAAACCGGGTTTTCGAAAATCGACGATTTGAAACACCCTATTTAAGCGATTAGACGCTTATTTACGGAGATAAACGCATTTAAAGGTTTCCAGAGCCCACCTGATGGAAAATTTAGGTTCTAGTAATTTTTTTCGGACCAAAACCGGGTTTTCGAAAATCGACGATTTGAAACACCCTATTTAAGCGATTAGACGCTTATTTACGGAGATAAACGCATTTAAAGGTTTCCAGAGCCCACCTGATGGAAAATTTAGGTTCTAGTAATTTTTTCGGACCAAAACCGGGTTTTCGAAAATCGACGATTTGAAACACCCTATTTAAGCGATTAGACGCTTATTTACGGAGATAAACGCATTTAAAGGTTTCCAGAGCCCACCTGATGGAAAATTTAGGTTCTAGTAATTTTTTCGGACCAAAACCGGGTTTTCGAAAATCGACGATTTGATTAGACGCTTATTTACGGAGATAAACGCATTTAAAGGTTTCCAGAGCCCACCTGATGGAAAATTTAGGTTCTAGTAATTTTTTCGGACCAAAACCGGGTTTTCGAAAATCGACGATTTGAAACACCCTATTTAAGCGATTAGACGCTTATTTACGGAGATAAACGCATTTAAAGGTTTCCAGAGCCCACCTGATGGAAAATTTAGGTTCTAGTAATTTTTTTCGGACCAAAACCGGGTTTTCGAAAATCGACGATTTGAAACACCCTATTTAAGCGATTAGACGCTTATTTACGGAGATAAACGCATTTAAAGGTTTCCAGAGCCCACCTGATGGAAAATTTAGGTTCTAGTAATTTTTTTCGGACCAAAACCGGGTTTTCGAAAATCGACGATTTGAAACACCCTATTTAAGCGATTAGACGCTTATTTACGGAGATAAACGCATTTAAAGGTTTCCAGAGCCCACCTGATGGAAAATTTAGGTTCTAGTAATTTTTTTCGGACCAAAACCGGGTTTTCGAAAATCGACGATTTGAAACCCCCTATTTAAGCGATTAGACGCTTATTTACGGAGATAAACGCATTTAAAGGTTTCCAGAGCCCACCTGATGGAAAATTTAGGTTCTAGTAATTTTTTCGGACCAAAACCGGGTTTTCGAAAATCGACGATTTGAAACACCCTATTTAAGCGATTAGACGCTTATTTACGGAGATAAACGCATTTAAAGGTTTCCAGAGCCCACCTGATGGAAAATTTAGGTTCTAGTAATTTTTCGGACCAAAACCGGGTTTTCGAAAATCGACGATTTGAAACACCCTATTTAAGCGATTAGACGCTTATTTACGGAGATAAACGCATTTAAAGGTTTCCAGAGCCCACCTGATGGAAAATTTAGGTTCTAGTAATTTTTTCGGACCAAAACCGGGTTTTCGAAAATCGACGATTTGATTAGACGCTTATTTACGGAGATAAACGCATTTAAAGGTTTCCAGAGCCCACCTGATGGAAAATTTAGGTTCTAGTAAATTTTTTTCGGACCAAAACCGGGTTTTCGAAAATCGACGATTTGAAACCCCCTATTTAAGCGATTAGACGCTTATTTACGGAGATAAACGCATTTAAAGGTTTCCAGAGCCCACCTGATGGAAAATTTAGGTTCTAGTAATTTTTTTCGGACCAAAACCGGGTTTTCGAAAATCGACGATTTGAAACCCCCTATTTAAGCGATTAGACGCTTATTTACGGAGATAAACGCATTTAAAGGTTTCCAGAGCCCACCTGATGGAAAATTTAGGTTCTAGTAATTTTTTTCGGACCAAAACCGGGTTTTCGAAAATCGACGATTTGAAACCCCTATTTAAGCGATTAGACGCTTATTTACGGAGATAAACGCATTTAAAGGTTTCCAGAGCCCACCTGATGGAAAATTTAGGTTCTAGTAATTTTTTCGGACCAAAACCGGGTTTTCGAAAATCGACGATTTGAAACCCCCTATTTAAGCGATTAGACGCTTATTTACGGAGATAAACGCATTTAAAGGTTTCCAGAGCCCACCTGATGGAAAATTTAGGTTCTAGTAATTTTTTTCGGACCAAAACCGGGTTTTCGAAAATCGACGATTTGAAACCCCTATTTAAGCGATTAGACGCTTATTTACGGAGATAAACGCATTTAAAGGTTTCCAGAGCCCACCTGATGGAAAATTTAGGTTCTAGTAATTTTTTTCGGACCAAAACCGGGTTTTCGAAAATCGACGATTTGAAACCCCTATTTAAGCGATTAGACGCTTATTTACGGAGATAAACGCATTTAAAGGTTTCCAGAGCCCACCTGATGGAAAATTTAGGTTCTAGTAATTTTTTCGGACCAAAACCGGGTTTTCGAAAATCGACGATTTGAAACCCCCTATTTAAGCGATTAGACGCTTATTTACGGAGATAAACGCATTTAAAGGTTTCCAGAGCCCACCTGATGGAAAATTTAGGTTCTAGTAATTTTTTTCGGACCAAAACCGGGTTTTCGAAAATCGACGATTTGAAACACCCTATTTAAGCGATTAGACGCTTATTTACGGAGATAAACGCATTTAAAGGTTTCCAGAGCCCACCTGATGGAAAATTTAGGTTCTAGTAATTTTTTTCGGACCAAAACCGGGTTTTCGAAAATCGACGATTTGAAACACCCTATTTAAGCGATTAGACGCTTATTTACGGAGATAAACGCATTTAAAGGTTTCCAGAGCCCACCTGATGGAAAATTTAGGTTCTAGTAATTTTTTTCGGACCAAAACCGGGTTTTCGAAAATCGACGATTTGAAACCCCCTATTTAAGCGATTAGACGCTTATTTACGGAGATAAACGCATTTAAAGGTTTCCAGAGCCCACCTGATGGAAAATTTAGGTTCTAGTAATTTTTTTCGGACCAAAACCGGGTTTTCGAAAATCGACGATTTGAAACCCCCTATTTAAGCGATTAGACGCTTATTTACGGAGATAAACGCATTTAAAGGTTTCCAGAGCCCACCTGATGGAAAATTTAGGTTCTAGTAATTTTTTTCGGACCAAAACCGGGTTTTCGAAAATCGACGATTTGAAACACCCTATTTAAGCGATTAGACGCTTATTTACGGAGATAAACGCATTTAAAGGTTTCCAGAGCCCACCTGATGGAAAATTTAGGTTCTAGTAATTTTTTTCGGACCAAAACCGGGTTTTCGAAAATCGACGATTTGAAACACCCTATTTAAGCGATTAGACGCTTATTTACGGAGATAAACGCATTTAAAGGTTTCCAGAGCCCACCTGATGGAAAATTTAGGTTCTAGTAATTTTTTTCGGACCAAAACCGGGTTTTCGAAAATCGACGATTTGAAACCCCTATTTAAGCGATTAGACGCTTATTTACGGAGATAAACGCATTTAAAGGTTTCCAGAGCCCACCTGATGGAAAATTTAGGTTCTAGTAATTTTTTCGGACCAAAACCGGGTTTTCGAAAATCGACGATTTGAAACACCCTATTTAAGCGATTAGACGCTTATTTACGGAGATAAACGCATTTAAAGGTTTCCAGAGCCCACCTGATGGAAAATTTAGGTTCTAGTAATTTTTTTTCGGACCAAAACCGGGTTTTCGAAAATCGACGATTTGAAACACCCTATTTAAGCGATTAGACGCTTATTTACGGAGATAAACGCATTTAAAGGTTTCCAGAGCCCACCTGATGGAAAATTTAGGTTCTAGTAATTTTTTTCGGACCAAAACCGGGTTTTCGAAAATCGACGATTTGAAACACCCTATTTAAGCGATTAGACGCTTATTTACGGAGATAAACGCATTTAAAGGTTTCCAGAGCCCACCTGATGGAAAATTTAGGTTCTAGTAATTTTTTTCGGACCAAAACCGGGTTTTCGAAAATCGACGATTTGAAACCCCCTATTTAAGCGATTAGACGCTTATTTACGGAGATAAACGCATTTAAAGGTTTCCAGAGCCCACCTGATGGAAAATTTAGGTTCTAGTAATTTTTTTCGGACCAAAACCGGGTTTTCGAAAATCGACGATTTGAAACACCCTATTTAAGCGATTAGACGCTTATTTACGGAGATAAACGCATTTAAAGGTTTCCAGAGCCCACCTGATGGAAAATTTAGGTTCTAGTAATTTTTTTCGGACCAAAACCGGGTTTTCGAAAATCGACGATTTGAAACACCCTATTTAAGCGATTAGACGCTTATTTACGGAGATAAACGCATTTAAAGGTTTCCAGAGCCCACCTGATGGAAAATTTAGGTTCTAGTAATTTTTTTCGGACCAAAACCGGGTTTTCGAAAATCGACGATTTGAAACCCCCTATTTAAGCGATTAGACGCTTATTTACGGAGATAAACGCATTTAAAGGTTTCCAGAGCCCACCTGATGGAAAATTTAGGTTCTAGTAATTTTTTTCGGACCAAAACCGGGTTTTCGAAAATCGACGATTTGAAACACCCTATTTAAGCGATTAGACGCTTATTTACGGAGATAAACGCATTTAAAGGTTTCCAGAGCCCACCTGATGGAAAATTTAGGTTCTAGTAATTTTTTTCGGACCAAAACCGGGTTTTCGAAAATCGACGATTTGAAACCCCCTATTTAAGCGATTAGACGCTTATTTACGGAGATAAACGCATTTAAAGGTTTCCAGAGCCCACCTGATGGAAAATTTAGGTTCTAGTAATTTTTTTCGGACCAAAACCGGGTTTTCGAAAATCGACGATTTGAAACCCCTATTTAAGCGATTAGACGCTTATTTACGGAGATAAACGCATTTAAAGGTTTCCAGAGCCCACCTGATGGAAAATTTAGGTTCTAGTAATTTTTTTCGGACCAAAACCGGGTTTTCGAAAATCGACGATTTGAAACCCCCTATTTAAGGGATTAGACGCTTATTTACGGAGATAAACGCATTTAAAGGTTTCCAGAGCCCACCTGATGGAAAATTTAGGTTCTAGTAATTTTTTTCGGACCAAAACCGGGTTTTCGAAAATCGACGATTTGAAACCCCCTATTTAAGCGATTAGACGCTTATTTACGGAGATAAACGCATTTAAAGGTTTCCAGAGCCCACCTGATGGAAAATTTAGGTTCTAGTAATTTTTTTCGGACCAAAACCGGGTTTTCGAAAATCGACGATTTGAAACCCCCTATTTAAGCGATTAGACGCTTATTTACGGAGATAAACGCATTTAAAGGTTTCCAGAGCCCACCTGATGGAAAATTTAGGTTCTAGTAATTTTTTTCGGACCAAAACCGGGTTTTCGAAAATCGACGATTTGAAACCCCTATTTAAGCGATTAGACGCTTATTTACGGAGATAAACGCATTTAAAGGTTTCCAGAGCCCACCTGATGGAAAATTTAGGTTCTAGTAATTTTTTTTCGGACCAAAACCGGGTTTTCGAAAATCGACGATTTGAAACCCCCTATTTAAGCGATTAGACGCTTATTTACGGAGATAAACGCATTTAAAGGTTTCCAGAGCCCACCTGATGGAAAATTTAGGTTCTAGTAATTTTTTTCGGACCAAAACCGGGTTTTCGAAAATCGACGATTTGAAACCCCCTATTTAAGCGATTAGACGCTTATTTACGGAGATAAACGCATTTAAAGGTTTCCAGAGCCCACCTGATGGAAAATTTAGGTTCTAGTAATTTTTTTCGGACCAAAACCGGGTTTTCGAAAATCGACGATTTGAAACCCCCTATTTAAGCGATTAGACGCTTATTTACGGAGATAAACGCATTTAAAGGTTTCCAGAGCCCACCTGATGGAAAATTTAGGTTCTAGTAATTTTTTTCGGACCAAAACCGGGTTTTCGAAAATCGACGATTTGAAACCCCTATTTAAGCGATTAGACGCTTATTTACGGAGATAAACGCATTTAAAGGTTTCCAGAGCCCACCTGATGGAAAATTTAGGTTCTAGTAATTTTTTTCGGACCAAAACCGGGTTTTCGAAAATCGACGATTTGAAACCCCCTATTTAAGCGATTAGACGCTTATTTACGGAGATAAACGCATTTAAAGGTTTCCAGAGCCCACCTGATGGAAAATTTAGGTTCTAGTAATTTTTTTCGGACCAAAACCGGGTTTTCGAAAATCGACGATTTGAAACCCCCTATTTAAGCGATTAGACGCTTATTTACGGAGATAAACGCATTTAAAGGTTTCCAGAGCCCACCTGATGGAAAATTTAGGTTCTAGTAATTTTTTTCGGACCAAAACCGGGTTTTCGAAAATCGACGATTTGAAACCCCCTATTTAAGCGATTAGACGCTTATTTACGGAGATAAACGCATTTAAAGGTTTCCAGAGCCCACCTGATGGAAAATTTAGGTTCTAGTAATTTTTTCGGACCAAAACCGGGTTTTCGAAAATCGACGATTTGAAACCCCCTATTTAAGCGATTAGACGCTTATTTACGGAGATAAACGCATTTAAAGGTTTCCAGAGCCCACCTGATGGAAAATTTAGGTTCTAGTAATTTTTTTCGGACCAAAACCGGGTTTTCGAAAATCGACGATTTGAAACCCCCTATTTAAGCGATTAGACGCTTATTTACGGAGATAAACGCATTTAAAGGTTTCCAGAGCCCACCTGATGGAAAATTTAGGTTCTAGTAATTTTTTTCGGACCAAAACCGGGTTTTCGAAAATCGACGATTTGAAACCCCCTATTTAAGCGATTAGACGCTTATTTACGGAGATAAACGCATTTAAAGGTTTCCAGAGCCCACCTGATGGAAAATTTAGGTTCTAGTAATTTTTTTCGGACCAAAACCGGGTTTTCGAAAATCGACGATTTGAAACCCCCTATTTAAGCGATTAGACGCTTATTTACGGAGATAAACGCATTTAAAGGTTTCCAGAGCCCACCTGATGGAAAATTTAGGTTCTAGTATTTTTTTCGGACCAAAACCGGGTTTTCGAAAATCGACGATTTGAAACCCCTATTTAAGCGATTAGACGCTTATTTACGGAGATAAACGCATTTAAAGGTTTCCAGAGCCCACCTGATGGAAAATTTAGGTTCTAGTATTTTTTTTCGGACCAAAACCGGGTTTTCGAAAATCGACGATTTGAAACCCCCTATTTAAGCGATTAGACGCTTATTTACGGAGATAAACGCATTTAAAGGTTTCCAGAGCCCACCTGATGGAAAATTTAGGTTCTAGTAATTTTTTTCGGACCAAAACCGGGTTTTCGAAAATCGACGATTTGAAACCCCCTATTTAAGCGATTAGACGCTTATTTACGGAGATAAACGCATTTAAAGGTTTCCAGAGCCCACCTGATGGAAAATTTAGGTTCTAGTAATTTTTTTCGGACCAAAACCGGGTTTTCGAAAATCGACGATTTGAAACCCCCTATTTAAGCGATTAGACGCTTATTTACGGAGATAAACGCATTTAAAGGTTTCCAGAGCCCACCTGATGGAAAATTTAGGTTCTAGTAATTTTTTTCGGACCAAAACCGGGTTTTCGAAAATCGACGATTTGAAACCCCTATTTAAGCGATTAGACGCTTATTTACGGAGATAAACGCATTTAAAGGTTTCCAGAGCCCACCTGATGGAAAATTTAGGTTCTAGTAATTTTTTTCGGACCAAAACCGGGTTTTCGAAAATCGACGATTTGAAACCCCCTATTTAAGCGATTAGACGCTTATTTACGGAGATAAACGCATTTAAAGGTTTCCAGAGCCCACCTGATGGAAAATTTAGGTTCTAGTAATTTTTTTCGGACCAAAACCGGGTTTTCGAAAATCGACGATTTGAAACCCCCTATTTAAGCGATTAGACGCTTATTTACGGAGATAAACGCATTTAAAGGTTTCCAGAGCCCACCTGATGGAAAATTTAGGTTCTAGTAATTTTTTTCGGACCAAAACCGGGTTTTCGAAAATCGACGATTTGAAACCCCTATTTAAGCGATTAGACGCTTATTTACGGAGATAAACGCATTTAAAGGTTTCCAGAGCCCACCTGATGGAAAATTTAGGTTCTAGTAATTTTTTTCGGACCAAAACCGGGTTTTCGAAAATCGACGATTTGAAACCCCCTATTTAAGCGATTAGACGCTTATTTACGGAGATAAACGCATTTAAAGGTTTCCAGAGCCCACCTGATGGAAAATTTAGGTTCTAGTAATTTTTTTCGGACCAAAACCGGGTTTTCGAAAATCGACGATTTGAAACCCCCTATTTAAGCGATTAGACGCTTATTTACGGAGATAAACGCATTTAAAGGTTTCCAGAGCCCACCTGATGGAAAATTTAGGTTCTAGTAATTTTTTTCGGACCAAAACCGGGTTTTCGAAAATCGACGATTTGAAACCCCTATTTAAGCGATTAGACGCTTATTTACGGAGATAAACGCATTTAAAGGTTTCCAGAGCCCACCTGATGGAAAATTTAGGTTCTAGTAATTTTTTTCGGACCAAAACCGGGTTTTCGAAAATCGACGATTTGAAACCCCTATTTAAGCGATTAGACGCTTATTTACGGAGATAAACGCATTTAAAGGTTTCCAGAGCCCACCTGATGGAAAATTTAGGTTCTAGTAATTTTTTTCGGACCAAAACCGGGTTTTCGAAAATCGACGATTTGAAACCCCTATTTAAGCGATTAGACGCTTATTTACGGAGATAAACGCATTTAAAGGTTTCCAGAGCCCACCTGATGGAAAATTTAGGTTCTAGTAATTTTTTTCGGACCAAAACCGGGTTTTCGAAAATCGACGATTTGAAACCCCTATTTAAGCGATTAGACGCTTATTTACGGAGATAAACGCATTTAAAGGTTTCCAGAGCCCACCTGATGGAAAATTTAGGTTCTAGTAATTTTTTTCGGACCAAAACCGGGTTTTCGAAAATCGACGATTTGAAACCCCCTATTTAAGCGATTAGACGCTTATTTACGGAGATAAACGCATTTAAAGGTTTCCAGAGCCCACCTGATGGAAAATTTAGGTTCTAGTAATTTTTTTCGGACCAAAACCGGGTTTTCGAAAATCGACGATTTGAAAACCCCCTATTTAAGCGATTAGACGCTTATTTACGGAGATAAACGCATTTAAAGGTTTCCAGAGCCCACCTGATGGAAAATTTAGGTTCTAGTAATTTTTTTCGGACCAAAACCGGGTTTTCGAAAATCGACGATTTGAAACCCCTATTTAAGCGATTAGACGCTTATTTACGGAGATAAACGCATTTAAAGGTTTCCAGAGCCCACCTGATGGAAAATTTAGGTTCTAGTAATTTTTTTCGGACCAAAACCGGGTTTTCGAAAATCGACGATTTGAAACCCCCTATTTAAGCGATTAGACGCTTATTTACGGAGATAAACGCATTTAAAGGTTTCCAGAGCCCACCTGATGGAAAATTTAGGTTCTAGTAATTTTTTTCGGACCAAAACCGGGTTTTCGAAAATCGACGATTTGAAACCCCCTATTTAAGCGATTAGACGCTTATTTACGGAGATAAACGCATTTAAAGGTTTCCAGAGCCCACCTGATGGAAAATTTAGGTTCTAGTATTTTTTTTCGGACCAAAACCGGGTTTTCGAAAATCGACGATTTGAAACCCCCTATTTAAGCGATTAGACGCTTATTTACGGAGATAAACGCATTTAAAGGTTTCCAGAGCCCACCTGATGGAAAATTTAGGTTCTAGTATTTTTTTCGGACCAAAACCGGGTTTTCGAAAATCGACGATTTGAAACCCCCTATTTAAGCGATTAGACGCTTATTTACGGAGATAAACGCATTTAAAGGTTTCCAGAGCCCACCTGATGGAAAATTTAGGTTCTAGTATTTTTTTCGGACCAAAACCGGGTTTTCGAAAATCGACGATTTGAAACCCCTATTTAAGCGATTAGACGCTTATTTACGGAGATAAACGCATTTAAAGGTTTCCAGAGCCCACCTGATGGAAAATTTAGGTTCTAGTAATTTTTTTCGGACCAAAACCGGGTTTTCGAAAATCGACGATTTGAAACCCCCTATTTAAGCGATTAGACGCTTATTTACGGAGATAAACGCATTTAAAGGTTTCCAGAGCCCACCTGATGGAAAATTTAGGTTCTAGTAATTTTTTTCGGACCAAAACCGGGTTTTCGAAAATCGACGATTTGAAACCCCCTATTTAAGCGATTAGACGCTTATTTACGGAGATAAACGCATTTAAAGGTTTCCAGAGCCCACCTGATGGAAAATTTAGGTTCTAGTAATTTTTTTCGGACCAAAACCGGGTTTTCGAAAATCGACGATTTGAAACCCCCTATTTAAGCGATTAGACGCTTATTTACGGAGATAAACGCATTTAAAGGTTTCCAGAGCCCACCTGATGGAAAATTTAGGTTCTAGTAATTTTTTTCGGACCAAAACCGGGTTTTCGAAAATCGACGATTTGAAACCCCTATTTAAGCGATTAGACGCTTATTTACGGAGATAAACGCATTTAAAGGTTTCCAGAGCCCACCTGATGGAAAATTTAGGTTCTAGTAATTTTTTTCGGACCAAAACCGGGTTTTCGAAAATCGACGATTTGAAACCCCTATTTAAGCGATTAGACGCTTATTTACGGAGATAAACGCATTTAAAGGTTTCCAGAGCCCACCTGATGGAAAATTTAGGTTCTAGTAATTTTTTTCGGACCAAAACCGGGTTTTCGAAAATCGACGATTTGAAACCCCTATTTAAGCGATTAGACGCTTATTTACGGAGATAAACGCATTTAAAGGTTTCCAGAGCCCACCTGATGGAAAATTTAGGTTCTAGTAATTTTTTTCGGACCAAAACCGGGTTTTCGAAAATCGACGATTTGAAACCCCTATTTAAGCGATTAGACGCTTATTTACGGAGATAAACGCATTTAAAGGTTTCCAGAGCCCACCTGATGGAAAATTTAGGTTCTAGTAATTTTTTTCGGACCAAAACCGGGTTTTCGAAAATCGACGATTTGAAACCCCCTATTTAAGCGATTAGACGCTTATTTACGGAGATAAACGCATTTAAAGGTTTCCAGAGCCCACCTGATGGAAAATTTAGGTTCTAGTAATTTTTTTCGGACCAAAACCGGGTTTTCGAAAATCGACGATTTGAAACCCCTATTTAAGCGATTAGACGCTTATTTACGGAGATAAACGCATTTAAAGGTTTCCAGAGCCCACCTGATGGAAAATTTAGGTTCTAGTAATTTTTTTCGGACCAAAACCGGGTTTTCGAAAATCGACGATTTGAAACCCCCTATTTAAGCGATTAGACGCTTATTTACGGAGATAAACGCATTTAAAGGTTTCCAGAGCCCACCTGATGGAAAATTTAGGTTCTAGTATTTTTTTCGGACCAAAACCGGGTTTTCGAAAATCGACGATTTGAAACCCCTATTTAAGCGATTAGACGCTTATTTACGGAGATAAACGCATTTAAAGGTTTCCAGAGCCCACCTGATGGAAAATTTAGGTTCTAGTAATTTTTTTCGGACCAAAACCGGGTTTTCGAAAATCGACGATTTGAAACCCCTATTTAAGCGATTAGACGCTTATTTACGGAGATAAACGCATTTAAAGGTTTCCAGAGCCCACCTGATGGAAAATTTAGGTTCTAGTAATTTTTTTCGGACCAAAACCGGGTTTTCGAAAATCGACGATTTGAAACCCCCTATTTAAGCGATTAGACGCTTATTTACGGAGATAAACGCATTTAAAGGTTTCCAGAGCCCACCTGATGGAAAATTTAGGTTCTAGTAATTTTTTTCGGACCAAAACCGGGTTTTCGAAAATCGACGATTTGAAACCCCCTATTTAAGCGATTAGACGCTTATTTACGGAGATAAACGCATTTAAAGGTTTCCAGAGCCCACCTGATGGAAAATTTAGGTTCTAGTATTTTTTTCGGACCAAAACCGGGTTTTCGAAAATCGACGATTTGAAACCCCCTATTTAAGCGATTAGACGCTTATTTACGGAGATAAACGCATTTAAAGGTTTCCAGAGCCCACCTGATGGAAAATTTAGGTTCTAGTAATTTTTTTCGGACCAAAACCGGGTTTTCGAAAATCGACGATTTGAAACCCCCTATTTAAGCGATTAGACGCTTATTTACGGAGATAAACGCATTTAAAGGTTTCCAGAGCCCACCTGATGGAAAATTTAGGTTCTAGTAATTTTTTTCGGACCAAAACCGGGTTTTCGAAAATCGACGATTTGAAACCCCCTATTTAAGCGATTAGACGCTTATTTACGGAGATAAACGCATTTAAAGGTTTCCAGAGCCCACCTGATGGAAAATTTAGGTTCTAGTAATTTTTTTCGGACCAAAACCGGGTTTTCGAAAATCGACGATTTGAAACCCCCTATTTAAGCGATTAGACGCTTATTTGATCCAGACTTCGCATTCTATGACTACGAGAAAATAGCTCTGGAGTGAAGTGCAACTAATTGATCAAAGTTTAAGTGGTACCCAAGAACAAAAACTCTCCAAACTCGTAGATCGTTCATCGGAGCCTCAAAACTAAGCAACAGTTCGAAATGAAGTATATTTCAACGCAAATGGACGTTAAACATCAGATAAGATGGATACGATAGCACAATGGTATAAAACTTACGAAAGGTGTAAAGTCCGGAAAACCGGAAACCTAATGAATCAATTTAATTGTAGTGATAGGCCTTTTGTTTTTATTTATTTGATTCAGTTCATTTAAGTTCATTTGAGTGGCTCAGTCACGGTAGCCATAAGAAGCCAATTTTTTATTGTTTTTTTAACACGATTAACTTAATATTGCATTAAGTAGAACTTGGACCGACAACTCGCGGTTAAGCCGAGCTTAAACTGAGTGATATTTGTTTTGGGATGGATTGAACAAGGAAACATTGAAATGGAATTCTATAGTATCAACAAAGAGTCACTTTTGGTGTTTGGCAAGCTATAGTGGAAAATGAGAAGAAAAATTAGTAATTTTCATTTAATTCCAACTACCTTCATTGCACACCTTTATTACAGTCGAGTATTAGTACACTACACTGAAGAAGTCTGCACATTGTAGACGCAATACGCGTATCTGTGATGATAAGCAATACAGGTGGTTGGAATTAAATGGAAATTACTAATTTTTCTTCTCATTTTCTAGTAACAGGTATTCCACTAAACAGCTCACACTCTCCAGGATTCAAGTTATGGTGACTATTGGGCTTAGATGAGACTCCTCAATATGTCGGAACAAAACTAACACAAACTAATATATAAAGAAAAAAAAATTCAAACAGATTGAACTGTTATTCTAGACACACAGATACAAAAGCGTTCCCAAAATTGAAAACGGACCGTGAACTAGTTCACGTTTTCAGGATTTTTATCTTTAAACGTGATTTAGTTCATGATAACGTGCTTCAGTTCATGGTTTATTTTTGCATGTTCTCGAATTCATGACTGCAGTTTACGGATTTGCGCACGGTTTTTTTTCCGTGCATAGAACACATAACTCGACTGCATACATCAAAGATCGCGAGATCCCAACAGATTCTTGTCTACCTTTGTTATCTTCCCTCTAGGGTATTCTAAATTCATTTCCGTCATTATCGTGCATTCCCAGACTGCATGATCGATCTTATCATAACCGTTTCCCACTGGCAAACATTGCTCTCCACGAAGTTAATTCTTAAGAGTTCTGCATTCAACTAGTTAATTGAAATTGAATAGAAGTAATTGAACTTCAAGGAGAAATAAAATTGTATCATTTAACATAACAACAGAAAGGGTGTCCACAGTTAAATTGCATCACTTTCAATAAGCTGTAACATTTCGCCCTTTGGGTTGATTTCAACGAAATTTTGGGTGAAATTACTCCAGCGTGAATTGCTTACACTGCGTGAGTTTCATTGTGAAATGAGTCGTAGTTTCGAAAGTGGAGTCGAAGGAACAGCAAGTGCGCAAGAACATTTTGCACACGCACCTCGAAAACCCACTTCTTTCGCACCGAGCCTACGGAAAGATGTGAAAATTCACCAGTCTACAGTGTCTAGTGCCATAAAACGTTTCGGGGAACGTTTAGCTGTCGATCGGAAGAAGGTGAGTGGTAGAAAAAGTGTTCCGTACTGTGTGAAGGATCACAAGTAAGTGGTTGCTGCCTTTAAACGCAAACCCAACTGTTTCGTTCGGGATGTCACGAAAAAGCTGCACTTGACCATAAGTTTCGTGCAGATAGCCAAGAAACGAGCCGGGCTCCATTCAGTCAAAGTTCAGAAAGCTCCGAACCGCAATGGAAAACAGAATAGGACAGCTAAAACACGTGCGCGTAAGCTGTACACACAAATGTTGACGAAACCATCATGTTGCATCATGGACGATGAAACACACGTAAAAGCGGGCTTTAAACAAATTCCCGGCAACCAGTATGTGACTGCGAAAGACAAGTTCGATGTTTCAGAGTTTCTCAGGGAACAGCAAGTGTCAATGTTCCCCAAGAAATTCACGATTTGGCAGAGGATTTGTTCGTGTGGTAAAAGGAGCAAGCCTTTCGTGACAACTTCAACTATAAATGGTCAAGTATACATGAATGAATGCCTGAAAAAACGACTGCTTCCGTTTCTCAAAACACGCAACGTTCCTACAATTTTTTTGGCCGGACCTAGCCTCTTGTCACTATTCCAAGGATGTTCTGGAGTGGTTCAAGACGAATGGTGTCAATTTCGAGCCGAAGGATCTTAGTCCCCCAAACTCTCCAGAGTTGCGGCCAATTGAAAAATATTGGGCTTTAATGAAGCACTAACTTCGTAAGCCTCATGAATATGGGCCGGGATCAACGGCTTTACTTCCCTTCCGAAGCAAGACGTGACCAGATTTTTTCACCTCAGAAAAACCACCGACGTCGACTGGGATTGAATCCAGACCCACTGGGGTGCCAAGTAGCAGTCACGCTTACCACTACACCACCGACGCCGGCTATAAATAAAATCTTACAGAAATGTATATTGGTGTAGAATGGAAATTTAAATTTAGAGGAGGTAACGAAAAATGATTTGATTTTGTGTATTTCAAACTAGGAAACTGAAGAATCCCAAACTGGGATTCTGGAGAACCATTAGATGGGGTTGTTGAGAGTCCCCAGATGCGATTCTGAAGAATACAGAAACTGACACTTAAACTGGAGTTATGGAGGATTCCAAAATGGGATTCTGGAGAATCCTAAACTGGTATTCTGGAGAATCCCAAGATGGGATTCTAGATAGAAGTACGATAGGAGACCGAGAATCCCAAGGAGGAATTCTGAATTACACCAAAACTCTGGAGAGCTCAAGATGACATTCTGAAGGATTCCAAGATGGAATTCTAAGGACTTCCAAGCTGTTGTTCTGGAAAATCCCAAGATGGGATTCAGAAAAATGTTGCCTTGGCTTTCCCAGAATCCCATCTTTGGATTTCTTTCAATCCCACTTTGGGAATGTTCATAAACCACGTAGACTCATTTTTGAAACACTTGCTCAGAATATCCATACACAGAAATCACAGACTACGAATGGAGATTTTAAAGCGACTGTGAGTGTGTCCAATTTTTGTACATTCTTAGATCCGTTATAAAAGTGGGGATCAAAGTAAGCTCTTGTTGCGTGCGGACGTGTTTTTGTAGCTGTCATTATTTCACTCGAGTTTCTCAAACAATTTCAAATTAAGGAAATGAAGACGATCACAAGTCAGCATCCGGAATCCGTTTGGTTGAAAACGGAAAAGACATGAGCATCACTGTTCAGAAACCCTTTGGTGGAAAGTACGGGAAATAACTCGCGATCTGCATTCTTCTCCGTCAACCAATCCTCCGAAAGTCGTAGAAACCCCGGCGTGCTTTGTGTCGAGCGTGAGTGATACCGTGGCCGGTGGGAATGCCCAGCTTGGGTATATCGATATATTTTTCCTGTAAAATCCAACCCCCGCGTTCATAGATATTGTGTTCTTATCTGAATCGTACAAACGGTCTATTACGCAAGAATAGTTCACTGTGTTGTTTGCGGAAGCTTTGGTAGAAGGTTGAAAACTTTTGATTCTTGCGCTGGCTGAGCTAGTTTGTGTGCACTTCTTGGACTTCGTGGAGAAGAAATTTCGGGCTTTTGGATTTGGTAAAGAAAAATACCTAAACCAAGATAATACATTGAATTTTATTCCCTGAATATTTCATGACAATCGGTTGAGAGACTTGTTTTTGAGGACGAGTTTAAAGTGATGCAATTTAACTGTGGACACCCTTTAATCAGTGTGTACTCAATAATGTATGACCAATTTTGACCGTTCCACCCTTTGGCACTCTACGATCAGGGACCAGAAAGCAATCCCTGTCCTCTGCAACATGACAAACTGTTTCCTATTTGCACCTCAACCACGTTTGAGTTGACCGGTCTAAATGAATTGACTGCAATTTAAAAATTCGTTCCGAGGCCCCACAAACTTGTGCCATTTTCTTCATTCATCATCATTGTTTCAAGTTGAAATACCACAGACCGACAGACGAGATCCATCCTCAGCGTTGCACGAATTAAGCACTGTAATAACTCCACCGGAGCTTGTCGAAATTCCTCTTTTGTAGATCCCTTTTTTTGGCTTTTCATTTCCTACAAAGCACCAAGAATCCACTCTTTTGCCTGCTGAACGGGAACAATAATGCCAGGTGTATTCAGCAAGCAGTCAACGAAGTGCAGGAAGGCAAAAAAAAAGAAGCAAAATAATCATAATTTTATGAGCACATAACGACTTTTTAAGTTCATTTGCAAAAGCTGTAATAGAGCGCGAGAGATAGGCTGCCTGGCACTGGATTTGTCCGTTGAAAGGTATGCTTGCTGTACGTGGCCCGTTGGGGTGCGTTTTCTTCTCGCAGTTTTTCAACGAAAACAGGGAATGCTTATTTCAGCGAACGAAACTTCCTCACTCGGTTACCACTTTGGGAAACAATTGCCCTTCATTTCCCATCGTTGCAATCGGAGCCGGGATGGGATTTTTTTTAATAAGGTTTGTTGTTGGCTTCTCGTCTGGGTGGGGAAATGTAAATGGTAGAAGAATCTCGTCGAGCACTCGACATTGAAGCAGTCTGTAAGTCGCAGACGAAATAGGCCTATCTGTCAAAGGATAAGCTATTAGTGGAATTCAAAGGAATTTGCTTGCTTTAACTAGAGATTCTTTGAAAAATAGATAATTTTTTTTATTTTTTATATTTTTAAAAGTGACCAAGTAAAATGTTAATTTAATTAACCCTAGTTTTCGAATGGAAGAAGAATTTTGGTTTATATAATAATTTCATCGGTAAGAATATCTGATACAGGCTCTTCAATTGAGTATGCTCCTCAAAACAAAACAGTAGTATGATGTAGAAGGAAATGTCCGCTCATCACCATGAGGCACCAAGAGTGGACAGTAATGTTTGCTAGAATGAAAGATATGAAGAGTAAGTGTTGAAAGTTCCGTCAGTGTACGGTAGGTTGAAAATTGAATAGAAGTATTGAAAATTGAGCGAAAGGGCTCAATACTACTCGAACCAAGGACGTTACCATTGCCTAACATCCCACTGCGGGGTAGGTCAAGGCACGGACAAATCCGCCACCTCAACTCCTTCTCAGCTGCCTTGTTGTTCTTAGCTGTTTGATGGCATTCTTAACTTCGCTTATCGTGGGAGTTGGCACATCTTCCTGTCTTGATGTTCCGCCTCTGCGCCGGTCTAGTGTTCATCGTAGTGCAGCTTCCACCTTTCAATCGCATCTCGTTCATCTGCCAAGATACCTCCATCCTTATTCCGTAATATTCGGCTCAACGAACGAATCCTTAGCAGGATCTGTTGAGTATCATGAAGAATTTCCGAGTTGCTTGAGAACGATATCTGCCCCACTACTTCTCAGTTTAACTCCTCCAGGTGGCGCTTCGGATCCCGGAAAATATTAGTTTGATGTCGTATCGCTCCAAACTTTGACACGTACCTTGCTGAAGCATCCTCGCCCGCGCTGCATTCTTCTCGTCTAAAACCGTCTGACACTCCTCGTCGAACCAGTCGTTGCTGAAATTTAGATAATGACATGTAAAATTTAGTGTTAAGTTAAGGTTCAAATAAATTTGAAAGAAGACGTGAATTTAAGTCTATCTAGCTTCTTCGTTTATTTGCATTTTGAAAGACCTAATTTAAAAAAAAAATCATGTTACCATCATTTGGTTTTGGATCAAACCAAAAGACCACCTTAATTTACAAATTATTCTGGATGACTTCCTTAACCGAGGTCTTCCCCTCGATTGCTTAGGGTGACGTACAGGTACGGAGCAAATCAAGTGGCGAAACTAACCGTGTCCATCCTGGCCAATGCGGAGGCCACTTCCGTTCCGTTTAACTTTCACGGGCACGCGGAACCAGGGCAGACAGATATGGAAGGAGTCCTATTAAAACTCGAGATGAAGTATGAAAAAAGTTTTCCGCTTCTCGTTCCTATTATGTCGGTTGGTTGCTCCTGTTGCTGCTGCCCATTTCAGTTCAGTTTGACTGGACTTTTAATCAGATTTCGCTCGTGTGCTCGCCTGTTCAAGCTTCCTTGTTTATGTTTTTGATGTTATTATTATTATTATTTTGATTCGGTGCTCTCCCCGGGCTATTGTGGCGGTGGCGGTGTTGGCGGTGGCGGCACTTGTATCTTGATGATAGACCCTGATTCGCTGCTGAAAGTTTTGCAATATTGAATTCTTTTCAGCTTTTCTCTTTCGTGGAAGGAAAACTCGCCGCCCTGGGTGAGTAATAAAAAAAACCAGCGCTTTATCTGATTTGAATTTCGGACACAATTTCATTTCACCGGTTTTGGCTTAAAACTTATAGCATCATTATGCGCTCCGTGATCAATCAAATCGATTGTCCTTGAGCTCCCAGCTATAGCATTAGTATTGGCCAGAATATCGAACCCACTCGATTCAGGTCACAATGCATCCATCCAGCATTCGTCTCTCCTTCACACCGGTGGGTCATAAAATTCCGCACTATTTCATTATTTAAACTCACCTTCCAGATAGTCGCTGCAGCAGGAGAATCAATAGTAGCAAGTGGGTACAGTGTTGATGGCATTTCGCAAAATGTCGATGGATTTTTGCCAAATTTCCAAAACTCCGAATTTGAACATAGAAAATTCGTCAAGAGCATGAAGATCTTTAGAACTTCTTGCACTATTGGAATCGTTTAGAGTGTAGAAAATCAGTATAAGTGAAATTACAGTTACCAAAATTCTTAGTTCTACAATTAAATACCAAGAACTGTCCACACTGAGGGAATATTGTCGTTCGTTAGTAGGGCGGGGGGCAACAAATGACGGCAGTGGTGATGAGAAAGGCCACTCTCTTTGTGGAAGTCTCGAAGTTTGATCGTTATGAAAGCAAAAGTATGTCGAACCTATAAACAATACACGAATTACGAAAGCGAGTGTTGGATCGCCTAATGGAAGGTGTATGCAGGCGAAAGAAACAAAATATGGTAGAAGGAAGTTAGTTTCGAAAGTTGTTGCAATCTAATAGGTGGGTATTTGAATTTGGGCTTCGCTTTACCCTCACCCAGTGATACCAATATAACAGTTTTAAATGGCGAAAGGTTTTCATTGCATGCCACTTAAAACAAGTACAAAAGTCTGTTACTAGAATTCGAATATAAGACTGACTTAATTGAACCTATTGCACTAAAGAGTGTAATGATCCAATTTTGGTCATTCAAGAAATATTTTTGGTTTTATTAACAATAAATAGTTTTTATTGTTGATCAAATGCGTTTCCAGTTGATCAAATGCGAAATTCCAGGCACTTTGTTCAACTCCTGTCATAAAATTCTGTGTAGCTAGTTTGCCAACTTTGTTCTTCACAAAACGCAAGGTTGTTTAAAGCAACCTGGCGTTTTGTGAAAAACAATGTTGGCAAAATAGCTATACATTATCTTATGACAGAAGTTGAACAAAGTGCCTGGAATTTTGCATTTGATCAACTGGAAACGCATTTGATCAACAATAAAAACTATTTATTGTTAATAAAACCAAAAATAATTCTTGAATGACCAAATATAAAAGTGCTTCTCGTTTCCAACAGTGGGTCATCTTCAGGTTCCGGTTGACGACGGACCAACATTTCTCGATTAGATACATCTCAGGCATGTTGGGAGGTTTCTTTATAGAAGATAACATCGCGATAAGTCGATAACAGTAAGTTGGAACAAGTTTGTGTTTCCACGAAAACAAAAGGTAGTAGGCTCAATCTGGCCGTTGTATACATTCCACCAGACCGAAGCAGAGACGACAGCATCCGTAAAAGAGCTGTGCGAAACAACTGACAGAGTTTTGGTATGTGGTGATTACAATCAACCCCGACTACAATGGTTATCCGTAGATAGTTTGATCTATCTTGCTGAAACATCATCGCTGAATGCTGCTAGTACGGTTCTTCTGGATGGGATGGATTTCCTTAATCTAAGCCAACGCAATTTAGTTCAGAACGAACTTGGTCGCACGCTAGATTTAGTATTCTATAATTATGAAGACGATGTGGAAATCGATGAGTCTGCTGTGGCACATTTGCCGATCGACACGCACCATCCTCCTCTTGTTCTGTCATTACCTGCACCGCTGCAATTACCGATTCTCTCTAACCACACTGTGGATGATGAATGATGATGACCTCTCGATTACCGGAACATTGATTACGCTTTGCTTATACAGTTTCTTTATAATCTGGATTGGAACAACATTCTTGAAAGCACGGACGTTTGTGAAATGTCAGAACGATTTTGTGGTGTTATAAAACATTGGCTGGCTTCGAATGTACCTCTCAAAAGACGTCCAATTTTTCCTTCATGGAACACTCCGCTGCTTCGCAAGCTAAAACGAGAACGGAATTCGGCTCAGCGAAAACTGAGACGATGCAAAACAGCTGATACTAAGCGGAAGTTCAAGCAGGTAAGCACTGCTTTTTGTAGGCTCAACACTTTGTTGTACAAGACACATGTTTTAAAACTGCAATGGAAGCTGCGACAAAATCCTTGAAGCTTTTGGAGTTTCGTCAACAGCAAAAGGAAAAACTCCAGCATTCCATCCAACATACGGCTAAGCGATAGAGAGGCTACCTGCGTCGCCGAAGTGACTGAGCTTTTTGCGGAGCACTTTGCTTCAGTGTTCGAATAAAGCGTAGCCTGTGATAATGAAGCTGAGTCTGCTGCCAGTGGTGTACCAATGGATTTTTTAAATTTGACCACGTTCGTGGTAACTGAAGAAACGAGAAAATTAAAAAGTTCTGTTTTGCCTGGTCCGGATGGTATTCCTGCTGTGTTTTTTTGTCGTTGTGCAGCTGTCTTGCCTAAGCCCCTTGCAGTCATGTTTACTCAGTCTTTCCAGCAAGGTAAATTTCCGGTCTTATGGAAGCAAATCATGTTTCCGGTGTTTAAAGCCGGTGATCGTCGAGATGTAAAAAATTATCGTGGCATAACAAGTCTCTCAGCAGCGTCCAAACTGTTCGAAATTATATTAAGTCAAGCTGTCTTCACTAGTTCGAGGAGCTACATATTGACAGATCAACATGGATTCATTCCTGGACTCCTGGACTTACTGGACTCCTCTAGTACGTGCATATCGGCGATGGATCAAAATACACAAGTCGATGTAATTCACACTGATCTATAAGCTGCCTTCGACAAGATTGACCATTACATATTTCTGTGTAAGGCTGGGTGCAACAGCACCACTTAAGGCTTGACTGCATTCGTACCTGACTGACAGAACTCTTCGTGTGCAAATTGATTCCTGCGTATCAAAGCCATTCACCAGTACGTCTGGCGTGCCTCAGGGAAGTAACTTGGGTTCGTTACTTTTTACGCTGTTTTTCAATGATGTTGCGGATTTATTGGGAGCTAGGTGCAAACTTGTATATGCAGATGACATGAAACACAACTTTGTTGTTCGTACGGTAGATGATTGCAATTGTCTTCGAAGTTTACTGAACCTGTTCGTGGAATGGTGTGGTCGGAATAAATTGATTGTAAGTATCCCAAAGTGTGTTGTGATGACGTTCCATCGTGTAAAGAGCCCAATACTTTTCGACTACTGCATTGATGGCATTCCGCTTCGTAGAGTTGATAAAGTAAATGACCAGGGTGTTCTTTTGGATGCCAAGCTGGATTTTCCAAAGCTAATCGTCAACTTGGATTCATTTAAAAAATTGCACGGGATTTCAACGACCCCCACTGCCTAAAGGCGCTGTACTGTTCACTAGTCCACCCTATACTAGAGAACGCATCTGTTGTTCGGAGTCCGTATGATGTTACCTGGATTCTACGTCTTGAACGGGTACATAATAGATTTGTAAGGCTGGCTTTGCGATACCTTCCATGGCGCGATCCTGTCAATTTACCGCCGTATCCAAGCAGATGTTTGTTATTGGGTTTTGACACTGTGGAGCAAAGAAGAAAAATTCAGCAAGCAACATTCGTCGCAAAGCTTGAATAAAGCTTAAACGGTAAAGTGGATTGTCCGGAATTGCTATCACAGCTGGAGTTGTGATCGGACGCGGATTTACCAGGTTGTTGAATGGCAATAACTCTCACCTGTCTCCAATCAGCCGGTACAATGTTGAGTTCCAGAAACTGAGTAAATAAGTTCAACATGCGGCTCATGGCGATGTCTGGGAGATTTGTAAACAAGTTGAACTTAATCCTGTCAGTCTCATTCGTGCCGAATCGTACATAGAATCTGGATAAACTTTTTGAACAAACTTGAGGATCCACTGGTCCGAGTACTCCTCGTTCTCGTTGTTCCTTGTTCGGCTACGTAATCTTCGTGCTGTGTTCCAAAGAGTGTTCATCGACGTTTCACGCGATTGCCCATCCACAAATTGTCGCCAGTATTCGCGTTTCTTGGCCTTAATGAGTCTCTTAAGTTTGCGTTCGAGAGCCGTGTATACTTCGAAGTGCTCAGGTGTTCCACGTTTACGGAAAACTTTAAACGCGTCGGACTTTTTACGGTAAACTTCGGAGCATTGCTAATCCCACCATGGAGAAGGAGGTTTCCTGTGAAATGACATTCCTGGAACTGGACGAGAATGAGATTGACGCGCGCTATCCAAGATTAGGTTGGAGAGGAAGTTATATTCCTTCAGCGGTGGAAGCCCTTGTATCGTCGTTACGGCTTCATCTATTGCTGTCCTGAACTTTGTCTAATCGATATAACGGGAAAGATCGTTGATTGATTCCGACGGATTGAACCCTTGTGGCAATCAAAATTTTTATGGACAAGTGATCACTACCGTGGGGATCCTGAATCACTTTCCATGTGCAATCCAAGGATAATGAATACGAACAAAGTGTTAGCGCTAAAGGGTGTTCCGATCAAAATTTGGTCAAACAGTTATTTGTGTGAGTCGATCAAAGTTTTTATTAATGAGTCAAATTCTTTCTTTTTGTTCAAGTTCAATTAATAAAGAATACAGGAAAAATATTCAGCTATGCTTCCTTTTTACCGAATGCGAATTGCCGGGTCTTTCATTTAACACCTGCCTTAAGATTTTGTACAGTCTCCTTGTCCACTTTATTCGCCGTACAACGCCAGTTTGCCTTGAACTGTTTCTCGCTCACAACAGCTTTTTGACTCTTTTTAAGGTTCCGCTTGACGATGGCCCAATATTGTTCGATTGGGTGGAGCTTTGGCGTGTTGGGAGGGTTCTTGTCCTTGGGCACCATTTGAATGTTGTTGGCAGCATACTATTCCATGGCATTTTTTCCATAATGGCAAGATGCCAAATAGAACGGAACAATTGTGTCGCTTCAGGAAAGGCAGTAGACGTTTTTGTAGGCACTCGCTCATAGAAATTTCCTGGTTGACGGTTCCGGTCGCAATGTAAACGTTGCTCTTCAAACCGCAGGTACAGATGGCCTGCCGCACCAGATACTTCTTCGCGAACTTTGACAGTTTAATGTGCTTGAAAATATCTGCCACCTTTCTTCGTCCGGTTGCCGTATAAAATTCCTGTCCAGGAAGCTTTTTAAAGTCTGCCTTGACGTATGTTTCATCGGCCTTTTCCCAGCAATCAAACTTCGTCAGCATCGTCGTGTACAACTTTCGCGATCGTGCTTTGGCCGACGTGTTTTGTTTACGTCGCGATTTGGAGTCACCACTTTATTGTAAGTCAACAGTCCCGCTCGTTTTTTTTGTGACATCTCGGACGGAGAGGTTGGGGTTCCGCTCGAAACAGCGGGCAATTGGCGTCGCTGTGGCCTCCGGCTTTCGATTTCCCCCCGACCCAGCTTTCCTGGCTGTCGACCAACGTTCACCGAACACTTTTAATACGTTGGTAACAGCTGATTTAGCCACATCCAACAATTTCGCCAACTTGGCGTGATAGTAGTTTGGATTTTCGTCATGCACGTGCACAATTTTGATGCGTTGCTTCTCTTCCTTCGACGACAGCACGATGCTAAATATTTCTTGTCTTCTATAACTAAACGTGATGAAATTGAGTAAACGAGTTGAAATTGATCGGGAATGATCTCTCATATGCATCCGTTTACACGGTGGGACACTTAAACTCAATTTTGACTCACTTTCGTAAGAAGTGGAGTCACTCATAGATGAGTAAATGTGACTGGGACACCGACTTAAATCAGATCGATGTTCTAGATATGCCGACTTGTCAATCCCAGTCACATTTACTCATCTTTGAGTGACTCCACTTTTGACGAAAGAGAGTCAAAAGCGATTCAAAATTGAATTAAATTGTCCCGCAGTGTAACCATTCTGAACGGCCGTTGTGAGAATATCACCATGAGAATCTCACGTGAACACAGCATGTTACTAATAACAATTACTTCTCTCCTTTCTCCTATTCTCTTTCCCATACCATGACCACGAGCAATACCATCTCGAGTAGAGTCTGAGATCAAATAGAAAACTAAATATAATGTTGTGATGTTGCCGATAATGATTACACGGGTTGCCTTCGTTTTGGTCGTTTTAACGGTTAAAAGATCAAAATTGATAGTAAAAATTTATTCCTGTTACATCAAATTTGAAACTGATCCTGCTATCAGTGAGAGCAAATTGAAAAGTCAATTTGCTATACATTTTTTCTGTTGATAGCAAATTGAGTATTCCACTTGATGATCTGTCAAGACAATGAAAACAAAACTAATTTTCTTAAAGAAAAGTAAACGCAACATTGCAGCAAGATGAAAACTAAATTTGATTTCAAATTTGACAATTGTGAAGTCAAATCAAATTAAGATTTTAATTTGATGTTGATATCAAAATAAGTTTTTGAAAAATATCTTTATGATGTTAGACTTTACTTGGGATATTACCCAGCGAGAAGATAACCTGGACCCTACATCAAAGTGAAGCAATAAGTAAAGAACGGTATATAACCCCAATCAATTTTACTTTCAGCTAAATTTTCTAACACAAGGTAAGCGATCAAATGACCACATCAAAATATACTATATATTAAATAACATCTAACGGGGAAAGAGAGGGACCATCAGGGCACCCAAGTTAAACGATTAAGATAGGGAGCATGGGACTGCCTCCTCCCTATTGTTAACATTTCGCGGAACGACGGCGGGCTCTTCGACCCTATCTATTGGGTTTATTCTGTCAATCGAGGGCTCGATTCTAGTGCTGTGAGTGTGAACTTGCTTTTGGAAGGACATTCTATTCCCCATATTCGCGGGTTTCGCCTAAGTGTCTCTGCTTACGGGCCGGCCAAACGTTTTTGGCCCTTCATACAGGAGCTCGATGATCACAAACCACAATAGAATCCTGATCAAATCGTTTTTCATATTATTCCACTGCTATGGAAAGTTACCATGCTACAATAGAAGGTTGTATTACATGATCATCATCATCAATTTGGCCTTTGCATTTTTTTTAGTTCAATCTTTATCAAGGTGCAACCAGGTTTTTATCACCATAATTAGAATGCATAAGCAGTTTTTCGGTTTATGTCAAAATACTGTTGATGAAAAAGGGGCGCGTACTTCGGTGGCGAAGCACTTTTTGATCGCTCAGTTCTACATTGGAGGGCCAATGACCAACAACAGAAAACTGGGCTGATTGTGTGGAATAAGCGCCACCAAACGGACGAAATAGAAAATTACCGCCAACAATAAGATTTTCGCCAGCAGCAGGTATCTGGCCGAGAAATTCGGCATGTCACAGAGCACGGTGCGAGTTCAGAATACTGAAGGCGGAGGGCGTGAAACGTTGCAAGAGAGCATCCAGACCGAAATACACGGAGAAGCAGCTGTAGAAAATTCCGGGGAAGTGCTGAAAGCTGCGCCGTAAGTAATTTAAGCCGGGCGGCACCATCGTTATGGACGACGAGAAGTACTTTACGTTCTCGAACAGTTAAACCGCTGGGAACATGGGGTTCTATACCGACAAGTTGGACACTATACCCAATAAGGTTAAAAATGCCAGAACAGTCAAGTTTGAGCCGAAGATATGGATGTGGGTGGCCATTTTGACGACTGGCATATCTAACCTTTACGTACAGAAGAGTAGGGTTTAGGCGGTCAATAAGAAAATCTACACGAAGAATTGTTTGCCACAAATGGTTGCTTTAAAAAAAAAGCACTATAAAGGTAAAGATATTGAGTTCTGGCTGGACCTAGCGACGTGCCATTACGCAAAAGGTCACTTGACCCCCAGAACATACCGTTTTTACGTAAGGAAGGCAATCTCCCAAACGTACCCTAGGTCGACCAATAAAATCGCATTGAACGAACTGTCCCAGTAGGTGTACGAAAATTTTTTGGAGGCCACCACAACTCAACAACTCGAGTCCCGTATCATCAGATGTGCCAAAATGGCGGACTTCAAGGTGGTCCAGATCGTGATGACGAATGTT
Organism: Aedes koreicus; assembly: GCA_024533555.2. NCBI lineage: Eukaryota > Metazoa > Arthropoda > Insecta > Diptera > Culicidae > Aedes > Aedes koreicus. Next base: position 27,455 of record JAHHFK020002267.1, read on the forward strand.
CCGGGAATCTTGAGGAAGATTGAAGATGAAGGGCCACTATCTGTCAAACCTCAAACGCTCATATGCCATTTGCATCGTTTTGACAAATTACATCAACTACATGTAAAGTGAAACTAAATTCATGTGATTTACATGCAACGCAATATCAAATTGCTACCTGCACTGCTTTTATGTGTATTCATTTGATCAAATATGTCAAATGGATCTGATACTGGTCACAGGGACAGTATAAGAGATCTTATTACCATAACCGACCGATTCTATTTTGCCATATCCTCTATCGTTCAAAAGCGTCCAAACGTATTTTCCTAGATTTTCAATAACAATCGTTCTATTAAAACGCTCGTAAAGGTGTTTTTTGAAAAAGTATTCTCCAGGTATTTGTTTTATTAAGGTCTGTATCCTCATTAATCCGGACACCTTCAAATCATTGTAACTATTGAAATATTGCACGTAGGAATGAAAAACTTCCTGTGGTATAGCTGAGAGTCTATGATGAAAAAGACTATGATTGATGTTTACATTTCATGTTTAGTATTCAAGATGGCGACGAAAGAAAAACAAGTGCGCGAGCGAATTTTGTACGGGCGTACGGCAAATCCTGACTTGTCAATACGGGACCTTGCAAAAACATTGGATTTGCCTAAATCCACTGTTCACGATGTGCTCAAATCATTTTCGGAACGTTTGACGGTGAAGAGGAAACCGAGAAGTGACAAAAACATTGGACGCGCTGATCCTGTCATGGACCGAAAGGTGAAAAGGATATTAACGAAAAACCCAAATCTCTCCATTCGAACGGTGGCTCGTAAAATAGGGATGTTGCCTGGTTTTGTCCAAAAATCAAAACAACGTTTGGGACTTAAGTCGTATAAAGTAAAAAACAGTTCCAAATCGCAACGACAAACAGAACTTGGCAGCAAAATCACGGGCTCGACGTTTGTACTGCGAATATTTGACGAAGTTTTCATGCGTTGTTATGGACGATGAAACTTATGTCCTGGAGGATTTCAAGCAGCTTCCAGGGCTGGCTTTTTATTCTGCTATGGTCAGAAATGCTACAGCTGAGCATTTCAGAACGAAGAAGGCATCGAAATTTCCCAAAAAATACATTGTGTGGCAAGCAATTTGCACGTGTGGCAAAAAGAGTAAATCTTTCGTCACTACAGGCACAATCAACAAGGAGATCTATCAGAAAGAGTGTCTGCAGAAGCGATTGCTACCCTTCATCAAAAGTCACAAAGAAAAACCTTTGCTCTGGCCCGATTTGGCATCATGCCACAATGCTAAAACTGTGATGGAGTGGTACCAAGCAAATCAAGTGAACATTGTACCAAAAACCTCAAAGCCGCCAAATTGCCCAGAGGTACGACCAATCGAGAGATATTGGGCTCTGATGAAGCGGAAGCTTTCTGGAAAGAAGCAAGGAATCAAAGACATCTAACTCTTCCAGCAAATTTGGACAAAGACGGCTTCTACGATTTCTGAAGAGTCTGTACATACTCTAATGGACGGAGTTAAGCGCAAAGTTCGAAATTTTTTTGCAAATACCGAATAACTATGTTTTGTCTTCACGAATTGTTAAAACACATCCCATGAATCTGAAATTAACAACTACGACGGAAATATAATGCGAAATTTATGTTTTATTCATGTTTTGAGGTGTCCGGATTATTGCGGATACAGACCTTATAAGCGAAAATCATCGCACACAAGACCCTTTTCTATGTTTACCGAAGAATGATAAACCTACACTTGTGTACAGTTTTCGACTCAGATTCGGCATGTCTTGCAATTCTACTGACATGTTTATTATTTGCAATGGCAGACCTGTTCATACACACTGCCACTTCCAGATTCAGAAAAAAAGCGGCATGCTAGTCCACTCACGAAATCATGAATATTCTATCTGCGTGCGTAATTTCCGACCCAGACATGGTTAGCGTTGAAGGTTTAATTTCATTCAAAAATAAATCGAAAAACCGCGATTTATCATACTGTGCAAGACACTCGGCTGCAAATCAGAGTGTGCAGATACAGCAGTATAAGGAATTGTGAATTCTTGTTTGGTTTAGGAAACCTTTCTTAGAACATGGCAAGATTCGATGGCTATGTAATGCTTATCTGCTTTCTTAGGCTTTCAAGCTTATTGCTTCCACAATTAACTTTTTGCTTGCTCTCAAATTAATGTTTTGAATACACTTTCACAGCTATTAGTAGAGGAATTGAATTCAGGTGGCATTTTTTTGCATTGGCATGATTGTGTGGCAAGAAAATACACACCCTCTGCCCAGATTCGAGAAATTTAATTTGAATGGGATTCAAACCCAGCCTCCTCCAGCATGGTTTTGCTTTGTTGCTGCGCCTTTCCCAACTAAGATTATGGAAGCTAAATATGCCGTGCTGCGGGTGGATTAAATGAAATATGGTTGTACTGCGAAACAGGTCGTTGAAGGTTTCATTGTTTCAGCGCGGTTGAAAATTTCGCGAAAGATCTGTTTCTTAATATGGAAAGTGAAAAACGTGAGGATATTAATTACTGCGAGGGCTCACGATGGCCTTTATTTAGATGGTAAAGTGTATGGCATTGTGGTTTTCGAGAGCCAATGTCAGGCACGCTTCACCAGTGTATCATAGAAAGGAGGAGGAGAGGATTAAGGACTAGATATAGCATGGACGGTGGTTCTTGATATGCCCTTCTAATATACATATATCTTCGGCCAGCCGTTCATCTATCTATAGAAATCATAATCAAATGGTGTCTTTAAGTAGCGATTTAACTCAAGAACGGATTCTCATGATTTTTTTTTCTATTGTTTGCAGAAACAAAAACAAAAATAATTGGGGATTTGTAAAAAAAAAACAAACACATTGGCAAGAAATAGGATGTCTGCCAGGTCTTCTAGTTATCATTAATTTAACCAATAAAACAAAATAAGAAACAAGCAGAACCGAATATCAACTCGAATCGAATCATCAGAGTATCATTTCATCGAAAATCCAGGTGTAATCCCTTTGGAGGAAACTGCATTTGAAAACTATTTCCTCTTTGTACTCATGATGAAAGTCGCCTGCAGTAAGGTAGCAGAGTGTGGTTCTCAGGAGGAGAGCTCTCGGTGGGAATCTTTTGTTGCACTAAGTTAAGCACGTGTATCGGTGGGTGTGTGGGTTTTGATGAAGAGTCATCTCCATCGGATAAGGGTGGTTGTTGACTTGGTATTATCTATGGAGACAGAGAGAGTTGGCAACCTCGCAGCGAACTCGATTGAAGGGTGGTTGACGACAGCCTGCAAGGAGGCAGGTGAAGTTGCGCTTCAATTTTAACCCCATCAAAAGCTTCGATTCGTTTTGTTCCATGGAAACCGACTTTGTGATCTATGACTTGAAACTGTATACTCTAAACACTGCTTTTTCCCCAGCACTAGTTTCGAAAGAGCTGGGAGCATCGAGCGCAACTGCACCTGAAGCAAGAACGAAGGATAACACCGCTGGGGGGTGCAGCGACACGGAAAAGGAAAGGACACTTGAGTCATTGTCACATTTTCCTTTTTGCTGCCATCAGAGAATAGGCGTACGTCCTTCTCTTTGTTTGATTCGTCTCAATACACTTTTTTGTTCACTACAGTCGGGTTTATAAGATGTGTTTTTGGAAGCTGTCAGGGAATTGTTTTACCTGGATAGAGGAAATTCTCGGGAATCATCCTTTGGCCATTCATTGGGTAAAGTACAAGTGAGGGTAAGTGAAGCATAGGACGTCGTTCGTCTGAAAGAAAACAGAGAGGTTAATTTTCCGGTTATGTTTTATTTTCCGGTCGTTTGTTACATACTATGAGCAGGACATTTCTTTAACTTTTTAATTGCTTTCGATCAAACTGATGGAATGAAAATATTGGTAAATGAAATGTAATTATTGGCTTTAGATTTTTGAAATTTTTCTAGCTCTTCAAATGTTTTCAATATGAGAATAATTTGTTGCCTAAGACTACTTTTCTATTGGTTTCTCTTGCATCCATTCCTTGGTCGCTCAAAGACCACATGTTCCGGTGTCTCCTCTACGTTTGCACTTTCTGAACAAACCGGTGACGATGAATCTTCAAACTTTCTGAAGCAACCATGGTCAAAACAGTGCTGGGACGAGTCATTTAGTATGAGTTTGACTTATTTGCCGGTAGCTCATTTCACAAGTTATATTAAAAAAATGATGAACTTATAGCGCATGGTTTTTCAGTAATGTTGTTTAAGTGTGTGTTGTTAAAACTCCTACATTCACGGCGTGAGCAATAAATGTATGGGAAAACAGTGACCATCGAATTTTTCAAACGAACCATTAGTAAAAATGGCAGCCCCATCACGGGGATAGGAACCTTAGGCCAACCAACAACTGTCTCCGAAGTTAACTTGTTACAGAAACCAATAATGAAAGACTACGGACTGATTTTACGGCATCGACTTTTAGCATGAAACAGAGGACACGAATTGAAACATGGAATGTTTTAACGTAAACTCAGCAAGGAAAACTGACACAACTCGCCAGCGAGGCACGACAAATGCAGCTTGAAATCTTAGGGCTTAGTGAAGTCCGTTGACCAAACTTTGGAGAACACAAGCTACCATCGGAACAGGTATTATTATATTCCGGTATTCGAGATGACAACGCTCCCCGACACCGTGGAGTTAGTTTCCTACCGAGCGCACAGACTTAGGCTGCGCTCATCAAGTGGGAACCAACTTATGAGAGAATAATCACGGCCAGATTTAGGACACGGGTTCGGAACCTTACGATAATCTAATGTTATGCACCAACCGATACTGCCGAGCTACAGGCTCCTTGTCCTTTAGCAGTCAACTTAATGCCGTCGTGGATGAATTTCCGAAGGGTAATATCAAGATTTACACTGGCGACTTCAATGCAACGATCGGCTCCGACAACACGCACTACAGGGTGCGGCAGAAAATAATGCGAAAATGTTCAAACTTGAGTATTGGGTTAATTCGTGTAGCTAGTGACTAATTTCTGTCGAAAGTGTATTTGTTCATGTTTACTTTCAAGTGCTGCATCCAAACATTGTATTTGTTCAATTGCAAATTCGTCAAAATGTTCGCGAAAGAAGTGATCACCAGTTTGTTGCTCGCCCAGAAGAAGCCGAAAGAGATTGCCTAGGTGGTAGGGTGCCATTTGGCAACAGTTTACCGCATAAAAAGTCCCTGCAGGATGGTCCTAAGCAGCGGAAGCCGGGAAGCGGACGTCCGCGCTCTGCACACGCCGAACGTGATCAAATCGGTCCGTGCAAAAAAATTGCACGCAACCCGGTGCGTTCCATAAGAAAACTTGCAAAGGAAGCCAATATTTCTGAGAAATCCACGCGGAGAATCATCAAAGAGGACCTGCATGCATCTTCCAGAGCCAGAGTGAAACGCCACTTGATTACGGACCGGGTCAAGGAACTACGAGTGACTCGTTCCAAGAGATTGCTTTCCTTGTTGAAGAAGGAAAAATGATAATCTGTTCTCCGATGAAAACTTTTCAGCATCGATGCTGTGGCCAACAGCCGCACGGACCGGTTCATTTCACCGCAGAAAGTGGAGAACGTTCCGGAAAAAGTGAAATTCAAATTGCAAATTGATGCTGGAGTTAAAATCAATACCTAAGTGTATATCAGTATTTTAAGGACCAAGTGCTTCCCTGGGTGAAGGCTAACTTCTCCGAGGACCAAAACGTTGTCCTACAGCAGGATGGAGCGCCGTGTCACACGTCCAATCGAACCCAACAATGGTTGAACGATAACGAATAACAATAACAATGGTTGAACGAAGGATTTGTGGCCCCCTAGCAGTCCAGATCTTAATCCATTGGATTATTCGATTGGGAATATGTTGAAGCACAAGCCTGCAAAACATCACACCCTAGTGTGAAAACCCTGAAGTCAACCATAACACGCACATGGCAGTCAATGTCGGAGGACTACGTCCGAAAGGCATGCTCTGGCTTCCGGTGTCGGCTCGAGGATGTTATTAATAAAAATGGAGGACACATTGAATAAATTTGTTTAAAAGGACTTTGTAAAGATAACTGCACTCGAAAATGTTGATATTATTGCTTGAATTCGTTGAAAATGGGATTTGAAAGAAATATAACAAATTTTCGCATTATTTTCTGCCGCACCCTGTATAAGCGTGTTATGAGACGTCATGTTCTCGGAGAAATGAGCGATTTGCATTAGTTGTTAGCAGAATTTTGTGGCAACAACGATATGGTGATCGTGGGCTCGCTCTTTCGCCATCGACCAGTGCACAAAGTCAAGTGGCTTTCCCGTGATGCACATACAGAAAATCAAATCGACCACATTTGCATCTGCCAAAAATGGAGACGGAGACTTCTTGATGTCCGAAATAAACGCAGAGCCGATATTGCATCTGATCACCACCTTCTAATCGGCGAGATCCGCCTGCGCAGTGCACGGATCCAACGACGGGAGGGGAGTCTTGAACTAGAAGATTCAGCTGTGAAAAGTTCGTTCGTTGAAGAACTTCAGACTCGAGCAGCAGATGTTCCGGAAAGTGGCAACGTGGAAGAACAATGGGCGGCCATCAAGAATGCGTTTATCAAGGCAAGTGTAAGTAGGCTGGGTGAGCTGCGCATACAGCGAAAAGTGTCGATCACCGATGAAACTTGGAGGAAGATTGAGGAGCGTAGAGAAACTAAAGCTGCGATAGAGTGGGCAAAAACCAGAGTAGCCAAGTACGAGTCCCGTCAACGGTACTCGGCTTTAGAGAAGGAAGTAAAACGCTGCTACCGATGGAACAAGTGGGCGTGGGTGAACTCCCTGGCCGACGAAGGGGAGAAAGCCGCAAACACTGGCGATATTCACCTCCTCTACGATATATCACGAAGCCTGAGTGGAGCAAGGATGAATCCGAAGATTCCTGTAAAGGATGCGACTGGGCAGTTTCTTACCGACGCCACTGACCAGTTGAAACGTTGGTTTGAGCACTTCGAACAACTTCTGAAAGTTACGACGTCCAACCAACAATCAACATCTCGGCATGATCGGCCACAGATGCGAGGCATCACTCGCGTCAACTCCGAGTCCCCATCATTGCAGGAGATCGAAGCAGCTATCTGAAGCATGAAATCCAATAAGGCTCCCGGGGTCGATTGCATATCAACAGAGATGCTCAAAGCTGACCCCATGCTATCCGCACAAATTTTGCATCAATTATTCTGTAATATCTGGGACGCCGTGACATTTCCGGCCAACTGGATTCAGGGCGTCTTAGTAAAGGTCCCTAAAAAGGGGGATCTAACTATGGGCGACAATTGCTGAGGCATCATGTTACTGTGTATTGTTCTCAAAGTCCTGTGCAAAGTTATCCTAAACCGGATTCAGGAGAAGATCGACGTGACTCTCCGGAGGCAGCAGGAGGGATTTTGTGCCGGAAGATCTTGTGTGGACCATATTGTCACGCTCCGAATCATTCTAGAGAAGGTCAATGAATTTCAAGAGCCCCTCTATTTAGTATTAATTGACTACGAAAAAGCTTTCGACAGACTCAACTACGAAAATTTGTGGGGCGCCCTGAGACGCAATGGAGTCCCGGATAAAATCATCAACCTCATCGAAGCGTAGTACGAGGCTTTCACATGCAGAGTCCTGTATAACGGAACCTTGTCCAACCCCATACGGGTAGTCGCCGGTGTGAGGCAAGGATGTATATTATCACCGCTACTGTTCCTCACCGTTATCGACGAGATCATGGGAGATGCTATTAACAGAGTACCGAACCGTGGGCTGCTTTGGCAGCCTGTCACTATGGAGCACCTCAATGACTTCGATTTGGCTGATAAGGTTGCTTTGTTTGCGCAACGGTGCTCTGATATGCATATCCTCTCCGGCGGGTCTCACCATCAACGTCAACAGGACTAAATCGTTGGATGTCAACACCGAAAATCCTTCCAATTTTACGGCAGCGGGGCAAGTAGTGGAGAAAGTCGATAGCTTCCAATATCTTGGCAGTCAGATAGCGTCAGACGTCGGAACCACGAGCGACATGGGTGCACGAATCAAGTGCGAGTTTAAGACATATATGGAGGTCAAACCAGATAAGTCAGCACACCAAAATCCGAATATTCAACTCAAACGTGAAATCTTTGCTGTTATACGCCAGTCGCGCGTGGTGCGTAGCAGCGGAGAATACTAAAAAGCTGCAGGTTTCCATCAACCGATGCCTGCGGTATGTAATTCGTGTCTGGTGGCCTCACAATTGGATCTCAAATGCTGAGCTCCATCGTCGATTCCAACAGAAACCGATATCAGTGGAAATTCGGGAACGAAAGTGGAGGTGGATCGACTACGAAGGAGCGGAAACGAAATCTGCAAACAAGCGCTGGATTGGAACCCAGCAGGACATGGCAGCAGAATCTGACCCAGGGGCTCGTGGCGTCGGAGCCTCAATATGGAAATAAAGGAAGTCGATCGAAATCTGACCTGGGCCCAGGTCAAGGCTATAGCGAGCAGACGCGCAGGATTAAAGTCTTTCACGTTGACCCTATGCAACCCTAGGGATGGGCAGGAGACATAAGTAAGTAAGTAATTAGTAATTTTTTTTTTATGAATCATTTATTTGTACAGGCTCAATCGAATCAACTTTACAGAGCCAAGTTTTCGTATTTTTATGCATCATTTATCTTAAAACTAATGTTAGGGGGATAGAACCGATTACTCGCGGCCATCTTGAGGTTAATAGGAATTACAGTTTACGGATGGGAAGATGGGTGGGAATTTAAAGTATGGTTTACATAACACATTAACTTTAAATTCTAAATTGTCTAAACATTTATAACTATACAATTTATGGTTTACTTTTGACTTGAACATTTTTGAAAAAGAACTACAATCTAAGGCTAATGTTAGTCAAAAACACATAAATGAGTTTCATGTACTCCAAATCACGTACAGCCAAAATATCTCGAATTGGCACATTGGGTTGTCTACCTCGAGCCCGAAGAGAATCATAAAGCTCAGATCTGACTCCACGATACTCAGCACAAGACCAAATAACGTGATATGCGTCCTGATAACTTTGTCCACACTCACAGAGTTTGCTGTCGCTCAGCCCAACTCGGTATAGATGAGCGTTCAACCACCGCCCCAAATCTCCATTTATACTGCCAGCTGACGAGTGACTGTTGACGAAAAATAGGAAAAAATTCATTGAAGGTGATTTGTCGATCATAAAGATCGCCTTTCATAGCGCCCACCTTTGCAAGCGAGTCCGTTCTCTCATTGCCCGGAATTGCCGTATTGGATAACCGACAAAATTTCCGTACAATAATTTACTCCTTGCAGATCGACCCCAATGGGTCCCGTGACAGACACTACGCCGTCATCTGCAAGTTGTCTCAATGTACAGTTGTCACTTAGACAGCCGTCAATGTCTTTGACATAAAAATAATTAGTAAATTGTTGATTGGCACGAAAAAAGACTCTATGCAAAATTCGGGCTCAATCGGAGATTGTCATGGCTGGCGTTCAAAGTTTGAATTTTTTGAATCTGAAAAATGTCTTAAGGTAAGATCTCGACGTTTTATGCATTTTTAACCTTCATCTGGTATTAAAAAAAATGACACATAAGACTTTTGGGTCAATATTAACCTGGATTTCAACCCTTTCTAGAATTATGAAATTTCAATCTAGACACAATATTTATACCCCATTTGAAAGTTTATGGCCTCGAAAATGCATTGATGGTAGACAAATTTGGGTCCAGTAATATTCGCTACCGGAAATCTGCGCCAAAGGGAAGGAGGTTTTGATTTCGATGTGTGAACAAAATTGCATACAAAACGTTCCAGCCTAGTTGTAGAGAGTTGCCGTCTACGACAAAGTTTCTTAGTATGTCATTTGTCGTCTTGTGGGATTATCATATTAGTTCCAGATTTTGCCGCAGAGATGGCTCTGCAGTCTATCTTTGCCAAATGCAGCTAGCCTAAGGCAGTCGAAGGATATGTTGACTGGACAAAAGTTCGTGGAGTCGCCAGTCCCTTGTCATGTGAAGACAAGTGGCCTTCCTGCCGGCCGTGGTCTCCCGAAGGTCCTCATTTAGATCGACTGGCCCTGCTACAACAAGCAATCACGTAGGCTATTCTCTCGGGTCAACCTGCTGAGGATAATCCTGCAGACATAGGTAATCCTTGCACTGATGGTGAGTTCTTATCACATCACATCACATCAAAATAGTTTGGTTTAATTAAACCCCAATTTTCCATCAGGTGGGCTCTGGAAACCTTAAAATACGAATTATGGAGAGTGTGAGCTGTTTAGTGGAATACCTGTAACTAGAAAATAAGAAGAATGATTAGTAATTTCCATTTAATTCCAACTACCTTTATTGCTTATCTTGACAGATACGCGTATTTCGTCTACAATGTGCAGACTTAACGAAATACGCGGATCTGTCAAGATAAGCAATAAAGGTAGTTGGAATTAAATGGAAACTACTAATCATTCTTCTTATTTTCTAGTTACTCAAAATACGTTTATCTCCGTAAATAAGCGTCTAATCGCTTAAATAAGGGGTTTTAAATCGTCGATATTCGAAAACCCGATTTTGGTTCAAAAAATTATACAAACCTAAACCGTCATCAACCATTATCATCAACCATCATCATCATCCTCCAGCAGCTAGTCTGACCGATCGAGAAGCGATAGGGAGAAAGGCCTTTACGATCACATTTGCGAACACAAAACGAAATAGACTTTCAACACACGTGTGCTAAAGCGAGACCGTTCTACCAACGACTGTTGTGGAACATATTTGGGCACTCACGGTTCATTCGACCGTCGGTGTTCTGTTTCGACTGACTCACTCACAGTGTTGTCAAGTAGGCATATTGATAAAGTATTCAAACTAATTAAAATTTGATTTTGTTACTTTGTTTTGTGTTTTCTTGTTCCAGGCTACGATGAGAAAATATTATTGAGTGAAAATGTATTATTGCTAAGAAATCACAAATAACTCATACTGCAAAATGTTCCGTTAAACTTTAACTTAATTAATAATTGTTGCGAATGTTTTATTTACACCTCATTTATTTTTAAGCTAAATTCCTTTTTTTAAATTCCCCCCCTATTAAAAACAGAAATTAAAGGAAAAAGAAGATTTTTAAAAGGGTGTTGGAAGATCGCAGCAAGCCGTGCTTTGAAAATGACGTGTTTTGCTGCGTCGTTTCGCGGAAAGAAAATTAAAAAATATTGCTTCATTCAACTAAAATAAATGGTGAAATTATAGTTTTTCCGAGTGCTTTGCGTAGGACGTTGAGAATGGAATCCCTCTCATAGTGTGTTATGGTCGTGTTTCTTGAGATGGATTGTTTTTACCCATTTTTTTTTGATTTTTAGTGACCCGCTCCCGATCCGGACGAGCTTTCCAGCATCATATAAGGAACATTGGTGAGGTCGTTTTGATTATCAAAAATATACCTTAACTATATACACGCCAGGTACAAGAACTTCCATTTTTGATTCTGGAAGTGTGAAAACTCTTCACATATTCATTTGATGTGTGAAGATTTTCATGCGGGGCTTATTGTTTATGAAGATGACCTCAGAATGTACGTGTATGAACAGGCATTCTTGAAATGGGTCGTTGGATTTTCAATAGAGCTGTCACCTTCAATCTCCAGGGCTAAAATTATTTGCACAGAAGGATCACATATAAATTACTGAAGAAATGCAGACAAGTTTCTTTCATAAAAGCACTGCCGGTCAGTGGGAGATTGATTGTAAAGACACACAGACACACACACACACCAAACCGACATAAAAAAATATGCAAAAAAAGAAAATTTTATAAAATTTTTAAAGGTAAGAAGTGCTGCTGCGCCGGGGGTTTTTTTGGGGGGGTTGGGTGGGTTTGTGGGGCCCCGTGGGGGGGGGGGGGTTTTTTTTATTGTTTTTTTTGTGGGGGGGGGGGGGGGGTTTTTTTTTTTAAAATGTCGGGGGGGGGTTTTTTTTTTTAATTTCCTTTTGATTGGGGGTGTTTGGGTGGGTGGGGGAAGGGTGAGAAAGTCGGTGGACCTAGTAGCACGGAAAAAAATCCGTTCTCATATTCCAGAACAAAAAATCACGACATCGTGAACTAACATCAATTCCAAATATGTGATTTTCTACTCATAAACGTGATTCCTTAAATCATATTTGCATGAAAAGAATCACGATGTCGTGAACTCAATTCATGTCTGTTTGGCATTTCGTAACACAATAAAAATGACTGGGAATCATGATCAATTGCCAGAAAAAAAATCAACTGAAGCAGTAGAACCAGTTGAAATAATTGATCAAAGTGGCTGCAACGTCGAGGAAAATGATCAGAACATTCAGTATGTTTTTATAGATGAAGGATTACCTCCTCAAGATGCAACCACTGATGCACACAATTCTATTGAGGAGCTTCTGGTATCGAAAGGACTTGAAAACTACTGCGACATTCTTGTAAATGTGCATGGTGTTAAAAGCAGAAAGATGTTCTCCGAGATGCACCGGGATGATATTAATCTGTTCTGCCACATCATAAGCCATCGAAATATTTTCAGGAAACTTTTAGACGATCAGGTTTGTATTTAAACTTAGACTATCTAACTGTTTACTCGTTCATTAACAACAATAAAAACGAATGTTCAATAGAAAAAAATGTTTGCCTCCGGAGACTCTCCAATCCCTGACGAATCCTACGACATGGCTGAATATCATGCTTACCAAAAGGTGGGTACAATGATCTTTTCATGTAGTCGTGCTTGTTCTAACCAAAACCTATTGAATATGCAGTTCAAAAGTTTCCGCGATTATCTTCAAAGTCGGCCAGACGAGCAGTGCAATGAATCACAATGGAACCCTCAAATGTTTTCGTCACTAAACTTGCGTGTTCCACGGATATCCACAGCTTTAAGCCCCTTTCGATTGCCGAACTAATATAACCTTTCGATTGATAATAGCGATCGCGTCGATATACGTCTGTTCAGCTCAAATGCGCAGCGATAACTGACTAGTCATATATGGGTATTCAGGGACTCTCATTTTGTTCGCTATTCGATCATCGGGGGAAAAAAAAACATATCTACCATTAAAACCAATAGGCTCTTATCTGTGGATGAGTAGTATTATTCATTCAACGTATGTAAATAATGTAAATAATGTAAATAACGTAAAGAATGTATAGAACTGTAACCAACTGATTAAAAAAAACAACAAACCATAATTACAGTCGGATCTTGGACTACACAGTGGTTAGTGCCATCACACTGATAATGAAATTTAGTTTATACTACGAAATCGATTGTACAATGTACCAATTAGTTCGTGGTTTTCAGCAACGAACCAAATTTGTAAATTATATTAAGCTATTTTCGTCATATCCGTCAGATGTTTTACTTATTTCATTTCGCATGGAAAACGAAAAGATAAAAAATAAACAAAAACATGTTTGTACACTGTAAATAATACGAGACATTGGTATGCTAACGAGATTATATGTATACAATACACGAGAAATGCGATGATGGAATACGAATTTTTCATGAAAAAATGGAGCCTCACTACTGAACGGAACAATGTACGAATTTATTACACTATTTAATCTAACTTTTGTTCAAAGAACTAATTTTAATAGTATTTCTCGAATATATAATCGTAAATATTACAAAAAAAGGTTAGCAAAATGGAAACTAACGAATGTTTTGTAAGGAATTTAGTGAACCGTGGTAAATGTACAAAAAATTACATACGTTAAAAAACCAACCCACTCTATGTTAATAATTGACACTCTCAACAAAAGTGTCAACAAAAGATTTGCCTTTGGGGCCTTCATTCAACATCAAAAGAAATCATGGAAGAAGTAATTTATTTACTTACTTTGCGATCAGTTGGCTCGTTAACTTCGCCGCTGCACTATATGCACTTAATACTGAAAACACTTACAATCAACACAAAATAATAAAACTTTATAATGAAAGACGAACGCGACTCGACACGACATAATGACAAACATTGAATAAAAAAACTGGAAAAACTATGCGCATGAAAGAATGCTTAATAATCGCTGGCTAGCATGCACAAATCCTTCCGTAATATTTACATTTGGTTCTAAATATTATACGAATCATAATTCATTAACTGTACACATGTTGCGTAATACTGGAATTTATCTTAAAAACATGCAATACGAATGTTTAATACAATAAATGCTAAATTTTTCCTATCTACAAATACCTTCTTAACAAAACGAACAAGACAGAATTAAAGAAAAAATATTTTCAGTGCAGTCAATCCATTTCGTTAGCTGAACATTTACAGCCCTCTGAAATTTTAACGAGAAATCTCTACAAAATATTGAAATTTATAACTAGTATCAATCGATTTGGTTAACGATATATGAAATTTCACCAACAGTCAACCCTTAGGATTGTTTTCTATCAAATTTATAGTACAAAAAAGCTCAGTTCTGTGATAAGTTAGTTTATTAAATTCGATTGAAAAAAAAATCCTTACTCTCGCACTCATTCACGTTGCATGAACACGACTGTGCTGCCGAATCATTCCTTCGAAGAATAAGAAAACCATCGTCGTTGAAACTGTCACAAGGAAAATGACGGACATAAACACTTTGGCGCTTGGGAATTGAAATCCTTTTGTTCTATCAGCTTTGCAATAAGTCACGTATTTTGTGAAGCTTTTAATCCAGTTGATCATATCGGAAGAGCAGGCACAGTTAGACTCCGGAACTGCACTTTGCGAATCGATAGAAATGTTTAATCGGTCAGACAGTATTTTTTGGGATTCTTTCCAATACAGAGGATTCATCAAAATAACGTACTCAGTGGGTGATTTAGTGGATCCAAGATCTTCGAATGGTTGACTAATGAAAATGAGATATTTCTCCATGTCTAATTGTATTCTATAGGCGATTCCCCTTGGAGTCAATGCACATAATGGATGCACGTTCAACCACTTGAATGATACGCTTGTCGTTGCATATGTGCAACGTTTATTCTGATCGAATGAAAAAATCATTATTGTTGTAGGTAAACCGTTGCAATAGAGATATACTCCAAGTTCGTTCGGATTTGCTTCTCTTTGAAAATATAAAACTATGCGGAGGCAATGGTTGGGTTGCAGTAGCGAAATGAATCCCGAATGTGAGGAAGCTCCAAGGCGTGAACTATATGCAACGTAAAATGTTGATGAACTGTTTGCTTGAATATTGGGCGAAAACTGAAACGAGGAATTTTCACACGGTGTAATTTTTTCACTGATAATAGTCTCGGTTGATGCACGAACCACTACCAGCGGCACCAGCAAACCAGCAAGCAGTGAAATCATAATTGACAAAAAGTTCTATCTACGGTTCCTTTATATTTCCAAGGCCAATGCCGGTAAGCTTTGTTTTGCGTTGCTAGGCAAGTTTTTAGCTAAACATGGTTTCTGGTCTTACGAATGCCGCACGTGTTGAAGTTCCTTTTGGGTGCCGGTAGTTGGGGCTTATCTTTTTCAGTGCATTTCCAGGGTAATATTGTAACTTTAGTACTGAAGATCCTGCTCGTGACCTTGTAAATCTACTGTCTGTATCCCGATAATAACTTGGTAGCAATAACCTCTCAAACTGTGTCTCAAGGTCGACTTATAACTGGAAAATCTGGGTCCACGCTTATCGAAATGATGGTTTTGAAAGTCGACTGGAAAATGTTTCGGCATTTCGGCATTTCGACAGGTCGTTAAATTTTTCATCACACCTCATGGATGGAGCTACGATGAGGAATAATTCGTTGAAGACATTGCAAGACAGCACATTGTTTCTTTATGTATCTTGAAGACAGCACACTACTTCTTTATGTAGATTACGAGTAGAGAAAGCACGTTTTTGGAAAAATAACACCGAAATGGAATCTGTTCGTTCCAGCTACTGTGTAATTTTCAAAATCTTACAAATGATGTCTAATTGCTTTATGAATACACTTGATTTAAGGTGACAGCGGATAAGGAATCACCCCATGGTTTTTAGTTCGATATCGCTCAACACACGATGGATCAGTCGAAGAGACATTTAATACTTCTCACTCATCAGAAAGGTGTACCATTGAAATAGCAATTGGAGTTTTGAAAGGTTGCTGTAGGTGCTGTTTTGAGATCTGAAATTAAGATGTACACCAATCAAAACTTGTACGATTATCAATGTTTGTTCTGCATCGCACAATATATGAAGTGCATACAATATTGACTTTTGCAACGATGTATCTACTTACAAATTGACACGTCATAGCCCAGAGCGTCCAGAAATCTGCAGGCAGGAGAGCGTTATTCCTTTCATTTTTCATTTTCATTTTGCAGCGTTTGGTGGGGCAATGAGAGCGCAAGTCAATCCAAAGCCGAAGGATAGGGAGGGGTAATGGCGAACTGGTCTATGCGGACTACTTGAACGCCATGGGAGGTGATAAGGATTTGGTTGGGGTAAGGGGTTTGTAGTGTTTTTTGGATTGAGATGGCCGCGTTGATACAAAATGATCTGAAATGTTTAATTTGTTTGTGATTTGAAACTAGTAGTGACTGTGATATACCTTTTTGATCTTAAGTAAGATGAATGTTTTTGATAGTTTGACAGTTTTGATTTCGCATATACTTATCTTTGTGTGCTGTCTTTGATTTTTTCGAGGATGCTCCACAGGTACTTTTTCTTGAAATTGATATGAATGATATGATCACTTCCTTGTCAAAACCGCATGTAGCCTAGAGCTGAGCAGGTTCTTCGTACTTCAATCGATCCATTTCTCAGCCGTTCTCGATCATGAAGTCAATAAGAAAGGAAGAGAGAACAGGGTGTTAGTATTTCATGGTATGCAGTGCGTAGGTGAGAGATTGTTGGAGATATTTTCACGACGATATTTTCGTTTCTCTGACTAAGAATTCCGAATTCCTGACCTAACAAAACTTGAACAGCATGAACCAGAAGTAATGATGTTTGAATCAAAAAGGATTTAAAAAAAAAGAAATTTAATAAATTCTAGCCTACTCTCTAGCTTTGAAACTAGTTACCATCCCCATCCCAAATTTAACAATATTTCAAATCACTAGACTAACTAATCTGACACTTGGAAAAGAACAATTCTATTTCCTATCTAGTTTTTTTCTTCTATATATTTATTGTCTGGTATGGAGTCTGGTACATGCTATAAACTACATGGAAAGGTAACGATAAAATAAGAAGAAGGACTAGCAACCCCCATCCAACTCCAACCACCTCCATCGCCTATCCCGACAGACACGCGCATGACACGCGACAGACACGCGTCGTGCACTAATACTCGAGAGTCCATATTAGTACACGACACTGAAGAAGTCCGCACACCGTAGACGAAACACGCGTATCCGCCAAGACAAGCAACACATGTAGCTGGGATCAAACGGAAACTACCAATTCCTCCTCTAATTTTCCAGTTACAGATATTCCACTCAAAAGCTCACACTTTCCAGGGTTCATACATGAAAAGGTTTATTCTATTGTTTCCAATTGTGTTCCCTAAGCGGGCCCTCCGCGTCCTATCTCTAATATACATGCTTGCCATCGTCAGTCTCAAGTAACACTTTTCTATGACTATGTGCTTCATTTCGAACAGTCAGATAATTACCCTGATCAAAACATTCACCCCTTTCGAAAATGTTGCAATAACATTTAGTTATTATACCATGAGCAAATCAGGTATTTCGGTTATTCATTTCATAAAAAAAAATGGATGAATAACAACTTAAGTTGTAAATAAAATGAAAAGTATACTTTTAATCGTTTCCCTTAGATTGATAGTAAGAAGTCTAAGAGTGAATTGCGGCATAGCCCGCCAGTACCACACCTGATGTTAGAGCCTTTATATAAACGTCCTACGACGTGGCAGTTAAAAAATGACAAGAAAATGTGATACTTTCACTACTGGTCAGATTCTTGGTCTCACTGCATGTTTATAGCATGAGATAAGCCCTCTCACCGTCGACAAGGTGACAAATTTGACCTACGAGAGGGTCCTGGCAGGAGAGCGTTATTCCAAGAAGAAGTGAAGAGATTAAGAAATATCACACAAGACTCTTTCTTAAGAAGATGACCACTTTTGTTGACCACATAAAATTTCCAGTTCCACTTTTATAAAATAGGTCTTGTTTTTTTTTCTTGGGATTGTGTACCTTGATTTCCATAAAAAGATATCAATAAACAATTTTTAAGACAAATCACAACTTTACATTGCTGAGAAAAAAACCATTGGTTTTGGTCACATTTTACTTTGTTTCGGCCAAAAATTCGCCTTAACTCGCAATAACTTCACATTACTTCGTGGTCATACGCAATCAGAATATTTGCAGCAACAATATTCGTTCGGTTAGAACTTTATTTTTATGTGTAGTTATTTTAAGGTTTAGGTTTTCATCTGTGATCAACAAAATGACAAACCCTACATCATATCAGTTACTTAAAATGATTTAATCTACCTTCATTCATCGACTTCAATCGTCCTGCCGTCATGTTTAGTTGTATTATAAACGGGCAACTTCCTTCTTTTTAAATCGTACATTTTCCTCATCAGTTCCTAATTATCAATTTTCACGAACAACAATTGTCGTTCATAGCCCAGTGCACACGCAAACGGTGAAGTTCGATCATGCTCCGTTGCATTGACGGTTTCTCGCAGCTCGTTATTTTAAAAATTTTAGTAATTTTTTCCTCGATATTATTTCCACCGCAATGGTTATCGAGTTTTTATTTCTGAAGATGAAAACGTTTAGCTTATGCAGCATAACGATAATTAATGCCGTTTACTGCTATTTCAAGGAATGGTGGACGAATAGAAAATCCAATTCCAGCTGGTTTTCGTAGCACTAACTACACACATGACCTTCCACCTCTTCCAGAGACATCCAAAACCCCTGATACCTCGATTTTAAGAACAGAAGACCCTCTTTTGACTGGATTGTTCTCATTTGATGACAATTTCGAAGGTATCTTCAAGTATTTCAAAAATTGATGACCTTCTTAAAAGCATTGTTCAGGCAATACTTTCCACAGTGAAAACATTTTTAAAGCAATTGAAAATAACGCGGCCCCTCCTTGCAGCAATCATTTCCTTCGATGGGTAATTTCCCAAATGAGGTCGGGAATTTGATCACTGATCTGCAGTGGAATTGTTGATGACTTGTTCCTAAATTGTGATGCATTTGCTCTTTGTGAAACATGGCTCTCTTTCAGAAATCTTCCTTTTCATGATTTCAATATTATTCGTCTTGATCGTGAGGATTCACGAGGAGAAGGAGTACTTTTGGGGAGCAAAAAGTACCACTCCTTCTATAGAGTGAATTTTCTTCCAATTCCAGTTATTGAAATTGGCGCATGTCAGGCTGATATCAAAAATAAAAGCCTTTGCATTGCTTCTGTGTATAGTCCTCCTAGAGCAAACAACTTTCAGATATGTTGTTCGGTTCTTCTTGCTCCCCAGTTTTTCATGGGAGATTTCAACTCTCACGGTACAGGCTGGGGAGAACTGTACGACGAAACCAACCGGTCTTCCTTGATATATGATCTAGAACTGTAATATCTCAACTTTCCAATATGACAGTTCTAAACTAGCTGAAAAAGTAACACTGAGTCCATCCAGTTGGCAGTAGATTAGACCTCACACTTTGTTCGAATTCACTATCGTTAGATTGTACACGGAATGTGACTGAGGGTCCCCACGGTAATGATCTCATGCCCATGAAGAAATTTTAATTACCACAAACGTGTTAAATCCATCGGAACTTATCAACGTCGCGTATGATCTAACCGGTTACATCGATTGGACAAAGTTTAGGACAGCAGACAACAGTTTGTATGACGCTGTAACGACGATATAAGGGTTTCTACCGCTGGAAGAATATAATTTCCTCTCCAATCATATCTTGGATAGCACGCTTCAAGCTCAAACTTGAACAGTTGCAGGATCGTCATTTCACCGGGAACCTCCTTCCCGAGTAACACATCTTCATGTTTTTATGTTGAGTAGGCTTCTATATAACCAAATCTAGTCAAATAGAAGTATTTTCAAACGTTATAGAACTTGTGTGTTGCTTGGAGTTCTTCATGGTGGGATCAGCAATGCACCGAGTTTTACCGAGAAAAAGTCCGACTCGTTTAAAGTTTTCCCTAGACGTCGAACACCTAAGCACTTCGAAGAATACACGGCTCTCGAACGCGAAATTGGCCGCATCAAGGCTAAGAAATGTGAATACTGGCGACGATTTGTAGACGGGCCTTCGCGTGAAC
This sequence comes from Aedes koreicus, assembly GCA_024533555.2. NCBI lineage: Eukaryota > Metazoa > Arthropoda > Insecta > Diptera > Culicidae > Aedes > Aedes koreicus. The sequence goes on from JAHHFK020002267.1 coordinate 47,783, forward strand.
ACACTTTGAAATACGGCACAAAGATTGCATAACCGAACTACGAACAATTACTGAGTACTGGGACCAATGAACCTTCAAGATCACGCGAAAAATGTGTCCAGATTCATTGCCGGCACGGATGATTCCTCGTGAAACCACGAATTTGATAAATGAGATTAGCCAACCCAATGGTAGAACTCTCTCTCTCGCCCTTCTTTCTGGTGGCAATATGGCTCCAGGGGCTGATTGGATCAAGGTTGACTTGGTTACAAATTTCTAAGACGTCGCTAAGGGGCGCATGTTGCACTTGCTTAATCAGTTTCTGGAACTCAACATTGTACCGGATGATTGGAGACGGGTAAGAGTTATAGCCATTCAAAAACCTGGTGAACCTGCGTTCGACCACAACTCCTATCGACCCATCGCGAAGTTATCTTGTATTCGAAGTTTGTTGGAGAAAATTATCCTTTTCCGTCTTGGGCTTCAAATGGTGAGTTGACAACATCGAAGGAGGGTGCAACCGACCTCTGGTCCTCACAATTTCCTACCTCACGCCTCCACGAGTCATATGATCACAAAAGACTGCCAGCTGAAACATAGAGATGCTGGTTGGCGTAGCCTGGGCAATGTAGTCATTTTGACAATAGCGAAGAGAGGGGGTGCGACCTGTAAATCATATCATATAATTTTCCATTCTCATATCAATTAATGATTTCAGCAGGCTTCGGAATCATCTTTGCATTCCAAAACCATTTATCTCAGAGTTCTTGGAACAACATGACATGGATATAAGGCGGAATTTGTTTTTCAGCATTTTAGCTTTACATTTACTTTGAATTTACACTTTTGAACATTAACTACTATATTCTTTAAAAGAATGGCTAGTAGGCAGTATAGGATTATATTTCAATATTGTGTTTAGTGGTATAATAATTAAATAAGCCATTTATTTCAGAAACCATCACACTGGGCTCTTCGATCGCTCCAATTGCTATCATAGAAATGTAACTAGAACAGTATAAAGACATGTTTGAACAACACGTATTATAAAACATATCTTTCATTGAAATTATATTTTTGATATTCGGAATGATATTTTCTGTTTTCAGCTTTTTCAGGACTATTAGGATATTAGTACATATCTAATTATATTTTTTCAGTAACAAACCAGTGGATGTCAGATATATTTTGTACATACGCATATTATGTTCTCGTATTGACTTACTGTAGCCGCTTTTTACATGGTCAACTAATTTAATTGTGTCTTTGGGTAAAAATCAACCAAATTTTGCACACTTTCTCATTGATGTGTATTGTTTACATGCTGTCAAACTCGAAGTCGTGTTTTTCGATTCAACGAAAATGGAGGTGAACCAACGCGAGTCGAGAGAACAAATTCTTTCCAAACACCTGGAATTTCCTGACCTGTCGCACCGGCAGTTGGGAAAAATGTTGAACATTCACCATTCAACCGTCTCCAGAGTGTTGAAGCGGTTCCAGGAGCGGTTGACGTTGGACCACGGCAAAGGAGCTGGAAGAAAACCGGGACCGGAGAACAAAAAGACGGAGGGAAAGGTGAAGCGGATGATTAAAGCAAATCCCAACGTCTCAAGCCGTGATTTGGCTAAAAAGATCGGCATGTCGCAGAGCTACGTCCAGAATGCAAAGAAGAGAGCTGGACTACATACATACAAGGTACAGAACTTCCCAAACCGCGATGAGCGGCAACAATCGACGGCTAAAACTCGGGCACGGAAGCTCTACGAGAAGATGCTGACAAAATATGGCTGCTGTGTGATGGACGACGAAACGTATATAAAAGCCGATTTTAAGCAAATTCCGGGGTTGGAGTTTTTCACCGGCAAGAGCAAGTTCTATGTGGACGACAAATTTAAGAAGAAGAAAATGTCGAAGTTCGCCTCCAAATATCTCATTTGGCAGGCCATCTGCTCTTGCGGACTGAGGAGTGAGCCTTTCGTGACAAAGGGCACAGTAAATGGCGAGATCTACAAATCTGAGTGCCTCGAGAAGCGCCTTTTGCCGTTCTTGCAGCAGCACGACGAAGCTCCGCTATTTTGGCCAGATTTGGCATCATGCCACTATTCTAAAAGTGTCCTGGAGTGGTATGAGGCCAATTCTGTCCATTTTGTTCCAAAGGACATGAATCCGCCAAACTGTCCGGAGCTGCGCCCGGTGGAGCAGTACTGGGCAATGATGAAGCGGGAACTTCGGAAGAGCAAGAAGACAGTCAAAGACGAGAAGGACATGTTAAGAAAATGGAAAAAAAAACTGAGAAACTGGTACCGGATGACACTGTAAAGACTTTGATGGAGGGCATCAAGCGAAAATGCGTTCAATTTTACACTCAAGGCTCCATCGATTAACTTTTCTTTTGATTTTTGAAGTAAATATATGTATAAAACTACCCTAAAATTTTGGTTTGATTCTAAACATTATAAGAAAATTGGCATGACATTTTCGGTGTCGCAATAATTTCGTGTTCGCCCTTTATGGTCATAATATTGATATATTTGTAGATTATATCGAAATATGTAAATGATATAATTGTATTTCATGGTGATATTGATATGTTTTAAGATGATATCGATATATATGTAGATAATGTAGATAAGACGCAACGTTGAGTGTTAAAAATCCGCAATCACTATGTCTATACAGGCAGAACGGCAATTTCGTCAGAATGTCAGTAACTATTATATGATGTATTTCACACAAAAAGATCTCTTCAGGGCTACTATTCTGATTTTGAAAGAGTGTTATACTGAATTATTATAAGAGTTTGTTCATTGTATCCGCATGGCACCTACCTTATTCGTAAATCCTGGCCGATTATGAATTTCGCACAATTTCTTTTCGATAAATACCAAATACTTCTTATAATTATGTTTCGGTTTAAAAAATAACTCAGGGTCAATTAAAGTTTATTTGCCTTTTGCAATCGCAGCCCGCTGTTGCTGGCATGTTATGATTTCCCTATTACAGACATAATTTTATTGTAAAAAGTTGTTCAATGTTGGTAATGTTCTCTTCAAAATCCAATCAGTGCTTGAAAGTGTTTCTGTTCGTTTTAGTGCGTTGGATAGAGTCCCTACACTGCAAATAAATCAATAATTTTTATTATTAAAATTGGCACTTAAATCGGTAAATTTTGGCTTTGAATCGAAATCATGTGGGCCAGTCTGATTTTCATTTGCAGCACATAATTTTTAACACCCGTCACTTAATACACAGGTTCGTTTCCAATGAGACAGGTTGGTCCGCACATAATTTTCAAAGGAGCGAGAAATGTCATTCAAGTGTGTTTTCACTTTGCCCTATTCTATCCATCTTCGCACTTAAAACGAAATAAAAAAACGTGCGCGAAAAACAATCAGCTGCTTTATCGTTCTAGAAAAAAAAAAAATTGCAAAATGGAGAATCAAAGTGAAGTTTACCGTGTGGTGGTTTAGGTTCTTGGTTTGCCAGCGGAAGTCACTGAATTTTTTGAAGGTAATAAATTACGATGGATGTTCTTCTTTGCCATGTTAACGGTGACATGTGAATATTTCAGATCTGCCGAGCATTTTTGCCATTCCCGCAGAAGTGCTGCTGAACGATGTAGGAGTACGGTGGGAATAACGGATATTTCGGCTTATCGAAGTAACTCGTTTGAGACACACGGTATAATAAAAGAAACTTGTAATTTCGGTAGTTAACACTGGTGTGAACAAAGAAAGACTGTAAATGATATATCACTGTTTCAATCGACGAACGTTGTGGGTGAAAAAGTGTTGTCAGATGATAATGATACTTTCGCTGATTCGGCTGAACAGAGATGTACTTGGGAGTTGGTGATTGCTTCACTCCGACACTCCTCCTCAAACTCCAACTCCTTATTCCTCCAATTGTAGCATCTCCGAGAAGAACTTGTGTTTGACGGCACCGAGCGGCTTCGTAAGAATGTCCGCCACCATTAGGGCTGTTGGGCAGTACTCCATACGAATTTCATGATGATCACACAGGTTCCGAACGTAATGCTGTCGTGTTTCAATATGTTTGGAACGCTTGCTGGGACGATCAGCGTGAACGAAACTTAGACAGCTCTGATTGTCCTCATACACTGTAGTCGGTTCGAACTGTTCTTCATTCAGATCTTTCAGCAGTCTCCTGATCCAAACGGCTTCCTGACATACCTCGCTCAGAGCGAAATATTCCGCCTCCATTGTAGACAGACCGACCTGCTTCCTGCTAATCCAGTTGATTGCTCCTCCGTTGAAAAAGAACACGCCTCCTGTTGTGGATTTCCGAGTTGTAGCATCGCCGGCCCAGTCGGCATCCGAGTATGCTACGAGACCAGACAACTTTGCTTCAGGCTGTCCAAGAACTAGCTTCCACTTAGATGTCGCTCTAAGATATCTTAAGACGCGCTTAGCGGCCACCCAATCCGCTGTAGTCGGCGAAATAACTTTCCTCCCGAGTATTCCTACTGAATTTGCCACATCTGGGCGGCTATTGACTGCAACGTACAAGAGTGCACCGATTAAACTCCGGAACATCTCTCCGTCTTCCAGTGGTTCATCGTCATCGATTTTCTGCGGATAGCTGACGTCCATCGGTGTCTTGTTCGGTTTAGCGTCGGTCATCCCGAAACGTGAAATCAGCTTCTCAATGTAAGCACGAAGACTTATTGAGTAGAATCCGTTTTCTTGCAAGGTTTCCAATCCGAGGAAGTATGTTGCTCGTCCCAAGTCGGTAACTTCGAAATGCTGTTGAAGCCCACGGTAGGTCTCGTCGATCAAATCTTCAGCCTCCGCTGCGACCAGCATATCACCTACGTAAATTAACACGTACACCTGTCTGCCATCCGCGAGGGTTTTGACGAACAGGCACTGGTCCGTCAAACTCCGAAGGAATCCAAGCTCCGACAAAACTTCCGTTAGTTTCTCGCTCCAACACCGGGCTGATTGTTTCAGGCCATAGATGCTTCGTTTCAACCTACAGACCCAATCTTCCTTCCCGCGAACCTCGTACCCCGGAGGCTGATTCATAAACACCTCCTCCTCGATCTCCCCGTATAGGTACGCGGTTTTAATGTCGAAATGTCTTAGCAGGTACCCGCGCTTGCCGGCAATCGCGAGTAAGGCTCTGAGCGTCGTGTGGCTCACGACAGGGGCATAGACCTGATCGTAGTCTACACCGTATTTTTGATTAATGCCTTGGGCTACTAGTCGCGCTTTGAATTTGACAACTTGGCCCGCTTCGTTCTCTTTTAGCTGGAAGGTCCATCGGCTACCGATGATCTTCCGGTCACGCGGCTTCTCGACCAGATCCCATGTTCCAATCTCATTAAGGGATGACATCTCGTCGTCCATAGCGCGAACCCACATTTCTTTTCGGATGACTCCATCGCCTCAGCGAACGTTCCTGGCTCTTGCGGCGAAATCGTTACGATCCCCACGACGTAATCCGATAACTTTGACGGCATCTTTCCTCTGGTCTGCCGATTCAGGAGATACTTCGGTTGATGGATTTGCTCCTCCTGAAGCGACAACTGCTCAACTGCTTGTTCCTCCTCCTCGGCGTCACTGAAATACTCTTCACCGGAAGCATCATCCTTCTTTCTTTCGGCCTCCGATTGTCGGATTGATCGTTTGTCTCTTCTGATCGATGGTAGTTCAATTCGCGATGATCCATTTCTCCACTCGATGAAGCTGGCGTCTCGGCTTATCGTGATGGTATCCGTACTTCTATCAAGGAAACGGTAGCCATTTCGATCCTCAGCGTAACCTACGAATGTCAGCTTTCGCGATATGGGATCAAGTTTGCTTCGTTTCCGGAATGTGTACAAACGCCTCACTACCAAAAACGTGGAGATGATCTACGGACGGTTTCTCGCCGTACCATCGCTCAAAGGGAGTTCTGTCGATGACTCTCGATGGAAGCCGATTCTGGAGAAAAGCTGCTGTTCTAACGGCTTCCCCCCAGTATTTTTTCTCCAGGCCCGCGTCTATCAACATACAGGAGGCCATTTCCTGCAGCGAGCGATTTTTTCGTTCGGCAACCCCATTGGATTGTGGTGTGTATGCAGTGGTACACTGCGCCACCATTCCCTCTTGAGCATAGAAAGAAGACAAATCTTTGTTCAAATACTCACCGCCTCCATCGGACCTGATTACCTTCGGCTTGATACCGAAATAATTCTGGCAGAAATGAACATACTCCTTGATACGGTTCTTGGCGTCCGACTTCTCCTTCAGTAGATAGACTACGGCGAATCGGCTGTAGTCGTCGATGAGGCTCATGAAATACCGGTTGCCGCTGGGAGTCGTGTTGTTGAAGGGACCGCATAAATCGGTATGCACTATGTCTAAAATTTTCTTCGCCTTTCGCTCAGTAACACTGGGGAACGGCTTTCGCGTCAGCTTCCCTTCAAGACACGTTTCACACACTTCTTGTTTGTCGCATTCGGTAACTTTCATGTCCCGACCGAGATTCTCTTTGATCATTCTATCGACGACATCGATGTCACGGTGGCCGAACCGACGGTGCCACAAATGTCGACACTGATCACTGTGACATAACCCGACCGATTTTGCTTCTTCCGCGATCTTCAGTTTGTACAGACTCCCGTACCGATCACCGACCGCGACGACACTTCCCGATTGGTTCACGATGTTACATCCGCGCTCGTCGAAATGCACTGCGAAACCCTTTTGGGCCATTTTTCCGACGGATAACAGTCCACCTTCCAGCTCCGGTACGTAAAGCACTTCAATGAGCCGAATGTCAACCGGGTCGGCGTCAACACTGATGCCTTTGATCACTCCTTCACCGGATCCCGCCGTTTTAGTCTTCTTGCTTCGCCTTTTGAGGCACACCGCGGGCACGATTTTCTTGTCTTGACTCGTTAGCGCTTGAGCATTCACCACTTTTCTGCTGGGCGAGAAATCTTCTGCAGTGCTTCTTCATGTGCCCCGGCTTTCGTCAAAAGAAACACACTCGTTCGTCTTTGTCTTGCCGGTTCGCGTTCGATTTCATCGCCTTCTCGACCGATTTCCCCCCGTTAGAACGGTCAACTTGACGCTGGTGGGCGTCGAGCAGTTTTGCTTTCACTAGATCGAGAGTAATATCCGAGTCCGGTCTGCTTTCAAGGGCCATCACCAAACTATCGAATGAATCAGGTAGGCTACGTAGCACCATAGCCACCTTCAAAGAACCATCGAGTGTTTGGCCGACGTTTTCCAAACGCTCAAACAAATCATCGAGGTCCACTAGATGCTTCTCCATATCGCCGCCGTGGGAGAAGTTGATCGAGCACAAACGTTTGAGTAACGACACACGCGACGACATGTTCGGCTTCTCGTGATATTCTTTGAGAGCTGACCACACTGACTTTGCCGACGTTTTCTTCTTAATCAAGCTGTATTACGACTCTTCTAGACACAGCCCAATCGTCGCTATTGCTTTCTGATCGTCACGCTCCCAATTGTCATCCGGATCGTCCGGCTCATCGTCGCCAATCACATGCCACAATTCGTCACGAATTAAAAACATTTGCATGCGGAAACACCACGACTGCCAATTTGTATTGTTCAATCGACCGAACGAGAACTTTGCAATGTCCGCCATTTTCTCCTTCACTATCAGCCGAATGCCGGCTGCTTTTCCCTCGCACCGAAAACCAAACACCGCCGCCGAAAATTCACTTTTTTTTATTTCCTGAAAACACTTCCGCTGTTCCGGGACATCCACTGGGCCCATAACCTGTAGGAGTACGGTGGGAATACCGGATATTTCGGCTTATCGAAGTAACTCGTTTGAGACACACGGTATAATAAAAGAAACTTGTAATTTCGGTAGTTAACACTGGTGCGAACAAAGAAAGGCTGTTAATGATATATCACTGTTTCAATCGACGAACGTTGTGGGCGAAAAAGTGTTGTCAGATGATGATGATACTTTCGCTGATTCGGCTGAACAGAGACGTACTTGGGAGTTGGTGATTGCTTCACTCCAACAAACGAGATAGCTTCAAAAAGTGATGAAGTTCTTATGATGGTACAAATAAAAAACAAAAGGGTGAGTTATGTCAGTGACATAACTGCAAAGTTGACGTAGGACTGCTTGTTGATGTCACGAATTAATAAATATCTACTTTATTTTATTCAGACTATAGAACCATGAAACCCTATAATTTTGGTGTGTGAGGCTCCGGTTCTTCTTCCGCTATTGGTTGGTTCTCCAAGAAAATTTATAAAAACTGCAGTTCGGCTCGAATTGACTGTTAATGATATTTTGTTTGTTAAATCAGCGTCAACATTAGATTAGGTCGAATTTGCTTACAGCCCGTACTTGTAAGTGTGAAATGGATGCTGTGTTTACGGAGGGAACATGGTTCGCGATTGAAATGTTCTTATCAGTTTTCTTGGGCTGCAGGACAGCCTGAGTGTTTGGCGGCACGTGATACTACGATAAAAATAGGCATTTACACCGTCTTCAACTCGAGACTGAAGATTGAATATACACCCAAAAGTTGAAAAGGTGGCAAAAAATGCAATTGCAGTCTTGCAATCATATCTTGAGAAATCCGCATGATTTAGAAATGGCAATTTTGCCCATTTTGATCCACAAAGGGTTTTATGGTACAAATGAAGCCATGCAAGTGTGTGCAAGCGACTGGTAAGCAAAAATAGCTCGAAACAAACTTATCGCTGTAGGATCCTTATTCAATCATCATCAACATATCAATATACAATATGGATGAGTCGATATCACAAAATACCGCAACGCTTTTGGCCACTGTTGTATTGCCGCCGTAAACTGTTCTATTTTTGTTCTCACTGATCATCGACAAAGCGTTTTATGAAATAAACAATGCCATGCAAGTATGTTAGCGACAGGTTGCACATAGCATGGTGGAAAATATGGCCATTTGCTTCATTGCTGTACCCTGAATTCCTCGCCAAGTGAACTAACTGTAAGGTTTCTATTACAATTCCCTTAATTGCCAATGTGGCTGAATGGTTGCCATCAAGAGCCGCCGCGCTGACGGTCACGGTTCCTATACCGATCTCCTGATAGGCATGTTTTATTTTTGTGAGCCATCTGACTTTCGGACACTCATCAACTAAATATCACTGCGCACAACCTCACGCACACGTCCAATTTTTCATTTCGAATTGCTGTTGCTTTTTTGCCCACAACTAATGTTAGATTTTTCATCCAAGTTACGGTCAATAGCAAGAATGGAACAAAATCAAGCGAGATTGTATTACAATCTTACTTTCTTAGTTTGGGTGTAGAGCGAATTAAGAACAACTTAACCTAGCACCAAGTAGACCAGTTTGGACATTTTCGTTTTGCAAAAAGTTCCACAGGCTGGAGCGGGAATCGAACCCTCACTTCATGACAATGAACGACGGGTGACGCCGCTAACCACTTGACCACGAAGATGATGTGGGTGATTTAATTGGCCATTTTCTCAGGGACGCGGCTTTTTCAACGCCAAAATTTCGATGAGCTCATGAGAAATTTCTAGCAAACATACTCTTTAGTTGGCAACTTGATTTGATCGTCCTGAAAAGGACGGACTTTAGTTGATAACATGGTACGCGATTGAAATTTTCTTCAGTCTTCTTGGGCTGCAGGACACCACTCTGTGAAATGGTCACACCGGAGAAAAGTTTGTTCAGCTCCTCGTCGTTGCGGATGGCTAGCTGCAGGTGACGTGGATGATTCTTTTTGGTCTGGTCTTCTTTTGTTCACGGGGGGCGTCTTCTAACAACGTGCTCGCCAAACACGTATGTCACATACGGATGCACAGCGAGAACTTATGATTGGTCGGTCGTCCCCACATGTTTGATAATCGCTGGCACGGTAACTGTGGCAGTATGAACCAATCAGAGCGAGGCGCAAACATGATGTCACTTTCGACCAATAGCTTTGTGCGTTTAGACATTTTTCTTCAAAGTACTTTTTAATTAGTTTAAACAAACGTTATGAATTAAGTTTGCAACAGGGATTCAGCTTGAAGTTCTATCTTGCGCATGAAATACTTATCGTAAAATTTCTGTGGGCCAGAGAGGAGATATTATCGTTCAAAGTCTTCAAACCCGCGTAACGCTTGCGATTTCAGAAATTTTAGAATGGCGCCCATATACAGGAATAGAAAAGAGAGACGTAAGTCCTACGTCAAAATATTATCGTTGGAATTGATGACCAATTAGCATAATGATTTTTAAACAGTTACATATTCTTTAAAGTAACCTTATATGTACTTGTATATAAAATTCATATTTCGAACAGGTCCTCAACTATCTTTCATGCCATAAAGATCAGGACCCTCTCAACCATCTTAGCAAAAACGACCGTGTCCGTATCATCATTCAAACCACACGGCCCTTTTCAGAGCCACCAAATGCTTTCTAAAGAGTGTACAATAGAATTTTCTCACATACTTACTTTCTAATGCTGGTCTACTAACACCCACGCTATTTTGACCTAGACTACGTCCATCGGCTAGGGTAGAGGTCAAATGAATATTTGAAAAATAGCGACCATCACGAATATTTGAAGCAATTTGAAAGCTAATAACTTCATCATTTATCGATAGATTTTTGAGATTGTTGCTTCAATCAGTTGGAACTGTCAAGTCATTGTTCAAAAACATCATTAATAATTGACTTTGAATTCCCAAACAGACTTTCAACAATCTATAACGCGATAAGGATAGCTAGTCGATCATATCAACACAATCACCAATGCCAGCACAGCCGTTGCCCTTTCATCATACCAACATGTAAATGCAGTCTAGCACCGCCAAAAGATTTGTAAAGAGCAAATCATAGAATTTTCTAACATACTTACTTATCTATGCCGATCCAACGTCCCATTAGAACAGCACCTACGTTTTAATGTTGCTCTACAAAACGAACGAAACTAATCTACCATGTTGAACCAGATAATGCATCAAATGGTTTAATTTTGTCTACATAAACCGGTCAAGTGTTATTCATTGATTTTCGGCAAGGCTTCTTGATCTATTCGATCAATGCAGCCTATATTCTAATACAGGCAATTAAAAATAATAATAATAAAATTCATTACACATTGCTACGTAGTCTTACGACAACTTAGCGTAAAACCCCATTGGGCTGTCCCTTATAGTTTTTGTTTTGATTCGCTGTGTTATTTTGACAGAATATTTAAGGGAGTGTTCGTGTGAGTTACGTTATTACGCGAATCATTAAGCTTGGGACCGAGCTTGGGACCAATGCGCTGGTACTTCCTGAGCCAAAAACTATATCTATTTTCTTTTTGAGTATCCAACCTTAATATTTCTTCTTCAGTTTAGTGTAAGTTGTCAGAATAGCTTGAAAATGAATAACTGATGGAATACACTCAGGCAAATAAACTTAAGAATTTCATAAGGTTCCACCAAAAATAACATAATGCAAAATGATATTGCGGAGATTCCACCTCCTTAGACCCCTACGCGAGAATTATTCTCGTGAAATTTTTTCCCGTGTCACACACACATACGCAACAAAGCAGTTTGGCGTTTCATTTTTCGTCAGTTCGAGTAAATGTTGGATAAACAATAACAATCCGATAGCATCTGTTAATGACAAGTGAAATTTGAATGTATTAAATAATGTGCACGCAAGAAATTTTTGTTTTGAATAAAGTTGCGTCGGAATCTAAAAATCGTTGAGACGGGCAATACACGACTCTTGCGATTCACAGAAGATACAAATAGCGCAGCCTGGTGAGCAAAAATCCAACTAGTACATTGTTAATATGATGCGTGTGAAATGTCAAATTAAACGTCAAACTTAATTGACAGTTACACCATCCTCTAACCTTATACACGCTCATCCATATTTACCCAAAATTGAGGAAACGTAAACCAAAATCTTAAAAAATGAAACTACTGAAAATTGGGTAATGTTAAATATTACACGATTTTGATGCTTTATCGCATTTAATTGCCATGTAAAATTAAATCTCGCAACACTGCCAGATTTGTTCTTGTTTTTTTCATCTTCGGCAACTCCGTTTTCTTGTCAAAACAAAGTCAACCGCCACGGTCATGTTGCATCCGAAAGGTGAACTATTTGATACGAATACAGATGATGACAAGGCGGAAACTGAAAACTCTCTGCCATCCATCCCTCTGACAATTGGTATGTAAAGGATCCACAGGTGATCTAGTGATTTTATTCATTAGCTATTTTCATTTTTTTTCACTCCAAGGCAGCCACATTTTGTCGAGTAGTAAATCGCCTATGTCACCTGATCCGATGCCCTCTACCGAAGAACCAATGTTGTGCTCGGAAGCGGATGCAATCGTATCGACCCTGCAGATTTAATCGGTAAAAAACTCTGGCTGTGTATCATTCGGATGCGAGTGACAAGACAGAAGACTTCAACATGTCCGACGGTGCGAAATATAGACCAGATGAAAACATGGCGAAAAAGATTTCATCACTCATATTTCTCGAAAGCATAACCAGGTCGTATGGGATGGCTACTGTTATCCCTGTCAGTTGCAAATTGTAACTGTGGAAAATTGTACTATAAACAACGAATTGCAACATATGCTGAATGTGCACGCTAGAAGGAAACCTCCTACTCCTACAAGCGGTACTCAAAATATTTCTTCATGGAGCAACATGCAGCTGCAGCTGCATGAAAATCTCCATAATACCGATACCAACGGACGGAAATGTTGGCTCGAATGCGTTTATTGTGACACCATAGCGGCAAACAACAATGTGCTCCTGTCGCACATAGACGCTGAGCACACCACTTCAACCTGATCCTACTAACGTAGTTGTCCATAAAAAAAAAACTACCATCCGACGAGTAATGAGCTGAAAAAGATTCTGATTATACCTGACCATCTGAAGAGTTTCTGGGACCATGAATGGAAATCTATGCAAGAATCGTTGCGGAAAAATGTTCTACCGTTCCATTAGTGAGTATGACTTTCGTGGTTTAACGGAGGCAAGGCGATATGGCTGATACGTTTGATTCATAATTTCCGTTGATGTAAAATTTCCCATTTTTATAAATGCATTCATCCCTAATAAACATGAACGATACAGGAACGATATGATAGACAATATTACCATACCAGTTACAGTTGGGATGATACCCCGAATTGGCGGTTAGGCACTTCTTATGGTTATTGTTTATGCGGGATATCTTCTTACTTTCGTAATGAAAGTCTATTTGTGACATGATCTAGATTAATGTCATTCCCGTAAATGGCTAGGGTGTATCGTAGTTAAAATAGGGATTTGCATTTGTTATTGTTACCCAATTCGTGATGATAAAAACTTAATATGGTAATTCCCATTTCATGCTTCAAAATGTAAGGGTTAGATGATCGGTAACAGTTTATTTTGTTTTGCAACGAGCCAGAGTCAATCCATTCGCTGTTTATCAATTAGATATCTGTGTTATTTTTAATAATAAAAACACCTTTCCGCTGTAAACCTTTTTTTATTTCATTAAATAATATCCGGAAGTAACATTTACACTATAACTTTAACATTGCTCTCTTTACGTCGCGATGATTCACGTTGTCTCAATGAGTTACGTTGTCTCGTGTACATCGACCAAATAACATCGATGAGCAGTGCATCATTTTATGGTGTACATCGAGACAACTTAATATTACACAACCGATGGAATGACCTATGTGCATCTGATTCTGTGTAATATTCAACAACTTTTTTTGCTGTGCACAATAAAATGATCCACTGCTTATCGATGTAATTTGGTCGATGTAAACGAGGCAACGTAACTCATCGAGACAACGTGAATCATCGCGACGTACAACATAGTCGTGACGTAATGGGAGCAATGTAAAACTTACAGTGTAAATGTAATTTTCGGATATTATTCAATGAAAAAAAGAGGTTTACAGCGGAAATTAAAACACAAGGATGGTTTTATTATTAAAAATTAGATGGGAAATTAAAACAAAACTTACGAAAAAATAAACTCCATTGCGAAAGGAAGAAGACTGGGAAATTTTACATTAACGGAAATTATGAATAAAACGTATCAGCCCTATCGTCTTGCCTCAATTAAACCATTAAAGTTATACTCACTAGTACAATGCAACGTTAGAACATTTTCCACCACGATTCTTGGATATATTTCCATTCATCAGATGTCCTCAGGCATAATCAGAATTTTTTGTCAAATTTCCGTCGGATGGTAGGTTTTTTTTCTAATGACAACTACGTTATTAGGATCTCGGCTCCGATAGAAGCACAAATTACACTGCAACCCGGAGGTGGCGTGCCCGGCGTCTATGTGCGCTAGAAGCACATCGTTGTTTGCCGCTATGATGTAACCGCATTCGAGCATTCGAGATATTGAACGGAAGCGGAAACTCATCTTTCTAGCGGTCGTCAACATCGTCACTAACGCCAGAACCAACCACTCCATTAGCTCCACTAGCAAGGAAGATCATTCACCACTACTTCCCCAAAATGATGCTGGTGGGTTGCTTTCACCTTGTTTACTTTAACCATCATTTCTTTTACTTCCTCCATTGCTAGAATTATCGCCATTTTTCCGTCTGTTCCATATTCCGCATCGTCGGACATGTTGTTGTCTTCTGTCTTGTCACTTGCATCCGAATCATACTCAGCCGGAGTTTTTTCTCGTTTCACCAGCACCTTGTTCAATTCAAAACCGTCTTGTACCGATTGAATCTGCAGTGCCGGTACGATTGCATCCGCTTCCGAGCATAACATCGGTTCTTCGGTAGAGGGCATCGGTTCAGTGACTAAACGATTCACTACTCGACGAAATGTTACTACCTTGGAGTTCTTGTTCAAAATTTGAAAACCTGAAATTTGATTTAAGCTGAATCAAAATGGCTGATGAATAAAATCGCCATATGCACCTTCGGATCCTATACGTACCGATTGCAGACGAATATCTGTTCGTCTCAGAGGGATGAATGGTAAATGGTTTTTAGTTTCCGCAAATTTCGTCATCTGTATTTGGCTGATTAATAATAAATTTCGCACGGTTCAAATGTTTCAGCATTCGGATGCAACGGTGACGGTTGATTTTGTTTTGACATGAAAACAAGATTGCCGAAGATAAAGAAAAAAACAAGAACAAGTCTGGCAGTGTTGCGAGATTTATTTTTACATTACAACTAAATGCGATAAAGCATCCAAATTTTGTAATAGTTAACATTTTTTGCGGAGACCTTTATGTGCATTGGTTTTCGTGTAATATTTATGTTTTTGGTGTGTGATTATTACATTCGGGCAACTAATAATTTTGTTCTGATGTAATTTGAAGCGCGATGTTTTGCAACGAGCCAGAGTGAATCCATTCGCTGTTTATCAATTAGATATCTGTGTTATTTTTAATAATAAAAACACCTTTCCGCTGTAAACCTTTTTTATTTCATTTAATTATATCCGGAAGTAACATTTACACTATAACTATAACAACTCTCTTTACGTCGCGACTATGTAGTACGTCGCGATGATTCACGTTGTCTCAATGAGTTACGTTGTCTCGTGTACATCGACCAAATGACATCGATGAGCAGTGCATCATTTTATGGTGTACATCTCGAACAGTCTGCATTGTGCTCTCATGCCGTGTGGTTCTATTTTCTATTTGCTGAAGGAAGTGCTATTGCTACCTAACGCTACACCAAATCTTAAACAGCACTTTTCAGTGCTAAATAATACCTACAATCCTTAGATTTCCTCTTATTCCTTTTCGATCCTTGTTAGGCCCTTCGGGTAACCCGGCTTGGATATCGCATTGGAAAATGTCTCTTTGGTCCCTCGGATTCTTATAGTTATCTGCTTGGACGTCTATTTGGAGCAGATTACTCTGCCACTATGGCAAATAAGCGCAAACGAAAAGGGCAATCTATTGATTCGCCTGCAAATCAAATTAATGTGAGTAATCAATTTGATATGCTCACAGATGATGAGAGTGATCCATCATCTAATCAAAATTTGAAAAAACTTTCTCGATTGAGAAAGGAAAAAGTTCCCCCTATTGTGGTGACAATTTCGGATTTCCATGCTTTTCGCAAGGAAATCTTAACATTTGTTGAAGGTGTGAAATATTCCCTTAAAATTTCCAGACGAGGTGAATGCCGTTTGCATGCAGAAACCTTGGACGGATTCAAACGTCTTCTTGAGTATCTTACTCAGAAGAACCACAATTTTTTCACTTACGACACCAAAGCTGAGCGTCTTTTCAAGGTTGTCTTGAAAGGACTGCCCAGTGGTGAATCTCTCGATGAAATAAAAACGAGTTAATAAAATTACTTGGAATTAGCCCAGTCCAAGTAATTAAGATGAAAATGAAATCCCAGCCTGGCGATTCTCGCAAAGGGATTTCAAACGATCTCTACTTAGTTCACTTCAAGTCAAGTGAACTTAATAACCTTAAGGCTTTAGAAAAAGCAAGCGTTTTGCTCCATGTCCGAGTGAAGTGGGAACATTTCAGGAAGACTGGAGCAAATTTTCAAAGCCTCACCCAGTGCTGTAAGTGCCAGGGATAGGGTCACGGAACAAAGCATTGCCATATGATTGGTAAATGCATGAATTGTGGGGATTCCTCAATTTAATTTTTTAAGAGTTCATAACGTGCATATTGCTGTTATAACTGAGACTTATTTCAAACCTGCCCATAAGGTCAAAAGAGATCCAAATTATTTTGTCTACCGAAATGATCGCATTAATGGAGCTGGTGGTGGCGTTGCCATCATTGTCCATAGGCGTATCAAACATCACATTCTTTCTTCATTTGAAACCAAAGTTTTTGAAACTTTGGGGGTTTCAGTTGAAACAAAATTTGGCCAATTTACTTTTATAGCTGCCTATTTGCCTTTCCAATGCACTGGTCAGCAAAAGAACTGGCTCAAGGGTGACCTCCAGAAACTTACCCGTCTTAGGTCTAAATTCTTCGTTATTGGTGATTTCAATGCAAAACACTGCTCATGGAATAATTCGCAAAGCAATGCCAATGGTAATATACTTTTTGATCATTGTTCCGCAGGCTACTACACTATTCAATACCCAAACAGCCCAACTTGCTTTTCTTCAGCCAGAAATCCCTCAACTATTGATTTGGTCCTAACTGATTCATGTCAACTTTGTAGTCAATTGATTACCCATGCTGACTTTGGTTCTGATCACCTTCCAGTTACATTTGAAATATCTCAAGAAATCATTTCTCATTCCATCAGTTCTACTTTCAACTACCATAGAGCTAATTGGGATCAATATCGAACATTTATGGAATACAACTTTGATCCTAATGTTCCATTGCAAACAAAAAATGAAATTAATAATGCTCTTGAATCTCTGCCTTTCTCAATAAATAGAGCAAGAGCTGCTTCAGTGCCAAAATGCGAGGTTAAATTCGATTCAGTTATAATTGATGACGATCTTCAGCTCTTGATTCGTCTGAAAAATTTACGTAGGCGTCAATATCAAAGAACACGTGATCCCGCTATGAAAGTCATATGGCGAGATTTACAAAAACAAATTAAAAAACGCTTCTCTGCCCTGAGGAACAAACATTTTGAAAATAATGTGTCAAAATTAGATCCGAGTTCCAAACCTTTCTGGAAACTCTCTAAAATATTGAAAAAACCTCAAAAGCCTATACCAGCGCTTAAGGAAGGTGATGAAATTTTGCTCACAAATTCGGAAAAAGCTCAAAAACTTGTTAAGCAGTTTGAGAGCTCCCATAATTTCAGTTTGGGTCTTACAACTCCTATTGAGGATCAAGTTTCCAGGGAGTATCTGAATATTTTCTCACAAGAAAATATTTTTGATGATTCTTGGGGAACTGATTTGGATGAAGTAAAAACTATAACTAAAAAATTTCAAAATATGAAAGCACCAAGTGATGATGGAATTTTCTATATCCTAATCAAAAAACTCCCCGAGAGTACTTTGTCTTTCTTGGTAAAACTATTTAACAGATGTTTTCATCTGGCATACCTTCCAGATAAATGGAAAAATGCAAAAGTCGTACCTATCTTCAAGCCAGACAAAAATCCGGCTGAAGCTTCTAGCTACCGACCAATCAGTTTGTTTTCTTCAATAAGCAAGCTTTTTGAAAAAATAATTTTGAATAGAATGATGCTTCACATCAATACAAACTCAATTTTTGCTGATGAACGTTTGGATTTCGCCATGGGCATTCAACTACGCATCAACTTTTGAGAGTTACAAATTTAATTCGTTCAAACAAAGCTGAAGGCTGCTCCACTGGAGTTGCTCTTCTAGACATAGAAAAAGCATTCGATAGTGTTTGGCATGAAGGTTTGATTGCGAAACTGAAAAAGTTCAATTTTCCGCTTTATATCATGAAATTAGTTCAAAACTACTTAACTGATAGAACTTTGCAAGTAAATTATCAGAATTCTAAATCTGATCAATTGCCTGTCAGAGCTGGTGTTCCTCAAGGTAGCATTCTTGGGCCAATACTTTCACTTCAGATCTCCCTGATTTACCTTAGGGCTGTCAAAAATCTTGCTTTGCTGATGACACAGGCATTTCCGCTAAAGGAAAAAGTCTTCATGTTATATCCAGGAGGCTACAAAAAAGCTTGGACATTTTTACAGACTATTTTCAAAAATGGAAGATTTCTCCTAATGCTTCCAAAACTCAACTTATAATATTCCCACACAAGCCTAGAGCTGCATTTTTGAAACCAAGTAATAGTCATAGGGTCACTATGAACGGAGTTCCAATTTCTTGGTCAAATCAAGTAAAATATCTTGGACTGATGCTTGATCCAAAATTAACTTTTAATGATCACATTGAGGGCATTCAAGCCAAATGTAATAAATATATAAAATGTTTATATGATCTTATAAAGGGTGTATTCGATAAAAATGGCACATACATATATACTCATCAAAATTAAACTGATTATCGGATTTTCTTGAAATTTTCAGGGAATGAAGAACTACTAATGAGTTTTGATCTACAACATTTGTTTTATTCAATTTCGTCTCCCATCCCGAATGCCCGCACCTTCCTTTTCACTCCACCCATCAAATTTTGTACAACCGATTTTCCCAGTGTTTTTGTTGTTTTTACCCAAATTTTCTTCAATTCTAGCTCTGTTTTTATAGTTTTGGGATATTTGCGAAGTTCCGTTTTCATAATTGCCAAGAATTTTTCAATTGGACGAAGTTCCGGTGAATTTGGTGGGTTCATATCCTTTGGCACAAAATTGACTCCGTTGGCTCGGTACCACTCCAATACGTTTCGAGCGTAGTGGCAGGATGCTAGATCAGGCCAAAACAGAGTTGATCCTTTGTGCTTCTTAATGAATGGCAAGAGACGCTTCTTAAGGCACTCTTCCGTGTAAATCGCACCGTTTATTGTTCCGGAGGTGATGAAGGGAGCACTTATTTCACCACATCCGCAAATCGCCTGCAAGATTAGAAACTTCTTTGCAAATTTCGATAGTTTCTTCTTTCGAAAATCCTCCGGAACATCGAATTTCGACTTGGCAACGAAATATTCTTGCCCAAGAAGTTGACGGAAGTCGGCCTTGACGTATGTTTCGTCATCCATCACGATGCAACCGGATTTGGTGAGCAGCTTCGTGTAAAGTTTCCGGGCGCGGGTTTTCGCAGTGATGTTTTGTTTTTCATTCCGGTTTGGGGCTTTTTGCACTTTGTAAACATGTAACCCAGCACGCTTCATGGTTTTCTGCACAAAACCGACTGACACCTTAGACTTTTTAGCGACATCTCGAATTGACATGTTTGGACGGTTCTTGAATTGTTGTACGACTTTCCTGGCCATTTTACTGTCCATTGGACCACTTTTACGACCACTCCCTTCCTTCCTTTGAACACTCAGATGCTCCTTGAAGGTTCTTATTACACGAGACACAGTTGTATTTGCAATTCCAAGCCTTTTAGCAATCCACCGGTGGGACGCCCCTGGATTTTGATTGTGAGTGCACAAAATTTTCTCACGGACAATTTCTTGTTTCGACGATATGACTGGAACTACTGAATGTATAACTATGAAACTTGGCAGATGTAAATAATACACTATGGATAAGATCTACTCAAATTTCTAGGTTTTTTACTAATATGATTCAAAAGTTACAGAAGATTTTCTGTGTGCCATTTTTATCGAATACACCCTTTAAACAGAAAATCCAAACTTTGTTTGAAGAACAAACTTCTAATATTCAAACAAATCTTTAGACCGGCCATGCTATATGCTGTGCCAATATGTTCTAGTTGTTGTGCTACTAGGAAAAACCTGAATTAATCCACCGATGGTGAGACTGAACCCTTTTTACACTTCACCAGAATTACGAACTCAAATGTGGCCAATATGGTACTGTATACATATTTCAATCAGAAATTCCAGGAAGAACCAGGGATATTCGATATGTCATACATTCAGTTTATAAAGTTAATTATGTGTCAATCCTGAACGTATTGTTCATCGATGTGATTAAAATATTGCCATTAATAGTCTTCAACGACCTGTTTATGTTAGTTATATAAAATGGAAATTTACATGAATATTAGAAATTCCATAAAATCAGTCCATAGAATGAATTATTACACAATCCTTAGCGTCAATTTTGATTATTGATATGGATTCAAGATGCTTAACAAGTACATGTTCGTTGAAAATTGTGTAGTTATAGTAAATAGAGACTTTGTGTAATTTTTGAATATACTCGTTGCAGTTCAAAGCCGGACCACTCGAGCGAATCGATCCTGCTCTAATTCTATAGAGTCGCATAGTGTGGCTAATCCGCTGTATGTGCTATACAACGCACCAGATGCAGAACAATAGAATACAAGCGGCATCGATTGGGGTGAGTGGTCTTGTTCGGTTTTGAACTGCAACGAGTATATTTTCATCTCACAATTATGTGCTATCAGGTATTGTTTTGGTTCTATCTCCATGCAGGATTATCCAACCATAATGAAATTTTGACCAGTTATTTAAAGATTTTATAACTTCAATTTGGTGCTAACAAAACTAAAATCGGTACACAAATAGCTCAGTATGTAATCGGAGACTAAACTGTTTGATTACTATTATAATAGGCCGTCAAGTACTGTTTCGTTCATATCTTCGTAACGAAATGTCCGAATAAAAAAAATCAATAGCGTTCTATGGGAATGATGTAGCTTTCATTTGTCGTCAACAGAACTGAAATCGGTTCACAAATGGCTGAGAAACCGATGTGACATTATTTGTAACGTACACACACACACACACACACACGCACACACGCACACACACACACACACACACACACACACACACACACACACACACACACACACACACACACACACACACACACACACACACACACACACACACACACACACACACACACACACACACACACACACACACACACACACACACACACACACACACACACACACACACACACACACACACGTGCTCAGTTCTTCGAGCTGAGTCGAATGGTATATGACACTCGGCCCTCTGGGCCTGGGATAAAAAGTCGAATTTTCAAGCGATCTTAATACCCTTCTTTTGGTGTAAGAAGGGTAAAAAGGAAGTTGTAGAAATATACTATGTTTCAAATATTCAATATATAAAATGAAGTATTAGACAATTTTTAACCGTCAGTTCTGACTATCTCATGCGTCATAAAACGTAACAGATGCGACACTATAGAATGCAAACAGGATCGATTAGTGAGAATTGTGTTTTCCGGTTTTGAACTGCAACGAATTATGTGCAATTATATGCTCTCAGGTATTGTTTTGGTCATATCTCCATGAAGGATTATCCAATCCTAATGAAATTTTGATTAGTTATTAAAAAATTTTATAAATTTAATTTGGCGCTAACAAAACTAAAATCGGTACACAAATAGCTCAGTATGTAATCGGAGACTAAACTGTTTGATTACTATTATAATAGGCCGTCAAGTACTGTTTCGTTCATATCTTCGTAACGAAATGTCCGAATAAAAAAAAATCAATAGCGTTCTATGGGAATGTTGTAGCTTTCATTTGCCGTCAACAGAGCTGAAATCGGTTCACAAATGGCTGAGAAACCGATGTGACATTATTTGTAACGCACACACACACACACACACACACACACACACACACACACACACACACACACACACACACACACACACACACACACACACACACACATACATACACAATAGACAAAGTAAAAATAATATTAACACAATGAGATATAAATGATGGCATATAAGGTTGAAATGTTAATTACTTAGCAGGATCACCTAGGTTAATATATGAATGTAAAATAATGTAACATTTGGAATAAATAAAGAGTTAAAAAAAATTGTGTACATCGAGACAACTTAATATTACACAACCGATGGAATGACCTATGTGCAATTGATTATGTGTAATATTCAACAACTTTTTTTTGCTGTGCACAATAAAATGATCCACTGCTTATCGATGTAATTTGGTCGATGTAAACGAGGCAACGTAACTCATCGAGACAACGTGAATCATCGCGACGTACAACATAGTAGCGACGTAAAGGGAGCAATGTAAAACTTATAGTGTAAATGTAATTTTCGGATATTATTCAATGAAAAAAAGAGGTTTACAGCGGAAATTAAAACACAAGGATGGTTTAATTATTAAAAATTAGATGGGAAATTTAAAAAAAACTTACGAAAAAATAAACTCTATTGCAAAAGGAAAAAGACTTATAAAAATGGGACATTTTACATTAACGGAAATTATGAATAAAACGTATCAGCCCCATCGTCTTGCCTCAATTAAACCATTAAAGTTATACTCACTAGTACAATGCAACGTTGGAACATTTTCCGCCACGATTCTTGGATATATTTCCATTCAGATGTCCTCAGGCATAATCAGAATTTTTTGTCAAATTTCCGTCGGATGGTAGGTTTTTTTTTCTAATGACAACTACGTTATTAGGATCTCGGCTCCGATAGAAGCACAAATTACACTGCAACCCGGAGGTGGCGTGCCCGGCGTCTATGTGCGCTAGAAGCACATCGTTGTTTGCCGCTATGATGTAACCGCATTCGAGCATTCGAGATATTGAACGGAAGCGGAAACTCATCTTTCTAGCGGTCGTCAACATCGTCACTAACGCCAGAACCAACCACTCCATTAGCTCCACTAGCAAGCGAAGATCATTCACCACTACTTCCCCAAAATGATGCTGGTGGGTTGCTTTCACCTTGTTTACTTTAACCATCATTTCTTTTACTTCCTCCATTGCTAGAATTATCGCCATTTTTCCGTCTGTTCCATATTCCGCATCGTCGGACATGTTATTGTCTTTTGTCTTGTCACTTGCATCCGAATCATACTCAGCCGTTCAATTCAACCTTGTTCAATTTAAAACCGTCTTGTACCGATTGAATCTGCAGTGCCGGTACGATTGCATCCGCTTCCGAGCATAACATCGGTTCTTCGGTAGAGGGCATCGGTTCAGTGACTAAACGATTCACTACTCGACGAAATGTTACTACCTTGGAGTTCTTGTTCAAAATTTGAAAACCTGAAATTTGATTTAAGCTGAATCAAAATGGCTGATGAATAAAATCGCCATATTCATCTTCGGATTCTATACGTACCGATTGGGGGCGAATTTCTGTTGGTTTCGGGGGGGGGAATGGGAAATGGTTTTTATTTTCGGCAAATTTGTTCTTTTTTTTTTGGTTGTTTAAAAAAAATTTTGGCGGGGTTTTTATTTTTTAGCATTGGGGGGGGGCGGTGGGGGTTGATTTTGTTTTGACAAGAAAACAAGGTCAGAAGTAGATAATTTATCATCTCCATGCGAAGCGCTAGGAGTGGACGGTAATTTATTGCTAGAACGAAATAGACATGAAGAGAAAGTGTATTGATAGTTTCGTCTAGGGCAACGGCAGGCTTTGAAAATTGAAAGATCAAGTTTGAAAACGAGCGGAGGGCATTTTGAACGGTAGTATCCGATCAGGCACATAACCCTTTACCATACTACCCCATGCAGGATAGGCAAGAGGAGGAAATCCCCTTGACTGGCAAAAGGTTATGCAACCGGTCGGGCTCTTATACTACCTATTGCTTTTTTCTAGTTCTAGCGATTTGTCCCTCTCCCAATACTGCCTAATACGGGTGAGAAATTATCTCCCGCTGTTGGGTTTATTTTTAGCATGCACCGCCTATTTCACACATTTGCTCTTCTCGTCATCTATTACTTATAGATCTCGGAGAGAACGACAGTGAGTGGTGCAAATACTGATCCCCACCAGTACGATTTAATGGATTCCCCCCCATTATGGGCTTTCTACACATTGATTGTTGTTTTTTGTATTCTCCCAAGCGCGGAAGTAACGATCTTTGATGAAGTTTGTCAGAAGTAGATAATTTATCATCTCCATGCGAAGCGCTAGGAGTGGACGGTAATTAACTAGACGTAATACATATGCCCTATATATGCATGCTATTACCAACGATACTATTACAGCCTCGTGGTTACTTGGGTAGTGCATCATTGAAGTTGAATTAAAGCTGAAAAGGGCCCCACTAAAAAGAACTAATGCTATATCTTTTGTAATGCCATAAGACATTGCTAAAGTAGCATTATTGCATTGGTAATGCGTCACTACATTCTTAAGCTAATCTAACGCTTCATTACTTGACAACTGTTGAATTGATGCGATTCCGCATTACCGATGTTAATTTTGGGTTGAATAAGTGCAATAATATAATGCTTGTGGTTACTTGGGTATAGACTCAGCTAAAATAACCGAGTTTTTCGGTAGACATACACTAGTGAAAAAAACCTTTTAGAGTTTATTAAATATCCTTATGAAAATTAGCCACAAGGAAACGGTTTGAATTTCATAACATTACCTTATGAAATGCTATGATTGTTGTTATAACCACTCCTGATGATTTACTTATTGCAACCGTATGAGGTTCATTGTACAACCTTATGATTTTTTTTGTTAGTTCTATGGTACGCATATGCGTTAATATGCTAATTAATATGTTAATTTATATCTTTCGCGAAATGTTTCATTGCATTTTACTGGAATTTTCATTCATGAAAAAATACAATGCAACTCCGTAAGTGACGGGAACACTAATTTTATTATTTATTTGAAATAATACAGGTGCGAATGAACAGGGTTACCGATAACCTTGAACGCTTCATCATTCTTCGATATCACCTGTTCGGAACGACCATTAGCTGTCCTCTTTGGTCTTGCAGTCGCTCCTACCAATAGGATTTCCCCATGCGGGTAGTGTTTGACGATGACGATGATGATCCCACAAGATTGTAATTCATGGCTTATTCTAAAAAAAAAGTATTCTAACATAAACACGGTTTCAATAAAGAACGATATTAAAGAATTACTGTCAGTTACAGTATTTCCGGCGGTTGCCTTCTTTAGCCTTGCTTCAACACACAAGATGAATCTGATCGTGAGAGTCAGCCACCAATGTTTCACTATTGGACATAATACCACGAATGCAACCTCCCAGCAATTTGATAATGTCCTTGAAGAAAATGCTATTGAGGAATAGTGAAAAAAGGATTCAAAAAACAATAAAAAATATGCGGTGCAATGGCAAAATATAGGGACTTTACTTGTTCAAGGATGGTGTTTTGAATCGTCGTGCAACCCATTTGATTTGTACTGATAGTAAACGTGAAGTAGTCTTTTTTCATCGGCGACATCATGGGTACTTCCGCATATGGGTAGTGCGGTGTAATATTTGATTGGGAATCCGATCAGCACGCATACAGTCTAAGCCAACAATACGATTACAGGGTCCAGGGCACGAATCTGATCAACACGTCGTCCAGGGATATGTTAAAGATTTCACAAAAGTTCTTCGTGGTTACGATGCAGTTGGCATAAGCCAGGAGACCGAGATGAGGACACCCTTCGATGTATCAGTGGAACCGGATGTGTACATGATAATGGCCGTGTTGTCGGTCATTGTCAAATTACCAACTGAATTAGGAAAAATAGAGCAAAAAAAAGGAATGAAAAACAACATACGTCAAGATGCCCGTTTAAATTTTCAAGCAAATCCCATACATACATAAATCGGATCAACCACACGAAGTTTTGAATTAGCGATTGTGATAAATTTAATATACTACCTAATTTATGGTGTCCAGTGATTGGTTCACGTCAAAGAATTGTTTTTTTTTATCGTCTGTAAGATGTATATCACCACGAAAATATCTTCAGGATTTACCAAGAGTAACAAAACAATAACTTGCAGCTCGGTTTTAGCCATTTCATACATATACCTTATGATTATTATTCACAAACAACAGTCATGAACTTCATAAGGTAGTTTTATAAAAATGATAAGAATGCCTTGAGAAAATCATTACTATTAACTGAGAGAACTGTCGTTGAACACATGAATGTTATAAGAGCCTTATGAAATCAAAATACAGTGGCCTCATGAAGTTTCATAAGGAAAATTTTATGAATTTTGATAGGTTTTTTTACGCCAGTGTAGCCGTCGCGGAATTGACTCGAAGAAGAGTGTTTGACGTTTAAGAATATTCAGCGAATGCTCGGTTCAGTTTACCGAGTTTTCTCGGTTTCCGTTTACCAAACTCTTCAATATCCCTGCTGTGCCGTACTGTTCGGTTCATGCTTCATTTTTATTTGTCAAATATATCATATAATAACCGGAATTTGGGTTTGATTCAAAATAATACACCCGAAAACAGTACACTGATAAAAAAGCAATGATAATATCTATGTGTCCCACACATGATATTTTGCAATTTGATAAACAAATGATATCTCTGTAACCACACATACTTCTTATGTGTACAAATAACCACAATGTGTGGCCACACATACTTTTCATTTGCCACATAAACTTCACTCAGGCAAATAAACCTAAACTGAGGAAAAAATCTATATCAAGTATATGTGTGATCGATATAGATATTTGCAATAACACCAAACTAATATTTTTTATGAGAACACAGCAAAAAAAAGAAGTAATATACATCAACGTAATTGATGCTAACGTATAAAAAACGGATGTAATCAAGCACAATAACATCTACTTGATGGAATATTACATCGCGCTTCAAATTACATCAGAACAAAATTATTAGTTGCCCGAATGTAATAAACACATACCAAAAACATAAATATTACACGAAAACCAATGCACATAAAGGACTCCGCAAAAAATGTTAAATATAACACAATTTGGATGCTTTATCGCATTTAGTTGTAATGTAAAAATAAATCTCGCAACACTGCCAGACTTGTTCTTGTTTTTTCTTTCATCTTCGGCAACCTTGTTTTCTTGTCAGAACAAAATCAACCGTCACCGTTGCATCCGAAAGCCGAAACATTTGCACCGTGTGAAATTTATTATAAATCACTCATATACAGATGGCGACGAAATTTGTGGAAACAAAAAACCATCTACCATCCATCCCTCTGAGACGAACAGATATTCGTCTGCAATCGGTACGTATAGGATCCGAAGGTGCATATGGCGATTTTATTCATCAGCTATTTTCATTCAGCTTAAATCAAATTTCAGATTTTCAAATTTTGAACAAGAACTCCAAGGTAGTAACATTTTGTCGAGTAGTGAATCGTTTAGTCACTGAACCGATGCCCTCTACCGAAGAACCGATGTTATGTTCGGAAGCGGATGCAATCGTACCGGCACTGCAGATTCAATCGGTACAAGACGGTTTTGAATTGAACAAGGTGCTGGTGAAACGAGAAAAAACTCCGGCTGAGTATGATTCGGATGCAAGTGACAAGACAGAAGACAACAACATGTCCGACGATGCGGAATATGGAACAGACGGAAAAATGGCGATAATTCTAGCAATGGAGGAAGTAAAAGAAATGATGGTTAAAGTAAACAAGGTGAAAGCAACCCACCAGCATCATTTTGGGGAAGTAGTGGTGAATGATCTTCCTTGCTAGTGGAGCTAATGGAGTGGTTGGTTCTGGCGTTAGTGACGATGTTGACGACCGCTAGAAAGATGAGTTTCCGCTTCCGTTCAATATCTCGAATGCTCGAATGCGGTTACATCATAGCGGCAAACAACGATGTGCTTCTAGCGCACATAGACGCCGGGCACGCCACCTCCGGGTTGCAGTGTAATTTGTGCTTCTATCGGAGCTGAGATCCTAATAACGTAGTTGTCATTAGAAAAAAAAACCTACCATCCGACGGAAATTTGACAAAAAATTCTGATTATGCCTGAGGACATCTGAAGAGTTTCGGAGACGATGAATGGAAATCTATGCAAGAATCGTAGCGGAAAATGTTTCAACGTTGCATTGTACTAGTGCGTATGACTTTAATGGTTTGATTGAGGCAAGACGGTAATGCTGATACGTTTTATTCATAATTTCCGTTGATGTCAAATTTCCCATTTTTATAAGTGTGCTTCCGTTCGTAATAAAGTTTATTTTTTCGTAAGTTTTTTTTTATTTTCCATCCAATTTTTAATAATAAAACCCTCCTTGTGTTGTAATTTCCACTGTAAACCTTTTTTTATCATTGAATAATATCCGAAAATTACAGTTAAAGATTGTACTCGGAAAAAATGCGACACTTTGTTTCGGGTGTAACTTTTTATCGCGTGAGTAAATATTAATGAAATTTTGGGTAATACTAGGTTAGAGTTTTATGTTTATTTTTGCAAAATCTGTCAGATGCATTCGAAACAAGAAGAGCTACGCCAGCAAATCTTGGGCGCGGTGATCGATAATCCTGGTCAATCGAACAGATGGATCGGCAAAAGGCTTGGAATTCACCATTCCACCGTGTTCCGCGTTGTGAAGATGTTCCAGGAGACGAAGACCATTGAGCGGCGCGCTGGAAGCGGCCGAGAACCGAAAACGGAATACCCAGAGAAGGCGCGGAAGATAAGGCAGTACTTTAAGAATAACCCGAACCTTTCCACCCAAGATGTTGCCAAAAAAATCAATTTGTCGAAGTGGTTCGTCCAGCAGACCATGAAGCGGGCTGAGCTTCGTGTTTTTAAGGTCAGGAAGGCGCCAAACCGGACTGACAAGCAAAACACGGTGGCCAAATTGCGTGCGCGGAAGCTGTACCGTGCCAGGCTGTCTCGTCATGGACGACGAGACATATATCAAGGCGGACACAAAACAAATCCCCGGCTTCGAGTTTTTTGTCGGTACGTCCCGCATGGAGGTTCCGGAAAAGTTCCGGAAGAGAAAGATGGACAAAATCGCGACGAAGTGCCTGTTGTGGCAGACGATCTGCGAGTGCGTACGGTACAGCAAGCCGTTCGTTACAGCCGGCACCATAAACGGGCAGATTTATCGACAGGAATGCTTGCAGAAGCGCTTGCTGCCCCCTCCGCTCTCACCGTGGTCCCACGCTGTTCTGGCCGGATCTCGCTTCGTGCCATTACGCCAAGCCTGTAATGGATTGGTACGAAGCGAAGGGCGTTAATGTGGTCCCGAAGGAGGCGAACCCGCCAAATACACCAGAACTTCGTCCGATCAAAAAGTTTTGGGCGATAATGAAGAAGAAGTTGAAGAAAAGCGGAAAAACATTCAAAACCGATGAAGCTTTGAAGAAAAACTGGGAGAAATTGTGTAAGGAAGATGGACAAAGTCTCGCCCAAGATCTCATGAGCAGTGTTAAGAAAAATGTACGAGCATTCAGTTTGGGGAGGAAATTCAATGCATAAATAATGCCAAAACACAGCTAATATATAGTTATTTAATCCCTGAAAATTTGAGAAGTATCCGATTTAAAATGAATTTATGGTGATAATTTTTCTTCCGAGTCCAGTCTTTACACTATAAGTTCTACATTTCTCCCTTTACGTCGCGACTTTGTTGTACGTCGTGATGATTCACGTTGTCTCGATGAGTTACGTTGCCTCGTTTACATCGACCAAATTACATCGATAAGCAGTGCATCATTTTATTGTGTACATCGAGACAACCTAATATTGCACAACCGATGGAATGACCTATGTGCATCTGATTTTGTGTAATATTCATCTACTCTTTTTGCTGTGTAGGCTGCATGGAAATGTATTAGTGGTACAGATATAATTTATTATTTGTTTTTCATACACACTAAAAGGTTGGTTGGTGAAATAAATGAAAAATGTTACACAAATTATAAACACCAACATTTTTATGTATGGAAAGACAATTCATATTGTTATGCGTTATACATATACTTCATCAAGAGAAGATAATAAAGAAAATAATTTAACTAATGATTTTCAAGCATTTATTTTTGGAAAATGTGTGCACTACAATACAGTTGCTGTTGCTTGCTTCAATACACCAAGTATGGATTACTAGATGGTTACGAAATGAAACTCTTAGAAGGATGATCCAAAGAATTAATATACTGTTGTTCTAGCTGTTCTTCCGCTCACTGATCTGATGAATTTGATTGATCCTCCTCTTTAGATGGAAGTAGTTTGAGCCAAAAATCTCCCAATTTAACCATGGTGCACCAGTGTAAACTCGGCGACATCATTTCCCTATAAAATGCAAAATTTGTATTTGTTGAATAAACATTAATTCATTATACTTAGATTATACTTGCACCCTGTCCCAATTAAACTATTTGTCGGAATGCTTCTTCGTCATTCCAACTGTGTCCAGATAACATGGCATTAAGATCGAGTACGCTAATTCTTCCGTTGATTTCTCATCCAAATCGTTATTATGGTCAAAATCTACAGAAAAAGACGTAACAAATAGGGAATATTACCTTAGAAAACTGCATATGAGTTCTTTGGAAGCTCTATCTCGTCCAGCACAACGTTTGCTGCCACCATTTTAAAGATTTTTATTTTGCGCTCTAACGCTTCCTCTCCTGATTCGTACACTCCATAGACCATCCCCACCGGTGGGTTCGTATCTGGGTAATATTTTGATGACTGAGAGCGTTGCTATTTTGATTTAGCCACCCACTTTCGCACCGGTCATTAATAAAAAGGTAACACAATAAGACTAAAATTTATACTCGCACCGGTTTCGTTTCGCTAAATATTTCGTGCAGTGTATAGTTTGAATACTCTTCCTTACAGGTTTTAGAAGTTCTGGTTTGTCGCAAAGATTGGATCTTGGGAAACATTCAGCCACACAATTAGAAAATTTTACAGTAATCGGTTATTTTTTACCGAACTTTCAACAGCTGAACGTTCGGTAATCCGATTTAACGGATTTCGGTAAAATTTGACAAGTTCCGGTAATTTTTTTACCGGAATACAGTAAAATTTAACTGAAATCCGGTAAATCGGATTACCGAACGTTCAGCTGTTGAAAGTTCGATAAAAAATTACCGAATACAAGCACTTCGTAGTCTTGTTGCGCCCAATTCCATCCACGGGGTTTTGATGCACTCATTTTTTCACAACATATCACAATAAACGTGAAATTAGCAAATAACACTTAAAAAAAATATAGGAAACACTCAAATTGAAATAAAAGTCTTCCAGATGAAGATGTTGTTTTACGTTTCAACTTGTTTTGGTTATTTTTCTTCAAATAGCAACGCTCGGCTCGGTTGGATCAGGTTGTCAAATTTACGAACCGGCTGCTCACCGAGCGAGTAAATTGTCATTTTCTAACCCGGTTACCAACCACCGGTGCGGTGTCGAGTTGTCAAACAGGGTAACAATTTTCCGATATTACCGTATTGGTGCGGTTGGTCTTAGTGATATTTCCAATAGTAATCAAATTTATGTCTGAGATGTTATGATTTTCAACCATCAGACCCATATTTTCCAATTGGAAAGCTTTTGTTTTCAATCTTGTATGTTTATAAGTCGTATGTGAACGCTGTTAGTGTTTATAAAATGTTCATAAAATGTATACTAGGGAAACTGCCCCCATATTAATCTCATTGTTCCTATATTCATCCTACGATGAATCAAACAATTGGGCAGTTGATGGATCGGTTTCGTTTTCTTATAATGTTTGCTCACGTTAAATAACTACAACAAATATTACTAACTAATCCTGTCACGTGTTTATCGTTTTATTTCAAGAAGGATGAATATAGGAACAATGAGATTAATATAGGTACATCTTCCCGATGTTATATTTAACATTTTTATATGTTGCTACTAATGTAAATAAATATTGATTGTTTTGTAGTGTAAGAATTTCATAAGGTTCAACTTACACACCTAGATTTTTTTACAGAAATCTGTAAAAGTTTACCGAAATCTCAACAGCTGAACGTTCGGTAATCCGACTTTACGGATTTCGGTAAAATTTTACAGTTATCTCTAAAAAAATTACCGAATTTCGGTATAATTTTACCGAACGTTCAGCTGTTGAGAATTCGGTAAACTTTCACAGATTTCTGTAAAAAAATCTAAGTGTGCACACGCTCGTTCAGCTCTACTCTAAATAGAGTAACTTTCACTCAGTTTCGTATTTCCATGATAAATGTCAAAAACTGAGTAACTTGAAATAAGGAAACTGAGTAAATGCTACTCTGATTGTAAAAGCGCTATACTTATAAAAATAGAGTAATTATAATAAAGCTGTCAAATGCGAAAAACGTGGTTCAGTCCAAGGTTAAGCCGATACATCGGAAATTGATTCGGAAACGGTTCGGAAGTTAAAAGGTAAGGAAAATGTTTTTTTTATGTTAATGAAACTAATATATCGATACTTAAAAGGATTTAGTTCTCACATCTCCACTTTTGGAAACTTCGTTCCGGGATATGTGGGAAAATTGAATTGCTCGGAAACAGCCGTATCACCAATACTACAAGAGTCCCGTCGGACGATCGCCGTCAAGCTCTTCCAGTGCGGACGATCCGGAAAAATCAATTATAGAAATAAAACAAAATAAATTATGGAATTAAAAATAATAATTATAGAATTAAAAACACTCTGTCCGGGTTTTAATGGAAATGAGTAGTGTTTACACACATTGTTTAATCAGCTGAAATTAGATACTAAGTAATGTTTACTCTAATTTTGACAAGTGACCTAGTTAATCATAAATGAGTAACCCTATAGCTTCTCGAATCTGGGTAGTTCCACTTTTAACCAAACTGAGTCGTATTCTACTCAGTTTTGAGAAAATACAAACAAGCTTGCTTGAGTAATGTTTACTCTTATTTTGACAGGTGGCCTAGGTAATCAAAAATGAGTAACCTTTCAATTGCTCTAATTAGGGTAGTTCCACTTTTAACGAAACTGAGTCATTTTCTACTCAGTTTTGAGCAACTACGAACGAGCGTGCAGGTTGCTCCATACGCTAAGATAAGATTACCGAAAATAAGGTTCTAATTTTACCGAAAATAAGGTTTTGGTAGCAAAACCTAGAGTATCGGTATAATTTACCGAAAGAAAACGTTTGATTTTACTAATTTTTTGAGTAAAGTGGATTTACAAATTTTATCGTTATATTTTACCTAAATTTGGTTAAAAATGCTCTCATTGGGCTGCAAGCAATTTCGGTAAAAATAACCGTGAAAAAATAAGTAATTATAAACGTTTTTCCCTTCTTTCCAACAATACCGAAATTGCGGTAATCCATGTTTGCCGATAATTTCAGTATGTGCACTTTTGTGCGGTTTTCGGTATATTTTACGGACTTCTCCGTATTCTTGTCTTAGCGTGCATGTTTTTATTTTTTCTACACCATTACATATCATACACACCTAAAAACTTAGATTTTTTTTTCAGAAATCTGTAAAACTTTACCAAATTCTCAACAGCTGAACGTTCGGTAATGAGTTCGGTTTTTTTTTGATTACCTAAAAAAACTGTAGTCCTGTAATGCGATCAACGAATAATCCGGTAATTATTTTACAAATAAATCTAGGGTTTTTTTTTTCATTAGGGCGAATCTACAATTGAGAGATTCTCTCCGGGCTCGCTCTCTTTCATTCATAAACCAATCACCTTTACGTTTTTCATTCTACTATTTGTAGAGTATGCTAGCCAGCACTGTTGTGTTTCGATCTGTACTAAAGAATCCCTCGAAAGTTTTATAATGGCGCTGTAATGAATGAAAGAGAGCGAGCTCGGAGAGAATCTCTCGATTGTAGATTCGCCCTAATGAAAAAAAACTCTAGAAATCTGCATATTTTCCAGGGATCTGGTTTGTAGTTTTACCAAAATTTTCTGTATTCTTTTGCAAATATATATATATATATATATATATAATTTTAATCAGTTCGTTTATTTATTAGGCTCAGGCGTGTGTAACACTTTGCGGAGCCGATATTCAATATTGTAATTAACAATTTTTCTATTTCGATTTTAGTAAAGAGGGGTGCCAATTACTCGTGGCTAGCTCGAGGTT
This sequence comes from Aedes koreicus, assembly GCA_024533555.2. Lineage (NCBI taxonomy): Eukaryota > Metazoa > Arthropoda > Insecta > Diptera > Culicidae > Aedes > Aedes koreicus. Next base: position 82,137 of record JAHHFK020002267.1, read on the forward strand.
AATGGGTCACATGATTGTTTTGAAGTGGCTAGGCAGGTAACTTATTTCAGGTATTTGTTGCTGCTCATGGTTGCGACATCTACCAAATCCTCGGTCCCTGTAGTCCCTTACAGGAACTAAGCTGCAGATGGGTGACCACAGCTTGCTGGGCAGGTACAAGTAGCACGGAAACAAAAGGATAATATAACTGGGACACAATGGCAGGGAATTTACAAGAGTGAAAGGGAGGGGGTGATGGCATTACACGCTTTGATCAGACAAACAAAGGAATTCGTAAATCGCTTGCATGTAGGGAAGATCACGCATTCCCAAAACATCTCTTACTTCGCGGAAGGGTTGTCTACCTCGGGCCACAAGGGTATCCAATAGTCGTGCTCTGGAGGCATAATTATCCGGGCAATGCCAAACTGCGTGATCGATGTCATCATAACCGGTTCCGCACCTACGTACATTGCTATCGACGAGGTTAATTCTGTAGAGATGTGCGTCTAGCGAGTAGTGGTTGGACATAAGTCTTGACATCACACGAATGAAACCGCGACTTACATCCAGACCTTTGAACCACGATCTCGACGAAACATTTGGAATAATGGAATGTAACCACCGCCCAAGAGAATTACTTGTCCAATCGTTTTGCCAACTTTGAAGAGAACTCTGACGTACTAATGGGAAAAATTCATCATGTGAAATTCTTCTTTCAAAAATCTCGCCTTCTTGTGCGCCCACCTTTGCTAGAGAGTCCGCCTTCTCATTGCCTGGAATTGAGCAATGTGAGAGGACCCATGCAAAGGTAATTCTAAATGATCTTTCGACCAACGCACACATCTGCTCCCTTATTTTTGAAAGAAAGTAAGATGAGTGCTTAACTGTTTTCATCGACTGGAGGGCCTCAATAGAACTGAGACTATCCGAGAAGAGGAAATAATGGTCTATGGGCATGTCGGAAATTATCCCCAATGCGAAATTGATTGCTGCCAGCTCAGCAACATATACGGAACAAGGTTCCTGAAGTTTCCGGAAGGCAGATGAGTATTCATTGTAAACACCGAAACCAGTGGATCTATCAATACGCGACCCATCAGTGAAAATTCTTCTATTGCAATTGACATGTTGGTACTTTTCGATGAAAATATGGGGAATTAAAATAGGCCGAAGTTGATCTGGAACTCCTTGAATAGCCTGTTTCATGGAGAGATCATAATCAATGAAGGAACTGTGATAAGGAAAGCGTACACTAGGAGGGTTATAGCATGGAAGACTAATATCGGATGACATATAGTTAATATAGATTCGTAAGAATCTTGACTGGGTACTCAATTCGAGCATTTCTTCGAAGTTTTCAATCACAAGGTTGTTACTGATTCCACACTTGATCAGTATTCTAGATGAGAGCTCCCAGAAGCGGTACTGTAAGGGTTTTACTCCTGCCAGAACCTCCAGGCTCATATTATGCGTTGAATGCATACAGCCAAGGGCAATACGTAGACAACGATATTGAATGCGTTCCAATTTGATGAGGTGGCTATTTCTTGCCGAGAGGAATCAAAAAGAGTCATATTCGAGAACTGAAAGAATAGTTGTTTTATAGAGTTTAATAAGGTCTTCCGGGTGAGCACCCCAACATGTCCCGGATATTGATCTTAGAAAATGGATCCTTTGTTGACATTTCTGTTTTAAATACGCAAAGTGATTACTCCAAGCGCATTTTGAATCAAACATGACTCCAAGGTATTTGAAGGTCAAAGATTGGGTAATGTCTCTTCCCAAAAGCTTGAGACGCAGTTGGGCAGGGAACCGCTTTCTAGTAAACACTACCAATTCGGTTTTATGCGGTGAAAACTCGATCCCCAAATTTCTGGCCCAGATTGACAGATTATCTAGGGAATTTTGCAATGGTCTTTGCAAGATTTCCGCACGTGGACCTCTAAAGGAGATCACAGCATCGTCTGCAAGTTGTCTTAGCGTGCATCTATTTTCCAAGCAGTTATCAATATCTTTAACATAAAAATTATAAAGCAAGGGACTTAGACATGAGCCTTGGGGTAAGCGCATGTAGCTAATTCTGGAAGTTGTCAGTTGACCTAGATTAAAGGTCATTTGTTTTTCTGACAGTAAATTATACAAAAAGTTATTTAAAATTCCTGGCAAACCACTACTGTGCAGACTATCTGCAAGTATATCTATGGAAACTGAATCAAATGCGCCCTTAATATCCAGAAATACTGAAGCCAATTGCTCCTTGTGTGCAAAGGCCAGTTGTATATCAGATGAAAGCAACGCTAAACAACCGTTTGTTCCTTTGCTCTTTCTGAAACCAAATTGCGTATTTGATAGTAGGTTGTTTGATTCAACCCAACGGTCAAGTCTTGATAGGATCATTTTTTCTAACAATTTCCTTAAACATGATAGCATAGAGATCGGACGGTAAGAATTGTAATCAGACGCTGGTTTCCCAGGCTTTTGAATAGCTATTACTTTAACCTGCCTCCATGCGGGTGGAACTATATTTAATTCCATGAGAGTGTTATACAGGTTAAGTAATCGTCTTTTAGCGATATCAGGAAGATTTTTTAGAAGGTTGAATTTAATCATATCGCTTCCCGGAGCAGAGATATTTGATGAAAGAAGTGCCATTGAAAATTCCAACATTGTGAATGGTTCGGCCAGAGAACCGTTATTTCGGGTAGTATCCCGTAAATTCGGTTGTGTTGGGATAGAGTTTGGCAAACCTTTTTAGCGAAGTCGAATATCCATTGCATGGAGTATTCTCCACTCTCATTGGAGGATGAGCGGTTTCGCATGTAACGAGCCTTTCTCCAAAGCGTTGTCATCGAGGTTTCTCTAGATAGTCCCTCTACAAACGAACGCCAGTAATTGCGTTTCTTTGCTTTGAGTAAGTTTTTAAGCGTTTTTTCAAGCTTGAGGTACTTGTCAAAAAGCTCGCATGTTTCATGTCTACGATAATCTTTAAACGCATCGGATTTCTCAAGATACAACTTAGTGCATTCGTCATCCCATCAAGGGGTGGCGGGTCTTCTTTTGAGGGATGCACTTGGAACACGTCGTTTCTGAGCTTCTAATGCACTTTTGTACATCAGGTCGGAAAGGAAACGATACTCTTCTAATGGTGAAAGAGGATCGGTAGAATCAATACCAAGGGTTACCGCCGATGCAAAATGTTGCCAATCGATATGCCTCGTGAGGTCATAAGGAACATGGATTGGCTGGTCTGTTTTGTGAAAACTATTTGTGATTGAGATAATTATTGGTAAGTGATCACTACCATGGGGATCATTGATTACCTTCCACAGACAATCTAATGATAGTGAATTAGAACACAAAGATATGTCAAGTCGACTCTCCCTGGCAGGAGGTTTTGCTATTCGTGTCGCTTCCCCAGTGTTCAAGATGGTCAAGTTGAAATCGTCGCATAAGTCATAGAAAATACGCGCTCTATTGTCATCGTATTGTTCGCCCCAAGAAGTACCGTGGGAGTTCAGATCGCCCAGAATAAGAACTGGAGATGTAAGTAATGTAATTGAACTCCAAAGTTGACGGCGGTTTATTGATGCCCTCGGAGGGACATAGAGCTATGCAAAGATCTTTATTCTTTACATTTATTTGGCAAGCGACGATTTCAATGCCTGAGATTATTGGGAGTGAGGTTTTATAGAAGGGGTAGCACTTTTTGATCCCCAGAAGTACGCCACCATATGAATCATCTCGGTCCAGGCGAATAATGTTAAAATCGTGGAAGTTTAATTCATCTTCGGATGAAAGCCATGTTTCACAGAGAGCAAATATATCACAATCAGAATTGTGAATCAAATACTTGAACGAGTCTAATTTAGGTATTAGACTACGACAGTTCCATTGTAATACCGTGATCATATCTTGATCCTCACTCGACGAATTATTCATCGAAAGATATGAATTCACCAATAAGGGGCCATGATACAGTCAATTGCTTGAAGTATTTTCCAACTATAGGAATAAGCAGGTCAATAATTCCTCGGAGCGGTGAAGCATCCGAAAGGCCAAGAGCATTTAAAATGTTATCCACAATGTCCCTAAAATTAATCTTACCTCGCTTGGACGGGATATTCTTAGAATTGCGAGAAGACGTAGTTTTTGGTAACCTCTTACGGTTACTGTTATTAGGTAGCGGCGGGTCGGTATAGCTACAGCTAGGAACGGATGCATCAGCTATTACCGGTTTATTCGGTTTTTTAAATTGACCCCCTCTACCTCTTATTTTTTGCAAGCTTTTGAGAGTAGGTTTTATTTGTTTCCGGCGCACACCCGGAGAACTAGTAGGCTTTCTTTTACCGGGGGCGTGTACCTCCGGAAATCCACTCTCATCGGCTTCGTCAGAGTCCAGTTCATCGGAAGACAAAATCAAAAAAGGATTTTCATTTTGAGCGGCTGATACAGACGATGCAGACGCTCCGTTTTGCGACTTTAACATGTCTGCATACGTCTGCTTGGAGCGTTCTTGTATGGAACGTCTCACGTTACCAGTGCGCTTCTTGTACACGGGGCAGTTCTGCAAATCGTGGAGAGGCTCTTTGCCACAGTAAGCACACTTTGTTGCTTCCTGTTGGCAAGCATCCTCTAGATGCCTTTGGCCGCATTTGCCACAACGGGGCTTGTTGTCGCAAAAATTAGCCGTATGACCCAACTGTTTGCACTTGGTACAATTAAATACCCTTGGTACAAAAAGGCGCACTGGGAAAAAAACTTTATCAATTTCAACAAATTTTGGGAGAATTGATCCGGCGAAGGTCACTTGTAGCGAGTCCGACGGTGAATACGTCTTTTTTCCATCTACCATTGATCCTGCATGCAATTGTTTGCATTCCAGAATCTCAATGGTAGACGAAGCGGAATCTGGAAGTCGCCCCTTACCTTCCATAACGTCTTCACACGTCAGGCTCGCTGCAGAAACCACGCCATCTATCTCCACATCTCGAGATGGGATGTAGACGTAGTACTCGACATTATAACCTTCGTCACTAGCAATTTCATTTGCAATTTTATATGTAGGTGCAGTAACACGCAGTTTGTTTCGGTTGACCTGATGGAATTCGGTCCCCGGATAACGACGCGTCAAATTTCTTTTTATGCCCAAAAAGTCTAGGGCTTTCACTTTCTGCCGAAAGTAGACAACCCAAGGAGAGGCAGAAGACGGCTGATAACAGCGCGCCCTAAAAACATCTTTGGGAGGCATGTCGCCCCTCTTAGAATCATCCATGAAAAGACAAATTCAGTTACAAAAAAAAGCAAAAATTATATAAAACAAAATAAAAATCTGATGATTTTTTTTTGAACCACCCTATGCAGAACGGTATTGTTTTGAACCACCCTATGCAGAACGATTTACTATATGGGAGAGAGATACACAACACACTAGCAGATGACGAAACAAAAAACAAATGTGCTACTTGCCGTTTGCCGGTATGGCACCTTCTGCTGTTGTTCGCAAACAAAGCACCGCTTGCTGACCGGCAGTGGATGGAGCGATGACCTTCCTTGCTGCGATGGTGCTTATGGTGTTACACTTTTTCCCCTCGGGTATTTGACGATGGTACAGGCTGAACAGATCATCCGTAGGGCTCGGCCGGGAATGTCTGCTTCCCTAATGGAACGCTCGGCTGGATATCGGTGGTTTAAAAAGTGCACTACTTTTAATCACCGCGTGATTGATAGCGGGTTGAAAAAAAAAAATGCAAAAGAGGTAATGCGGAGTGCAAAAAAAACTTAACCGAAGCTCTTCAGCGTTCGATGCGGAATGATCTTTTGCAAATATTCTGTAAATAAAAGTTGTAATTATATTTGTCCACACACTTAGATTTTTGTTACAGAAATCTGTAGAAGTTTACCGAATTCTCAACAGCTGAACGTTCGGTAATCCGATTTAGCGGATTTCGGTGAAATTTTAAAGTAATTTAAAAAAAAATTACCGGATTTCGGTAAAATTTTACCGAAATCCGTTAAATCGGATTACCAAACGTTCAGCTGTTGAGAATTCGGTAAACTTTTACAGATTTCTGTAAAAAATCTAAGGCCCGGTGCACACCTGCGTTAAATCCCGCAGCGGTACCGCAGCGTTTTTCGAGTGGTTGATAACGATGTAGTGCACACGATGCGCGTTTTTTCAGCGATAATTGCCGCGAACTGTCATTTGCGCTGAGAGATTGCTCCAACATCGGCTTATTTTTCAGAATAAAACAACAAACGATGGAAGTCTATCGCAGAAAACGACGGTATTCGCGATTTTAGTGTACAAAAAGTTGATGGAAAAAGCTAACAGGCGATTCTGAGTTCATCCCTTCTCCCACTTACGAGCAGTAATGGCTGGCCCACAATTGATACGTTGCGGATGCGTTTGCGTGAATTTGACAGATTTCCCATAGGTTTTCTGTCAAATTTACGTCAACGGAACGCAAACGTATCTATTGTGGGCAAGCCTTAAGAGGGGCTTTTGTGGCAACGTATGCAGATTTGAGGCACAATCTAGACAAAAGATAAAAACAGACTTCGGAACCGACCGGTGCAACAATTCGTCATCGGTTCCGGAATCGGTCTAGCACACCGACGAAAACTGATCCAATCGAGGGAAATATTGGTGGGATGTTTAATGGGTTACTATAACCAGGAATAAAGAATGTTATTAGGGTATTACAACAAACATTTATTCACAAACTTAAAAATTTCGTTTCGTTCTTTATCCTGTTTGTCATCAAATGAATGATGAAATGTCCGGCAGATGGTAATCCATACCCCTCTGCGTTGATTACGGTAATGATAATTGTTGCGGCTGGTGTCCCAGATTTCCGGATTCCTTTTCACTTCTCCAATGAACAACTCGATATCCAATTCCTCTTCGTTTGCCACCACAAACTTTTCAATATTTTTTTCGATCATCGGTGTAATCGGACAAAGAAAAACTTTTCGGTTTGTTTGTTTTGCAGAGTGTTGGTAGAGAAGGTATAGGTAAATTAAGAAATGTCAACTACCCGCGTTGCCGCTGCGGTAGGGAAAGACGGTAAGCTACGAACGCAAGAAAAACGCGCGGCAACGCAGCGTGACCACAAATCAGTGTGCATCACCTCATTTGGACACGGGTATTTCTGACCGCGTTGGCGTTGCCGCGGCGGTGACGCTGCGTTTTTTAACGCAGGTGTGCACCGGTCCTAAGTGTGTAATTAAATCTACGTTTCGATATATTTTTCGGAATATACACACTTACACACTTAGAAAATTTGACAGTATTCGGTAATTTTACCGGTATTCGGTAAAAATTACCGAATACTGTAAAATTTTCTAAGTGTGTAGATTTTTTTTACAGAAATATGTAAAATTTTACCGAATTCTCAACAGCTGAACGTTCGGTAATCCGATTTAACGGATTTCGATGAAATTTTACAGTTATCTGTGAAAAATTTATCGGTTGAAATTCGGTTTTATTTTCTAAATGTGTTCACTGACGAAAAAAATCTTAAGAAATTCATTCAAAACCTTATGAAACTTATCTACAAGGAATCGGTTTGAATTTCATTATTTTACCTTCTGAATGCGAATGCGAAGTTTTTTGTCTTCATTACCAGCTATGTTTTAGGTATGATAACTACATGAGTTTCATAACACAGCCTTATGAAACACATTATTGTTTATTATGACATCTGAACGTGTCCGTTATGCATTTTAAAATGGATTTTTAAGTACAATTTTCACTCTCATGTATAGTATTTTTAGAAAGATGGGTTTATTTTATATAATAATTTAATTAATGGGACCAAAAACATCTTTATTTGTTAATAAAAGGTACCTTCTTACAATCCTTGAAGTGTTTATCAGTGTGAAAAACGCACAAAGCTTCCGATCACAAACGATTCAACAGATCCTTGAGGGAGTTAACGATTGAACTATGTCAACGTACCACACCAATAACAACAACACCAGACTCCTCGAGTAAGCATGTTTGGTTTACACAACGGATGTCATTCACCGTGGTACTGCATCATCAATATCGATACCGATCGAGTCAACCACCGCGAGACCGATACTGCTGACTGGATTTCGTGTCAAGTGTTTCAAGTGGCTAGAGTATAGGTTTCGGGTAGGTTAAGCTTAATTGAATAAATTAGTCTTTAGTTAACTCTGAATCGGTGTAGACCTTTTTTATTTGTAAGAAACCCCCCTTAAACATAACTGGCGCCCGAATAGGGACCTTGCTAAAAGTGGGAAGTGTATAAAGTCAGTGTTGAAAATCGTCAAGTTTTAAACTAGTGAAAAATCCTAAAAGTGGAATATCACCAAAATTCCAAGAGTGGTCCAAGGAGCCCAATCCACTAGTATATCACAATTGGTTCCACGAGCCCCATCACGGATACTGAAGCGAAAACTAGGACACCGAAGCTATCAGCTCGATCGCTATTAGGACCCTGAGTAGCAGCTCATCAAGCAGCAGCAAAAAGGAATCACCCCGACATAGCTGCCTGGTTTTCCCCCACCGAGCGAGGCCGGTATAACCAAAAAGTCCAGACATTGTGTTGCGATGTTGGCGATAATATTTTTACTGACGCAACTCTTTGGAGCCGGTATTCAACAGACGATCTCAATACATAAAACGGATGACCTACCACTATTTATATATGATAAAGGACCTGGACGAATTCAAACAAATTCTAACTACTACATCCATCATTTCAATTTAGAGTCATTCAAAATTCACATACAAGAATTAAAGTTGAAATTCAAACAAATAGAAGAAAATCAGTTTACTAGTCTCATTTTAGAAGAATTTAACGAGTTAGATACCAACTTAAAGAATCTTTTACCAATCAGAAGAAAGAAAAGATGGAATCAGTTAGGAACAGTATGGAAATATATCGCTGGGAGCCCTGATGCTAACGATCTCAAAATTATCAATAGTTCAATTAACGGCCTTATCAACAATAATAATGAACAAGTCAGAATAAACAGAGAAATTTCGTTACAAATGAAAGAAGTATTATATAAAACCAAAGAATCAATTCAATTACTCAACTCGAAATCGTCTGATTTGTATTCTGTTAACATTTTCTTAAACCTTCAGTTTTTAAATGACAAACTAGATCAGATTATTCAAACGATAACGTTAGCAAAGGTAGGAATACTTAATGAAAAAGTATTGAGTCAGACTGAAATTGACCTAATTGTTAAAGATTTAAGTAAAGAGAACTTGACCATTTGGAACACCGCTGAAGCACTCACCTACGTAACTACATCAATAATCACCAACGAACTCGATATCGCACTCCTACTTAAATTACCCAAACTAGACCCACGAGTTTTCAAAAAAATCTTCATTCTACCAACATGGTTCAATCGTCAACAAATTCATATTTCTAACAACAACTATCTTCATCACGGAACACAATACTACATTGTTAGTAGTCTGCAACCAAAGATCTTCGACGCCAAGGACGTTACTCAAGACGCTACAACATGTGTGCCAAATCTGCTAGATGGAAAACCGGCAAAATGTGATTATTTAACTAACCCAGTAGAAGAAATTGTGTCTATCGACAACCAACACCTGATCACCAATGTGTTAGGAAATTTCAACCTGCAATCCAACTGTGGCTTATCAGAGAGGAACCTGTCCGGGACTTACCTGATTTCGTTCAACAACTGTAAGGTAACAATCAATAACCAAACGTTTATAAACATAAACCAGAATATAACAGGTAAACCTATCCATTTACCGATACATGGTATTCCAATTGAAAAGCAACGTACTGTCGTTAATTTGAGCCTACACCACTTACACAATCTTCATCTAGAAGCAAGAAAGGAGATGGAAGAAATCCGATTGAATACTACTAGTATCCAATGGCCACATTGGACGCTTTTTGGAGGATTATCAATAACTCCCATTATCATTAGTGCTGTTTTCCTTACGTTTATTTTTCGCAGTAGAAGATCTCAAGTTAAAATCCAGATGGACCAACCAAAGCAGATTCCTGTTAAAATCGAAACGGATCAACCAAAGCAGACTTCTGATGAAAAGAGGACATTCGAAATCTTGCCACTGAGTGAAATTGTTCGTATGGAACCTCACACTTAGGAGGGACAAGTTAACGATTGAACTATGTCAACGTACCACACCAATAACAACAACACCAGACTCCTCGAGTAAGCATGTTTGGTTTACACAACGGATGTCATTCACCGTGGTACTGCATCATCAATATCGATACCGATCGAGTCAACCACCGCGAGACCGATACTGCTGACTGGATTTCGTGTCAAGTGTTTCAAGTGGCTAGAGTATAGGTTTCGGGTAGGTTAAGCTTAATTGAATAAATTAGTCTTTAGTTAACTCTGAATCGGTGTAGACCTTTTTTATTGGTAAGAAACCCCCCTTAAACTTAACTAGGGCAACCAGCGCTTCGGCATCGGCCAAGCCTCTGGGGAAGGGGGAACCTTGCCCTTGAAGGCACCCCTCATGACCGGAAACAGGGGGGGGGGAGAAAGGGGGTTGCGGTATTGAATTATATTATGCAAAAAAGAGAAGGGGGGTGGGCGGGAGGCGAAAACCCGGGGGGGGGTGAGAGAAATAAAAACCAGCTCACACTAATTAATAAAAAATATATAAATTTTTTTTTTTTTTATTTTTTTTTTTTTTTTTTTTGTTGTGGGGGGGGGGGGTGGTGGGGGGGGTGGGGGGGGGGCGCATTTTCAATTCCGTCCGTACAATTTTAACGCGGGTTCTAGCTGTTTATTTGTTTCTTCTACCGTGCATAAACATCGTCGCGTAAGCCATTTTTTTTTGTCGTCTCCAGTAGTGAACCAAGTCTTGCGCGCGTAAAAATGCCGTGTGTAGTAAATAACTGTGTCAGTGAGGATGACCGATTAATCTTCCATTGCTATGGAGCTTGCGGAAAAGAATTCCACGCAGCCTGTGCTGGAACTAGGAGAAATTACGAACAACACATTCGTGCGTTCATGTTGCCGCTGTGCGACGGCTGCCAAAAAGAGTTCACGAGTTTAATTGAACTCAGAAAACTACTTCAACGCCAGCGCACTTTGTCTGGCGACATCGAGGCTGCAAATGATAAAATTTGCGCTTTCATCAATAGCTTCAATGTACGGGAAGCTTTTGATAGCCTCGAAACTAACTTGACCGAGCTGAGGGGCGAGCTAAAGACAAACGACGGCACCGTGGCACAATTATTTAACGATGTGTCATCGGTTTTACGCGACAAATGTAACCCGGACACATTTGATTCAAGTGTACAACGGGCTTGTGCAACGCTCGCCAGCAAAATTACGCTCGATGTTGAACATGGCTTTTCAAAACTGGAAGACCAAATCAAGGCGATGAATGTAAGCCTTATTGAAGTTGCTGCAAAAGAAGTTCCTAGTTTTCCTGCTTCTGAAATCATAGAAGAAATGAAACATTTGTCGAGTATTGTTTCTGATTTGCAGCCTCCAGCAACGAATACTTTGAGTGATGAAATCACTCTTGCTGATGAGTTGGCCGAAGATCTAGCATTTGCTAGATCCCAGCACGATGAGCTCTTAGAAGAAAGTTCTGGCTGGCGACTACTGGGTAATAAAAAAGTGTGGAGAGCAGATTGGGCAGATTATGATTTACGTAAACTTCATCGTCGACAACAGGAAAAAGCTGCTCATAAATCCCGAAACCGTCGGAAGCGTAGGAAGCATGATTACAATATAAATGGATACCACCTCAACCACATTAACAAAACCAATAACGACAACAATCAGAACATCCTTCCGTCATGCAGTTATGTCAATAACTACAACAACAACAACAACAACAACAACAACAACAACAACAACAACAACAACAACAACAACAACAACAACAACAACAACAACAACAACAACAACAACAACAACAACAACAACAACAACAACAACAACAACAACAACAACAACAACAACAACAACAACAACAACAACAACAACAACAACAACAACAACAACAACAACAACAACAACAACAACAACAACAACAACAACAACAACAACAACAACAACAACAACAACAACAACAACAACAACAACAACAACAACAACAACAACAACAACAACAACAACAACAACAACAACAACAACAACAACAACAACAACAACAACAACAACAACAACAACAACAACAACAACAACAACAACAACAACAACAACAACAACAACAACAACAACAACAACAACAACAACAACAACAACAACAACAACAACAACAACAACAACAACAACAACAACAACAACAACAACAACAACAACAACAACAACAACAACAACAACAACAACAACAACAACAACAACAACAACAACAACAACAACAACAACAACAACAACAACAACAACAACAACAACAACAACAACAACAACAACAACAACAACAACAACAACAACAACAACAACAACAACAACAACAACAACAACAACAACAACAACAACAACAACAACAACAACAACAACAACAACAACAACAACAACAACAACAACAACAACAACAACAACAACAACAACAACAACAACAACAACAACAACAACAACAACAACAACAACAACAACAACAACAACAACAACAACAACAACAACAACAACAACAACAACAACAACAACAACAACAACAACAACAACAACAACAACAACAACAACAACAACAACAACAACAACAACAACAACAACAACAACAACAACAACAACAACAACAACAACAACAACAACAACAACAACAACAACAACAACAACAACAACAACAACAACAACAACAACAACAACAACAACAACAACAACAACAACAACAACAACAACAACAACAACAACAACAACAACAACAACAACAACAACAACAACAACAACAACAACAACAACAACAACAACAACAACAACAACAACAACAACAACAACAACAACAACAACAACAACAACAACAACAACAACAACAACAACAACAACAACAACAACAACAACAACAACAACAACAACAACAACAACAACAACAACAACAACAACAACAACAACAACAACAACAACAACAACAACAACAACAACAACAACAACAACAACAACAACAACAACAACAACAACAACAACAACAACAACAACAACAACAACAACAACAACAACAACAACAACAACAACAACAACAACAACAACAACAACAACAACAACAACAACAACAACAACAACAACAACAACAACAACAACAACAACAACAACAACAACAACAACAACAACAACAACAACAACAACAACAACAACAACAACAACAACAACAACAACAACAACAACAACAACAACAACAACAACAACAACACCAACAACCATAGAAGTCATCAAACAGTTACTAGCTTTCTACCACCCGATAAGGAGTTACTTGCAGCTGCAAAGGCGGCTTTCTCTCAACCTCAGATTGACCAGCGTGGCATCAGGTTTCAACGTGGCGAAACACTGAATCCATACCCGGTGGATCATCAATTCCCGCAAACAAAACCAACTTCTACTCCCGATTGGATACTCAGCCCCGCCCTGCGAAGCTCTTTTTCGCAGCATTGTACGTCCTGTTCCTGTGAGCGTCCGTGTTTTCGCTCGACCTGACGCACTCTACAGAGGTAGACTATGACGAACCGGATGTGACTGGTAATGTATCTATAGTTTTAAACGATGACGTGCTTCCATCAATTCCCTCAGAATCACCTTCTACTGAAATTCTGGTGTATTGTCAGAATTTCAATCGCATGAAAAGTGCATCAAAAATGAATGTTATACATAAAAATATTTTGTGTTCCAATTTTTCGGTTATCTTGGGTACCGAAACAAGCTGGAATGATAGCATACAAAGTGAAGAAATTTTTGGCAGTGATTATAATGTTTTTAGAGATGACCGGGACTTACTTTTAACGCACAGAAAGTCTGGTGGAGGAGTTCTCATAGCAGTTTCTTCAAATTTTAGCTCGGAACTTCTGGTTTCATCAAAATTTAAAGAATTTGAGCATGTATGGGTGAAAACACATATTGCTGGTGAAACTCACATTTTCGCAACAGTGTATTTTCCACCAGACCAAGCTTGTAAGTCAACATACGAAATCTTTTTTCAAACAGCTGAAGAAATTGTAACTCAATTTCCCCCTGAATATAAAATTCATATATATGGCGATTTCAATCAGCGCAATGCAGATTTTATTCCTGACTCAGTAAATGAGAGTATTTTACTTCCTGTCGTTGGTGATAATGAAACGTTACAATTTATTTTTGAAAAACTTGCATTTTTAGGGCTTTACCAAATTAACCACGTGAAAAACCAGCAAAATTGCTACTTAGATTTTTTATTAACAAATACACATGAAGATTTCTGCGTGAGTGAATCTCTTTACCCCTTATGGAAAAATGAAGCGTTTCACACGGCAATCGAGTTTTCTGTGTTTGTGCATAGAATACATAATCCCAATGAATGTGTTTACGAGAATGTCTTTGATTACAACAAAGCAAACTATTACAATATTAAGCATAAATTGAGTAGGGCCAACTGGCAACAGGTCTTAAAAAGTCAGAAAAATGTTGAAAGTGCAGTAGAAATATTTTATAAAATGTTACTGGCAACAATTCAGGAAGAAGTTCCTCTGACGAGAAGACGACGAAACTATGCTTCTAAAAATCCCATTTGGTTTAACAAGCAAATTACTAATTTGAAGAATCGGAAACAAAAGGCTCACAAAATTTACAAAAATTACAATAATCAAGCTAATTTGGAAAAGTATTTGAATATCTGTGACCAACTTAATTTAGCTATTTCCTCTGCACTATCTGAGTATAACTCAAAAACTGAAAATGAGATTAAGTCATGTCCGAAAAATTTCTTCAGTTACGTTAAAACCAAGGTTAAATCGTGCAACTTTCCAACAACTATGACTTTGGACGAAAAAGTAGGAGATAACTCAGAAGATATTTGTAATCTATTTGCAACATATTTTCAAGAGACCTACACAACATTTAAGGACAATGATCGCGATTTTGAATATTTCTCATACTTTCCTGACTATCCAGGTAATATTGGTGTCAGTAACATTGTTGTACAAGACATTCTCTCAGGTCTAAAACAATTAGACGCTAATAAAGGCGCAGGACCTGATGGAATTCCACCAGCATTCATAAAAAACCTAGCAACTGAACTCACAACTCCTCTTTTCTGGCTGTTCAATATGTCACTGGATAGTGGTGAATTTCCGAAAGAATGGAAAAAGTCTTTCCTAATACCAATTTATAAATCTGGCAAAAAATCCGATATTCGAAATTATCGTGGCATTGCCATAATATCATGCATTCCAAAACTTTTCGAATCGATCATAAACAAAAATGTTTTTAGCCAAATTAAAAATAGAATTACTAACGCACAACATGGCTTTTTCAAAGGCCGCTCAGCTGCTACGAATTTACTAGAATTCGTCAATTATTCATTAAATGCAATGGATAAAGGTAATCACGTAATGGCTCTTTACACCGACTTCAGTAAAGCGTTTGATAGACTAGACATTCCAATGTTGATTTTCAAGCTTGAAAAAATGGGAATTGAGATGAGACTGCTCAATTGGATCAAATCGTATTTAACTGATCGTCAGCAAATTGTAAAGTTCAATAATAAAAAGTCAAACCCAATTCAAGTCACGTCAGGGGTTCCTCAAGGCTCACACTTAGGACCTCTTCTTTTTATTCTATACATTAATGACATATCTCTTATCTTAAAAGATCTCAACGTTCTTATATATGCTGATGACATAAAATTGTACCTAGAAATTAAGAACGATAATGAAACTATTGTATTTCGCAATGAGATACAAGTTTTTCATACATGGTGCTGTAAAAGTCTATTGAAACTAAATGTTAAAAAATGTAATCTCATAACGTTTAGCAGAAAACATAGCACGCCAAATGTTCAAGTTTTATTAGGAATAGAAAATGTACAAAAATGCGATAAAATAAGAGATTTAGGTATTATTCTAGACTCAAAACTAACGTTTGTGGATCATTATAACACGATAGTTCATAAAGCAGGCAATATGCTTAATTTTATAAAACGTTTCGGATACCACTTTTTAGATCCATATACAATAAAAACGCTTTATGTTGCTTATGTGCGGTCAATATTAGAATATTGTAGTATTGTTTGGTCCCCTTATATGAAAAAACATGAAGAACGAATAGAGTCAATCCAAAAACAGTTCTTATTATATGCACTGCGAAAGCTAGGATGGACAACATTACCTCTCCCAGCATATGAAGCACGTTGTATGCTGATCAATATTGAAACTTTGAAAGAACGTCGAGATTATGCAAAGGTATTGTTTGTTAATGATTTGGTATCACAACGTATTGACTCAACTGATCTTTTGTCAAAGCTAAATTTATATGCCCCCACTAGACAATTACGTAATCGTGACCTATTCGCAGTAGATCGTCATCGTACAAATTATGCTAAATTTGGACCGCTGAACCGCATGATGATTGTATATAATCAGCATTGTGAAATGATTGACTTTAATACAGCTAGGACAAAATTGAAAAAATATTTTAACACTCTGCGAAGCAATAGAACATAGGCATTTAATTTTAGTTTAAGGATGTATCTGTAGTATAAGGATTATATGTAACAACACGGTCTACTATTGTTTGACGTCTAATAAATAAATAAATAAGTTCTTTGGGCAGCATCGGGAGCTGCGACATTGTCATCATCGTCGTCATTAGTTGTCATCGAGGGCTGCTCTCTTGGTGCCGTGTGCACCAATTTTGATGCATCAGCAACTTATACTTGCTCGTTACGTTGGATCATTTTCGTGGCTGTTTCTAATTGCGTAAGGCGTTGCCCGTTTCTTGGATTGGATACGACACCACATTGTGTGCGGTTATCGACAGCTGATGTTTCTTCCCCACTGAATGGCCACATTGTTGCGTTTGTTGGTTGGCTTATCAGGTTCTGGGTAGTCCGTTGAGGTTTTATCGGATAGATGGGTCCGATCGTTTGAGTAATTTACTGATGTCTATGGGAACCTTTCATAGCAGAGTTTCCCGTTGATGTTGCATTTCTTGTTCGGTGGAACCATGCTTGCGTTCTGCAAACAGGGTTACCTCAACCGTCGTTATGATTTGAGAACTTATGCCCATTCTGGCTTAAAGCACCTCCAAGTATCGAAGTAACGGAGCGGCAGGTTTTAAATTCTTATTGTCGAAGATGCAAAGTAGGCGAAACTGCCGCCGCTACTGCTGTCGCTAAATGCATCCGTGGAATTCGATGCCGGTGGCGCTGGCTTCGTCGGTGTAGGGACATGCCATGGTTTTCTGGGGCCGGTCTTGGTGGAGGCTGTTTCGCCTTCTTCGAAGGCAGCGCAGGACTAGCTGATTCCGGCCGAGGAGGTGCAACCAACTTACTAGGGCTAGAAGTGAGTATGCAATTAGCGGTGGTTAATTAATGGTTAATTAGCTTGCAATACAACGAATGCATCGCATCTTAACTCGTCCTTGGAAATATCTTGCACGGTTCCCTGGCGTTCGGGGAACGGACCCGTTGTCACACCGTTTGACGAAGTAAACGGATCATTTGCTTTGTTATCAAATTCACAAGCAAATTCGTCCTCGAATCCAGCGCTTTGTAATCCATTGCTCGTGTCGAACTGCCAAATCCTGTTTCCTTGTATTCACAAGCCCCGCAACCGTTGGCCTTATTATCTCCAAATGGATCACGTTTGCTCGCATTTTCGACTGCTTTATCCTGAAGGACCAGCTTAGCCTCCCTGAATTAAAGTTCAATTTTCAACGAATAATCGTTGATCGTTTTAAAAAATCGTGCTTTTAATAACCGCTAGAAAAAATCTGTAAACAACCGAATTTTCAGAATGGGATGCACTGACAGCAAGGCACTGTTGCCAGAAAAAGTTTTGAATTTCGTGGTGAAAATAATTTCGCAACTTTACA
Organism: Aedes koreicus; assembly: GCA_024533555.2. Lineage (NCBI taxonomy): Eukaryota > Metazoa > Arthropoda > Insecta > Diptera > Culicidae > Aedes > Aedes koreicus. The sequence continues at coordinate 100,131 of JAHHFK020002267.1, forward strand.
GAGTTGCCAAAACGCTTCATTCCAACGTTACATTTATCATAAAATGTGGAACAAATTGGAGCTTCCAAAAATGTATAACATAATGAGGAGTGCATAGAAAAAAAAAAAGTTATTAACGCAAATGTTATGAGAAGTTCATTGCCTTTGTAGAAAGAATATAAAAAATGGGGTTTAGGTCTGACGAGAAAGGTTTATTGTTTGTATTCTTCAACAAAAATTCTGTAATTTAAAGTTCTAATTATGTTTGTCTAGTTAAATCTAGTTTCGAAATAGTTTTCGGAATATATGTTTGCCAAAATTCGGATTTCAGATTTTTTTTTGTACTTTTGCGCATATATTTTAATAAAAAATTCAATTTAAAAAAAAACACCAATGGTGAGCGGAAGTTTTTATTTTTTAAATGCTCTTAAATGTTATGTGATGCCACACTTCCGCCACATCAGTGTTTGCCTCGACTAAAAGCTCTGATATTTACGTCACATTGAAAATTCAAATTTTTATTTCTTTGTATAATAATATATAATTGGATTGTATTGTGGTTGTTAAGACATATGACATTGAATTATATTGCTGTGAAATTTATATAATATTTCAATAGGTTGGCACTGGCACATTGCAGGATGCGGGTGTCCTAGGATATAGAGAAGAGGGAACAATGGATTTACGAAGCTCTACTGAAGAACTGCAGTACATGGAACCTGAGAAGGGAAAAACCGAAAAAGAGAAACCCCAAGTACAGGTATGTTACAATAGGCCTATCACCTTGATTTCAGCTTCTAAATAAATTATATTTTTCTGTTTGACAGCCATATTCTCCTGTCATGTTCAAACTAGAAGAACAACAAACAATTTCACTTCATCATAAGCGAAAAGATTCTGCAAGTTCCGAGGTTGCCGCATTTCTGAGTATTTCTGGTCGTACTAGTCGTATATCTAGCGTAGGAAGCCAAGGATCAGCAAACAGCAAGCTATCTGCCGTATCCGATATTTCTGGAATGTCTCGTTCACCTTCTCCTCACCGTATGTTGTTGGAGACGTCGTTCTGTGGACCAAAGCCGTTACAGGATGTTACTGACGGAAATTTTCCCAGTAGCATCGAACCATTGACTGCCAAAGTACTCGAACAAGTTATCCTATCAAGAAGAAAAGATCCAACAGAAGCCGTGATGGCAGAGGGTATCAGTGTGTACACATCGTTTGCCGTCAGTGGCGTGACAAATAGTAATAAGTATCATGAAACCGAAATAACTAGACGAAAATCGGACAGCAATGCAAACATCAATCACAAAGAAACAATTCAACCGCCACAAACAAGTAGAAGTATCTCAAACAAACGTTACATTCCTCCAACAGATTTGAACAAACCAATAGTAGGTGTGATGCCAAGTGGGACTGAATATATAAGAATAAAACTTAAACCAGACCATTGCTATAGCGACAACGGAATTGCCGATAATGAGCGAATATTGCAAAATGAACACAAAAAACCCCAATCACTAAATCTTAATAGTTGTCGGATCAAAAATGTTGGATCTAGCAATAGCCTAAAACCCGCTCATCAGTTCAAACCATCACGGGAGAATGATAATCAATCCCCATCTATTGCAAATACAACATTCTCAAGAAAAAGCTCCTTCTGTTCTATATTCAAGTTGAAGGATTCAGATAATTCAGATACTCCTAGTGGTAGTCATGTACCAAAATACAGTGGTTCACTTTCACATGAGTTAATTGAACGATCGCATGACAAAGGAAACGAAAGGGACTTTTCATCAATGAATACTTTACCAAGCAAACAAAACTCAGTGTTGGCTATATTTAAACCAAAAAAAAATAATGCAAGATCGAAATCTCCATCACCCATCGATACTAAACCGCAAGATACTCTACTTTATATGGCAAATGTGGATTTTAAGTACAAAAATGAATCTCCTTCTGCCACGAATCCTCCTCTACACTTGAGGTATTATAATTTACCCCTGGACGGCAAGAGCATTCATATTCCTTTACACACTCCCCCAGAAGAAAAGCAATTTAAAACTTTATTATCTACTCACCAAATGCAGCCTTCTGACCAAAAATCGCAGACAACACCCGATACATCGAGTCCTTCAAGAGAATTTATGAAAATAAGCAATAACTGTTATGTTACAACTCACAATAGGCCCAAACCCTTGCCACCATTAAAATGCTACCGAATTGAAAATCCCGATGGTACGATAACAATCCCTTTGAAATCACCAACCGAAGAGATGGAACATGATAGTTTATGGAGCATGGAAGTGCAACGTAACAATTCTCAAGATAGCCACGAAACAGTCATTTCGGTAGCTGCACATCATATTAGTAATACGTTATCAATTACCTGTGCAGCAAACGCCTTGCCTTTAAACTGTCAATCCAACCTGCACGATGTTTTCCCTGACTTAATCGAAAACCCAACTATTGATTCAAAAGCAGTGGCAGCAGTAAATAATGATAGGAAAGTATTTAAACCAGACCCGACTGTCTTCAATATTTCTGCAAAAGAACAAAAAAAAATTTTGTTTTCCATGAAAATGGGATCCAATAGCGAGGAACAAACATTCACCACACAGTTTTGTATTTCCAAGACAGAAAGTCAAAGCAGTCATTTATCGGAAACTGCTCAAGATGAGTCATTAAATGGATACAAAAAGGATTTCTCGGAAACTTCACCGGCAGTATATCATAATAAAAAAATAAATTGCGTCAAAACCCGCAGCCCCAAGGAAAGATTCAGTCGTTCTGAGAGTACATCAGGTGATTCTTCAGATTCTCATCGTCACTCACGTTTCATAGAAAACCCAGATGAAAATTTCAATGCATTACGAAAATGTGATATTAAAAAGCTCAAAAGCGAATTAAAAGCCCCAATGAGTGAAGAATCTTCGATATCCCATGACACTAGCAAAGAAGAATGTACTGTGAAGATGTTGACAATGTGCAGAAACGTTCTAAATAAAACAGATAGAAAGTTATCAGGTACCAATGATGAGCAAGCTCTATCTTCCGAAAGTGAAAAAGATTCTGAAGTAGATACAAGCAAACACTTGCACTCAAATATGCTAACCATTGAAGATCACGAAAGTGCAGGGTTAGTCTTACAAGAATCATTCGATGATGAACTACCGTATATTCCTACAACGCTGCCAGAGGAAAGAGCTGTGGGTGTTAAAATAGTACCTATGAAGGATCGGGCACAGATCGAAATGAAAACATACCCTCTTGAAAGACCAAGATCTACAACACCAATTTATCCTGCCGCATTTGAAAAGTTTTGCGGTATTACCCAAACTACTGATGAACCCGATGGAAATTTATTACGTGGTGAGAAGCTAAGAATCAGCCTACCAAAAAAACATGATATTGATAAAGTACCGAAATTGCGATCACCGCGGAAGATCCCAATTATGTCTGATAACAATAGCTTGGAGTATGTTGAGCATAAAAAAATGTCTAATAATGGAGGAAACATGACATTTAGCGCCCAATCTTTTCACGACCAAAAAGAACCACCACCATTACCACCACGCAAGGGCACAACACCGCAATGGATTGACTTTGACAGTATTCCCGAAAAACGAAAACATCCTAATCGTACCCCTACGATCCCTCAAGAATCATCTGACGGCAATATTCAACTGAGCGGAGTAGTTTACACTTACGTTCAACCCGAAGAATGTCAATGTGAATGCCATGAAAATGAACGCGAAAGTGGTAAACAACAGCCCAATCAAATCGAAGATGAGAAGCCATTACTGCAGCAGGATTTTTCAAAAGATGCCATCAGAAGGTAAATCGTGCCAAATTAAGCATTCCCACTTCAAGGTTCGGGCATTTTTTTTTGTTAAAAAAACACCAATTGCCGATTTCTAGCAGACGGGATGTAATGTCTTCATATGACTTAAATTTGGCTAAATGGAACCGATATGTTTAGTGATAAATTCTAGATGTAGAGAAAATAGTCACACGTTATAAATTTACCATTCACATAGAAACATGAACAATGATTTCACAAGAAAATCGAAGACCCAATTTTAGGGACACATTTTTTCCTACATAGGTATGTTCCCAAAGGTATGCGCACAGCAAAATCTAGCCGAAGAAAAACTCGCAGTATAACATTATTTATATGTATTTCTAAATCCGAAAAAAAACCATCGTTACACAGGGTACATTTTTAACTTATTTACATCAAAATACTATTATTCAGACTTGTTATATCTGCATGCTCTCACAAATAGCAAGAAAAATAATATTCTGCGTTATCTATATGCATTAAATACTAGATTTGGTTTAAATTAATGGGATCTTTCATGTAACTTTAAGCCAGATATTGCTGGAATCAGGTCTTTTGTATGGAAGATTGCAAATATTATTTTGTGCTCTATGAAAGGTTGCAAACAATTACCTTGTTTACGCTTGCTTTGGCTTGAAATTAAACGAGGGGAGATTTTACACGTTTGATATAATTCATTATTTTTTTTTGCTGTGTAACTTTACGTTTGATACCACCCATTAAGCACTGCACAGGGGCCTCAGTGACCTTTCTGGAAGCATTTGCCAACTTTTTAGCAAAATCTTTCTCAGTATTTGTATCTCTTTTTGATTTCCCAAGGTTTCGCTTCACAATGGCCCAATATCTTTCAATAGGACGAAGTTCTGGGGGTGTTCGGAGGATTACAGTCCTTTGGTACAATGTTGACATTGTTTCCTGCATACCACTCTTGAGCCGCTTTACCATAATGGCAAGACGCCAAATCAGGCCAAAATAACACAGAACTCGTGTGATTTAGGATAAATGGTAGTAGCCGTTGACGTAAACTTATTGGTAAATCGTACCTGTAGTTATGAAGAATTTGCTCTTCAAACCACAACTAGAAATAGCCTGCCAAACCATGTACTTTTTAGAGAACTTCGACAACTTTTTGGCCTTGAAATGATCGTCAACCTTGCCACGTTGTAATGCGATATAAAACTCAAAACCAGGATGCTGCTTGAAGTCTACTTTGACGTTTGTTTCATAATCCATAACCACGCAGTCAAATTTATCAGCAATTTGCCGTACAGCTTACGCGCTCTTGTTTTCGAACTGGTTTCCTACTTCTCGTTCCTGTTTGGGGTTTTTTATTACTTTAAACGATCCTGCAGCTTTTTACACTTTTTGCACGAAAGAATACGATGTTTTGACCTTTTTAGCCGGAAAGGTTCGGTTTTGCTTAATCAACCGAAGCACTGCATCCCGCTGGGATTTGAAGTTGTCGTTCCGCTTGCCGCCAGATCCTGGTTTTCGATCGAGAGTCAACCGATACCGGAAGCGTCTCAAAATACTACTTACTGTTGAACGAGGGACTCCGAGTGATTTTGATAGACGGATTTTCCACACTTTTGTGCAAATTTTTTTCACGCACTTGTTGTGCTTTCGACTCCGTTTTCAATACAATGCTCTTGTGACAGCAAACCGTATGTCAAAACGTGCACACACGCAATGAAAATTGCGTTAGCGGTATTGGTGACATCTTCATATTGACAAATAAAAAAGATATGGCTCATAAACCATGGCTAGATTTTGCTATGCGCATACCTTAGTTATTACATAGTTAAATGTTCATATTGATAATTTTTTCAATGTAAATTTATTAGTTGTGTGTGGTTCAGAACAGCAAACGTCTTATTGAGCATGTCCAAGCAAAGGTAAAACTATAGTTGAATATCGATTGTAGCTCGATTGCTTTATGAGTTATAATTATAACTGTAATCGACCACTGTATATTAGGCTGTGTCAAGGGACATGTACCTTATAACATTAATCTTGAAAACACTAATTAACATGGATGGGATAACAAAAAACGATAATAAATATCAAAAAAAAACAAATTTTCTATGATTCCTGTATTAATTCATGACTATACAAACATGAGTCCAATCCATGTCGGGCAGTTTTACGGTAGTTGACCAATACATTGGCAATAGCCGACGAAAAGAAAAATGTTGGCATACTCTTCAATTCTCTGGTCGACGTATTCATCAGTTCCTTTTCCGTTTTCGCCACGAAATTGTTCGAATGGATCCTCCGCTTCAAGTTCGGCCACATTTTTAACGTAAGACTACGTTTTTTTTTCTACACCGGGTGTCATTTCAATAAAAATGAGAGCGCTACGCAAAAGTGAATGGTTTTTGAAGGCTTATAACTCTCGTTTAAAAAACAGAATTCATTTATACACCATTTGATCAGAAAAACATACAAATGTTTTGGATTAAAATTTCAATTAAGTGCTATGAGTATAAGTAGTTCAATTTAGTATTTTTTTTAAAAAAACTAAAGACTGGACTCGGAAAAAATGAGACACACAAAAATGATCACCAAAAATTCATTTTAAATGGGATACTTCTCAAATTTTCAGGGATTAAATAACTATATATTAGCTGTGTTTTGGCATTATTTATTCATTGAATTTCCTCCCCCAAGCTGAATGCTCGTACATTTCTCTTAACACTGCTCATGAGGTCTTGGGCGAGGCTTTGACCATCTTCCTTACACAATTTCTCCCAGTTTTTCTTCAAAGCTTCATCGGTTTTGAATGTTTTTCCGCTTTTCTTCAACTTCTTCTTCATTATCGCCCAAAACGTTTCGATCGGACGAAGTTCTGGTGTATTTGGCGGGTTCGCCTCCTTCGGGACCACATTAACGCCCTTCGCTTCGTACCAATCCATTACAGGCTTGGCGTAATGGCACGAAGCGAGATCCAGCCAGAACAGCGTGGGACCACGGTGAGAGCGGAGGAAGGGCAGCAAGCGCCTCTGCAAGCATTCCTCTCGATAAATCTGCCCGTTTATGGTGCCGGTTGTAACGAACGGCTTGCTGTACCGCCCGCACTCGCAGATCGCCTGCCACAACAAGTACTTCTTTGCGAATTTGTCCATCTTTCTCCGGAACCTCCATGCGGGACGTAGTGACAAAAAACTCGAGGCTGGGGATTTGTTTGGTGTCCGCCTTGATATATGTCTCGTCGTCCATGACGAGACAGCCTGGCTTGACCAGCCACTCACGGTACAATTCCAAGCCTTTTGCCGATCCATCTGTACGACTGACCAGGATTATCGATCACCTTGCCCAAGATTTGCTGGCGTAGCTCTTCTTGTTTCGAATGCATATTGAAAACTTCTTGACAGATCGCAATTTTTGGACACGTAAACATAACACTCTAAACTAGTATCACTCAAAATTACTCACGCGATAAAAAGTTACACTCAAAACAAAGTGTTGCATTTTTTCCGGGTCCAATCTCTACCTACTTTTGCTCCCATACAAATCTGCATATGAATAGGTTGAAAATATGGTTTTCCCTTTTCGGGTAACAAATGATTCCAATAGTCTTCTTATTTTTATTTCATTTTGTTTCATTCCATGTTGATATATCAATAGCCACACCCCGCAGCTGCAAAATTATATTGCTTTGTTGCCGGTGTCTGGTTTTATAAATGAAGCCCGTCCCTTCCTATAAAATTTTTTTCGTTCTGCATTCTGGTGCCTCTCTTCTTTGTAGGCAATGCTATCAACACCAGTATAAAGCACACGATTTGAACCAGAATAATTTCAATGGGATATTCAAGTTCGATTAAGCGGCACGCACGGTTGTGTTTTTCGCTCTCTCGTTACGAAGATTTTTCTCGGTTTTTCTTTATCTCATCCGTTTTCTTGCGATTGCGCGTCTGGCTCGCAAATTATCGCCTGCGCTACTTATCTACAAACCAGAAGCAAGCGCTGCAAAGTTTTGCAAGTTTCCCCGCTTGAACTATTATCGGCAGCCGCTTCCGAAGCCTTATCGGAGCCGGACACCTCGCAGCGCTAAACGATGTTTGTGACAACTAGATTAATAGAATCATCCCAACTATCTTGCTGTCGGCCGTTTGCAGCGACGAGGAGTTTAATAAAATACTATCCGGATTAAATACAGCACCTTATAGTGTCCTGCTGGCCAAATAAACCGAAAATATAAATTAATTTTTAAGACTATCCCCACCGGTGGATTCGTATCTGGGTAATATTTTGATGACAGAGAGCGTTCCTATTTTGATTTAGCCACCCACTTTCGCACCGGTCGTTCATTAAAAGGTAACACAATAAGACTCAAATTTATACTCGCACCGGTTTCGTTTCGCTAAATATTTCGTGCAGTGGTGCAGGTTTGAATACTCTTCCGTACAGGTTTTCGACGTTCTGGTTTGTCCCAAAGATTGGATCTTGGGAAACATCCAGCCAAGCCCCGCAATGCACTTCGTTGTCTTGTTGCGTCCAATTCCTTCCACGGGGTTTTGATGCACTAATTTTTCACAACATATCACAATAAACGTGAAATAAGCAAAGGACACTTTAAAAACAAATCGGAAACACTCAAATTGAAATGAAAGTCTTCCAGATGAAGATGTTGTTTTAACGTTTCAACTTGTTTTGCTTATTTTTCTTCAAATAGCAACGCTCGGCTCGGCTGGGTCGGGTTGTCAAATTTACGAACCGGCTGCTCACCGAGCGGGCAAATTGTCATTTTCTAACCCGGTTATCAACCACTGGTGTGGTGTTGAGTTGTCAAACAGGGTAACAATTTTCCGATATTACCGTATTGGTGCGGTTGGGCTTATGGCTGGCCCACAATTGATACGTTGCGGATGCGTTTGCGTTAATTTGACAGTTTTCCCATAGGTTTTCTGTCAAATTTACGTCAACGCATCCGCAACGTATCAATTGTGGGTGACCCTTTAGGTGTATCATTTCCAAGACGACCAATTTAATTTTGCAATAAAAGAGTTTGTGTTTAAGTGATATGTTAGTGATTTATCCTGAACAACCTTTGCATATTTTATCAAAAATAGTACATTTTGGATTGTTTGAGGCATTCAGTCGAGAGTGGTAAATTTGACAGAGATTTTTCACCAAACCCGCACTGAATTTTCTTTTACATTCAACTGAACCCAAAGAGCAATGGTTTGGTTTGTAGAAAATGTCATAAAAAGGGACGGGTCAAGCAAAATAATAGAAATATTTTAATATTAACCAACCACATGTGTTATGATATGCATAAATAAGATGATACCATTATTACTATACACCAACGTGGTCCTTCGTGAACCTCGTGGTTATATCTCTAATATAACCTACTTGTAATTTTTTTCGAATACCGAAAATTATTTTACAAATAAATCTGTTAAGTTTCCAAGGGTGGTTTGTAGCTTTACCGAAATTTTCTTTTTTCTTTTACAAACATTCTGTAATTAAAAGTTCTAATTATGTATGTCTAATCAAATCTACGTTTCGAGATATTTTTCGGAATATATGTTTGCCAAAATTAGGATTTCAGATTTTTTTTTTGTACTTTTGCGCATATATTGTAATAACAAATTCAATTTAAAAAAACATCAATGGTGAGCGGAAGTTTCTATTTTTTAAATGCTTGTTTGCTTAGTGGTGTAAGCCGACAACGTAACCGGGCACTTCGCTATGGTAAAAAGAGCAGATTATTTAAGACTGTAACAAAAATTCATGATTATAAAGTGATTTATTTTTCTTACGGAAGATACTGACGATCCTTTCATCGTGCATTAAATTTATTTTGGAAACGGTCCATTTTAGCACTATTTTTACTCGATTTTTCCACTTTCCTTCCTGCGCGTCAACCACTTCCGAACTATTTGACTTCTGATTTTACAAGAGGGCTGCTGAAGGTGTTTACAGAAATTCGGTAAAAAATCACCAATTTATGGTAATTTTATTTCAGTAACAGATTTTTTGGTAATGACAGCGTTACGCAAAAGTGAAAGGTTTTTGAACGTTAATAACTCTTTTCCCAAGTAACATTGCCAAAACCATCCTGTTTTATTAAGTTCTATTAAGGTTTTATCAAAGCCACTAGAAATCAAATTGGTTTTATTATGACACTAAGAGCTGCCAATAGGTTTCATATTTTAGTCAGGTTTATGGGAACCAACACAGCTTGTTTAAAACGATCTTAAAACCTCGTTATTTTAAATTCGTTTTACTCCTATCAAAGGTTTTATTTGGACTTTATGAACTCATAAAATGCTGTTTTTAAATGCCGTTTCAGGACTCATTCATATTATCTTATTATGGTCAATTGAAAAAGCATTTTAAAACCATTTTGCATCCAGTAAATGCATTAAACAGCAAATTGGCATTGAGGGGAGCCACCAAATAACCAAATAGTTTTAAAGTAATCATTGGGAAGATAATTTTTGATTGAACGTAATGAAATTATTTATACAGTGTTTGAGCATGAGCATGATTGACCGCCAGAGGTTGCTACTCCGTTATTGCCAGATCAGCTGTTATTAAACAGAGAACCAAAAGATGATGCTTGGGACCAGCATACATCCTCAATGTGTAAAAACTGGTGATCCCAAATCAAGGCAATACCGGCGCCGGCCTCGCCCGAATGCAAGTAGGGAATGGGTAGGAATATGTTGACGTGATACTCGCTTTATTGGAAGCCGAGAACACTTATGCACTTCAACGAGAAATCACTGGGATGTTGGACAAAATGGTTGTGTTTGCAGCGGAATCTATTTAGGTAAACGGTGTGCTGAATTCAACTGACGTCGCAGCGAATAAGATATTTAACTATGTTCCCGATTTATTCTCTAGACAGAGATGCACATAAAAGTTTTGGCACCGATTTAAACAAACAGTAAGGATACTGTTGGGGCTACTCACAAGCGTGGGTGGTTTATTTCAATGAAATATAAGAAAACGTTAATAACATCGAGTTTGAGGACCGATTAAGACCAACAGTAGGGATTTCAATGGAATACAAGAATATGTTGAGAAATCCAATGTGACGACCGATTTAAAGAAACAGCAAGGATGCTGTTGGGGCCACGCACTAGTGTGGATGGTTCATTTCACCAGAATACAAACATATGTTATAACATCGAGTTTGAGGACCGATTCAAACCAACAGTAAGAATGTTGTTGGGGCCACTCACAAGTATGGGTGGTTTATTTCAATGGAATGCAAGAAAACGTTATAAACATCGAGTTTGAGGACTGATTAACACCAACAGTAGGGATGCTGTTTTGGCCACTCACAAGTGTGGGTGGTTTATTTCACCAGAATACAAGAACACGTTAAAAACATCGAGTTTAAGGCCGGTTTAAACCAACAGTAAGGATGCTGTTGGGGCCACTTACAAGTGTTGGTGGTTTATCTCAATGCAATACAAGAATACATTAAAGCATCGAGTTTGATGACCGGTTTAAACCAACAGGAAGAAAGCTGTTGGGGCCACTCACAAGTGTGGGTGGTTTATTTCACCAGAATACAAGAATACCTTAAAAGCATCGAGTTTGAGGACAGATTTAAACCAACAGTAATGATACTCACATGTGTTGGTGGTTTATTTCAATGGAATACCAGAATACGTTAAAAAACATCGAGTTTGAGGACCGATTTAAACCAACAGTAAGGATGCGGTTGGGGCCACTCACAAGTGTGGATGGTTTATTTCACCAGAATACAAAAATATGTTATAGCATCGAGTTTGAGGACCTATTTAAACCAACAGTAGGGATGCTGTTGGGGTCACTCACAAGTGTGGGTGGTTTATTTCACCAGAATACAAGAATACGTTGAAAACATCGAGTTTGACGACCGGTTTAAACCAACAGTAAGAATGCTGTTGGGGCCACTCACAAGTGTGGGTGGTTTATTTCAATGGAATAAAAGAATACGATTATATCATCGAGTAGTGAGGACTGGTTTAAATCAACAGTAAGGATGCTGTTGGGGCCACTTACAAGTTATGGTGGTTTATTTCAATGCAATACAAGAATACGTTTAAAGCATCGAGTTTGAGGACCGGTTTAAACCAACAGTAAGAATGCTGTTGGGGCCACTCACAAGTGTAGATGGTTAATTTCACCAGAATACAATTTTTTTTATAGCATAAAGTTTGAGGACCGATTTAAACCAACAGTAATGATGCTCACATGTGTTGGTGGTTTATTTCAATGCAATAAAAGAATACGATTATACCATCGAGTTTGAGGACCGGCTTAAACCAAAAGTAAGGATGCTTTTGGGGCCACTCACAAGTGTGGGTGGTTTATTTCAATGGAATAAAAGAATACGTTTAAATCATCGAGTTTGAGGACGGATTTACACCAACCGTAAGGATGCTGTTGGAGCCACATACAAGTGTTGGTGGTTTATTTCAATGGAATACAAGAATACGTTAAAAACATCTAGTTTGAGGACCAGTTTTAACCAACAGTAAGGATGCTGTTCGGGCCACTAACAAGTGTGGGTGGTTTATTTCACCAGAATACAAAAATATGTTATATCATCGAGTTGGAGGACCGATTTAAACCAACAGTAATGATGCTCACAAGTGTCGGTGGACTTTGAGCACCGGTTTAAACCAACATTAAGGATGCTGTTGGGGCCACTCACAAGTGTGGATGGTTTATACCACCAGAATACAAAAATATGTTATAGCATCGAGTTTGAGGACCGGTTTAAACCAACAGTAAGGATGCTGTTGGGGCCACTCACAAGTGTGGATGGTTTATTTCACCAGAATACAAGAATATGTTATAGCATCGAGCTTGAGGACCGATTTAAACCAACAGTAAGAATGCTGTTGGGGCCACTTACAAGTGTTGGTGGTTTATTTCAATGGAATACAAGAATACGTTAAAAACATCGAGTTTGAGGACCGGTTTAAACCAACAGTTAGGATGCTGTTAGGGCCATTAACAAGTGTGGGTGGTTTATTTCACTAGAATACAAACATATGTTATATCATCGAGTTTGAGGACCGATTCAAACCAACAGTAATGATGCTCACAAGTGTTGGCGGTTTATTTCACCAGAATACAAGCACATGTTATATCATCGAGTTTGAGGACCGATTTAAACCAACAGTAATGATGCTCACAAGTGTGGATGGTTTATTTTAATGGAATAAAAGAATAAATTTAAATCATTGAGGTTGAGGACCGATTTACACCAACACTAAGGATGCTGTTGGGGCCACTCACAAGTGTGGATGGTTTATTTCACCAGAATACAAGAATATGTTATAGCATCGAGTTTGAGGACCGATTTAAACCAACAGTAAGGATGCTTTGGGGCCACTTACAAAAGTTGGTGGTTTATTTGAATGGAATACAAGAAAACGTTATAAACATCGAGTTTGAGGATTGGTTTAAACAAACAGTAAGGATGCTGTTGGAGCCACTCACATGTGTGGATGATTTATTTCACCAGAATACAAAAATATGTTATAGCATCGAGTTTGAGAACCGATTTAATCGAACAGTAAGAATGCTGTTTGGGCCACTCACAAGTGTGGGTGGTTTATTTCAATGGAATACAAGAATACGTTATGAACATTGAGTTTGAGGACCGGTTTAAACCAACAGTAAGGATGCTGTTGGGGCCACTCACAAGTGTGGGTGGTTTATTTTAATGGAATAAAAGAATACGTTTAAATCATCGAGTTTCAGGACCGATTTAAACCAAAAGTAAGGATGCTGTTTGGGCCGCTTACACGTGTGGGTGGTTTTTTTCAATGGAATACAAGAATGTGTTGAAATAGCCAATTTGACAACCGATTTAAACCAACAACAAGGATGCTGTTGGGTACACTCCCAAGTGTGGGTGGTTAATAGAAAAAGCCTTATGTTACAGAGCAGTAACACATCTACATTACCTGAGATCAACCTCCTATCACCTTGAACCAGATAAAAGTTCTTTATGATTGGTTTCGTAGTGAAAATAATAATGATATACAATTAATAATAAGATGCAGTTATTTACCCCTGTTCAGCTCAACCATTAGTCGATGAGTGTATACTGAAATGTGACGGTCATGGTATGTATGATGTATGCATGATATGTACTACCCATTGTAGCATGGAAACCAAGTCCGACAGCAATGGGCTCTCCTCTCTGTTAGACCCGATCAAGTCCCAACAACCACTGACCATCCCAATCATGCCACTGTATGAAGGGCCAAAAACGGGATGGGCGGATTGATAGGCAATATCACCCCTACGCCACCACAGGGACATTAAGAATCTCTCTCCAACAACAAGATTGAACTACTGGTCACAAGAGTGAGCCACCCAACATGAGAATTTCCCAACGGGCGGGGAGAAGAGCCAGCCAGTTGGTACTCCCACACCCCCCATCCAGTTTGCCTCAATCTGGTGCCCTGGCGGATTATTTTTCTTCACCATGAAATATTCATACAATAGTGTATACATCCATGCAAATGAAAAACACCACAAGCATTCGTATCTATTACGTATGATCCTCAATCGGTTGATCCTGAAAGGCAAGAAATGTTGTAAAGTATTATAGGGCAGAGCTCTGAGGCTCCGCGCCCAAGGACGTCCTCGCTTGTTATCAGCGTCTGCAGCGATTCACCAAAATCTTGATTTGAGGCATGCTGAAATTTTTTTGTTAAATCTATTGAGACTTCACAAAACCAACACCTATAAACTTCAACTTACTGCCGCCATGGCCACTATCTGCTGCTCGACGTCGATTTTACAACAGCAACCCGCTTCTACCCCTACCGGCCCAACAGCTACCGCTCCTGATTCAGGAAAACAGGGAAGATCCAATTGAAAGGGAGTTAAAGATAAATGGACACCAAAATAACAACAAGTAATATTCAAATCATCCATGAAGCAAAATCAATTAAACAATGCTATCAAATATAATGATACTGTGAGCCATGACAAAGCAATGACAAAGACTGGACTGTAAAATCAGACACCAGCCAAATGGCACACAGCGCCGCATGAACCAGATCAGCTCAGACCTGGTAAAATGTCCATTCGCAAACCGGAAATGAAAAATACATTCAGTAATAAGTGCAAAAGCCTACCACAGACTCCGCTGCAGCTTCTTGCATTCAAGGCACTAGACACTTCTAAATCACAATAGGAGAAGAAATGATCAAAATGATAATTGGACATATAATACGTAAGAATTAAACGTATATGCAACGTATCGAGTAACAAATACAAAACCACCCCTATGTCAAAATACAAATCACGAAAACACAAGTAATGACCAAAATGGTAGTGATGATGATAAAGATGAATGGTAACGGTAATGAAAAAACAATGTCAATCAAGACAATACATATAGTGAAGGGACACTAAAACACGAACCGAAAACCACATGTGTTCCGACGGCTGTCCTGTTGAAATCCCAAACAATCCGCGCATCCACCATGAACCAGAAAACCTAGACAATGTTTGACAGCCATGAGAAAAAACCCATTCCAAAACTTAAATCGTCCCACAACACCTGATGACCCGGAAGACCTGAAATACATCATGCAAAAGACAGCACATCCCAAACTTCTACTACCCGAAACCAACCTATATGCAACAATACACTATCACACCACAACAACAAAATAAAAAAATAAAAAATGTATTCCACCTCTACCCCCCAATGTCCCTCCATGCTATCAGGACCGATCCAAGGCAAGGATGATCCCAAGCCACGCCGCAACCACGAACCCAATGTGTATTGCAAAATACTCTATGTGACCACCATGTGAAGCCCATTATGTGTTACAAAAAGTAAATTATACATAAAACATGGTATATTATTGTTCTACTACTTCATCCCGCATCGAACGCTGAAGAGCTTCGGTACAGTTTTTTTTCGCACTCCGTATTGCGTTACTCAACCCGTTTTTACCACGCGGTCATTGTGTGTCGAAATACAGCCTAGCGTTCGTTAAGGGAAGCAGGCATTCCCGGCCGAGTCTGACGAATGCTCTGTCCAGCCAGTACCCTCTTTAAACATTCAGGGAGAAAGCGTAACCCCACAATCATCATCGTAGCAAGGAAGGTCATCGCTCTACCAAAGCCGGTGCTTTCCCAAGTAACCACAAGCATTAGATTATTGCTGTTCTTCAACACAAAATCAACATCATTAATGCTGGATCGCATCAATTCAACAGTTGTCAAGTAATGAAGCGTTAGATTAGCTTTAAGAATGTAATGATGCATTACCAATGCAATGATGCATTACCAATGCAATGATGCATTACCAATACAATAATGCTACTTTAGCAATGTCTCATGGCATTACAAAAGATATAGCATTAGTTCGATCTCAGTGGAGCCCTTTTCAGCTTTAACCCAACTTCAATGATGCACTAGAAGTAATGCATATGCCCTATATATGCAAGCTATTATAGCCTCGTCGTTACTTGGGTTGTTTCGAGCAACAGCAGAAAGTGCTACAGCGGCAAAGGCAATAGCAAACACAACAGCAGCGTAAGGGGCAAGTAGCACCTTTTTTTTTTTTTTTTAACTCTTTATTTGTTCCAAATTTATTCATAATTACATTTCATGTTAATCTAGGTGCTCCAGCTACTACCGTAACGTATCAACCTGAATTGTTAAAATATGTATCTAATTTTGTTTACATTGTTCATGCCTTAGCAGTTCAGTATTTTAAACAGGTTTTTATTCCTGCGTGTCAGTATAAGAATAATAATCTTAAAACCAAAAACAAACTAAAATTAATCTTAACTAAGCATAAAGGGAATTAATCATTGCAATAGAAGATTGCAACGATTTTTGTCTGAAATTATTAATTATTTTGTTGGACATTTGTACTAAAGTCTCAACATTCGAAATTCTATGTACTTCGTTAGTACTGTACCAAGAAGGCAGCTTCAAAATCATCTTCAGAACTTTGTTCTGAATCCTTTGAAGTATTTTTTTTTCTGGTAGCACAACAACTAGACCATATTGGAACAGCATAAAGCATGGCCGGTCTTAAAAATTGTTTAAATATTAGTAGTTTGTTCTTCAGACAAAGTTTGGATTTTCTGTTTATAAGAGGATATAAACATTTTATATATTTATTACATTTGGCATGAATGCCTTCAATGTGATTTTAAAAATTTAATTTTTGATCGAGTAATAGACCAAGGTATTTCACTTCGCTTGACCAGGAAATTGGAACACCGCTCATAGTAACGATGTGACTACTACTAGGTTTCAAAAAAGAAGCTCTAGGTTTATTTGGGAATATTATTAGTTGAGTTTTGGAAGCGTTGGGAGAAATCTTCCATTTCTGTAAATAAGAAGAGAAAATGTCCAAACTTTTCTGCAGTCTCCTGCAAATGACACGAAGACTTCTTCCTTTAGCGGAGATGCCTGTGTCATCAGCAAACAAGGATTTCTGACAACCCTGAGGCAAATCAGGGAGGTCGGAAGTAAAAATGTTATATAGTATCGGCCCAAGAATGCTACCCTGAGGAACTCCAGCTCTAACAGGTAGTCGATCAGATTTGGAATTCTGATAATTTACCTGCAGAGTTCTGTCAGTTAAATAATTTTGAATTAATTTTATAATATAGAGCGGAAAATTAAAGTTTTTCAATTTAGCAATCAAACCTTCATGCCAAACACTGTCGAATGCTTTTTCTATGTCTAGAAGAGCAACTCCAGTTGAGCAGCCTTCAGATTTGTTTGAACGAATTAAATTAGTAACTCTCAAAAGTTGATGAGCAGTTGAATGGCCATGGCGAAATCCAAATTGCTCATCTGCCAAAATTGAGTTTGTATTGATGTGAAGCATCATTCTATTCAAAATTAGCTTTTCAAAAAGTTTACTGATTGAAGGAAGTTAACTTATTGGTCTGTAGCTAGAAGCTTCAGCTGGATCTTTCTCGGGCTTCAAAATTGTAACAACTTTGGCATTTTTCCATTTGCCAGGAAAGTATGACAAATGAAAACATTTATTAAATAATTTTACCATGAAAGACAAGGTACTCACTGGGAGTTTTTTGATGAGTATATAGAAAATTCCATCATCACCTGGAGCCTTCATATTTTTTAACTTTTTAGTTATAGTTTTTACTTCATCCAAATCAGTACCCCAGGATTCATCAAAAATATTTTCCCTTGAGGAAATATTCAGATAATCAAGAGAAACCTGATTCTCAATAGGACTAGTAAGACCCAAACTGAAATTATGGGAACTCTCAAACTGCTCAGCAAGTTTTTGAGCTTTTTCCACATTTGTTGGCAATATTTTATCACCTTCTTTGAGCGCTGGAATAGGCTATTGAGGTTTCTTTAAAATTTTGGAGAGTTTCCAAAAAGGTTTGGAACTCGGCTCTAATTTTGACACATTATTTTCAAATTGTTTGTTCCTCAGGGCAGAGAAGCGTTTTTTAATTTGTTTTTGCAAATCTCGCCAGATAACTTTCATGGCGGGATCGCGTGTTCTTTGATATTGTCTTCTACGGATATTTTTCAGACGGATCAAAAGCTGAAGATCGTCGTCTATTATAATTGTATTGAACTTTACCTCGCATTTTGGAACTGAGACAGCTCTTGCTTCAACTATGTAAGTAGTCCGAGAGTCAAGAGCATTATCGATATCATTTTTAGTTTCCAAAGGAATATTAGGATCAAAGTTATATTCCATGAATGTTTGATATTGGTTCCAATCAGCTCTATGATAATTGAAAGTAGAACTGTTGGGATTAGAAATTATTTCTTGAGATATTTCAAAAGTTACAGGAAGGTGATCCGAACCGAAGTCAGCATGGGTAACCAATTGGCTACAAAGTTGACATGAATCAGTTAAGACCAAATCAATAGTTGAGGGATTTCTGGCAGAAGAAAAGCAAGTTGGGCTGTTTGGGTATTGGATAGTGTAATAACCCGCAGAACAATTATCAAATAGTATATTACCATTGGAATTACTTTGAGCATTATTCCACGATCGGTGTTTTGCATTAAAATCACCAATAATGAAGAATTTTGACCTATTACGGGTAAGCTTCTGTAGGTCACCCTTGAGAAGATTCTTTTGCTGACCTACGCATTGGAATGGTAAATAGGCAGCTAATAGTGTAAGTTGACCAAATTTTGTTTCAACAGAAACCCCCAAAGTTTCAAAAACTTTGGTATCAAATGAAGAAAGAATTTGATGTTTGATACGCCTATGAACAATTATGGCAATGCCACCACCTGGACTTTCAAGACGATCATTGCGGTGTACGAAATAATTAGGATCCCTTTTTATTTTATCAGCTGGTTTAAGAAAAGTTTCAGTTACAACGGCAATATGCACGTTATGAACTCGTAAAAAGTTAAACAGCTCGTCTTCATTATTTTTAAGAAATCGAGCATTCCAATTTAAAATATTCAGTGTCTTAATACCCATTGCTGAATTTCAGGGTCATGACAATATTGTTTGCAAATTTTATACCAGTTTGAATTGCATCAAACATGGAGTTTGTATTTAACATTCCATTAATCATATCGATTAATGATTTCCGTAAAAAATCCATTTTTGGAGCGGTTATGCTACCTAAGTCAAAATCTTCAACATTTCTGGTAGAATTTTGGTTTCTACCGGCTGTAACGGCAGCGTAGGAAGCTCCATTACCTAGCTGTACATTGCTACCAGCAGGTAAGAATTGAGCATTGAAAACTTGTGCTCTGTTTGTACTTACGGGTACATTTGTGCTTCGCTGACCATTGTTAACAGCAGATAGCAGCGGAAAATTTGACGGTGGGGCATTGATCGTACCTTCCGGTACGAATGTTGGATTTCCTCCTCGATGACCGTTGTTAACAGCCGAGGAATAATTACCTGGTCGGGAACGTGAAGCGGTCCCTACCTGATGCTTAGCACGAGAATTCAAGATCGCTTTGCGAGTCTTGCATTCCCAAAAATTGGATTTGTGGTTTCCACCACAATTCGCACATTTAAAATTTTTGGGATCCTTCACAGGACAGTTGTCCTTGGCGTGAGAGGAATCGCCACAATGCATGCATTTGGCATCCATGTGACAATTTTTTGTCCCGTGACCCCATCCCTGGCATTTACGGCACTGGGTGAGGTGTTGAGAATTTCCTCCAGTCTTCCTGAAGTGTTACCACTTCACTCTGACATGGAGCATACGGCTGGCTTTTTCCAATGCCTTGAGGTTATTCAGTTCATTTGATTTAAAATGAACTAAATAAAAATCGTTTGAAATCCCATTGCGAGAATCGCCAGGTTGGGATTTCTTTTTCATCTTTATCACTTGAACTGGTGTAACTCCAAGCAATTTGCTAATTTCTTGTTTGATCTCATCCAGGGATTCACCACTGGCTAGACCTTTTAAGACCACCTTGAACAGACGTTCAGTTTTGGTGTCATGTGTAAAGAATTTGATGCCTCTTTGAGCAAGATACTCCACGAGAAGTTTAAATCCGATCAAGGTTTCAGCCAATACACGGCATTCACCCCGACGACCAATTTGAAAGGAAAATTTAGAATCTTTAATGAAATTCGTGAGTTCCTTACGGAGCCCATGAAAGTCAGATGTTGTTACCACAATAGGTGGAACCTTTTCTTTCCCTGCATTAATTCGGGAATGCTTCGAAGATTTTTGCCTGACTGATGGATCATTCTCATCATCAGTCAGAATATCGAATTGATTGCTCAAATCAATATTGTTAGAAGGGGAATCCAGAGATTGTCCCTTTCTTTTGCGTTTAGGCGCCATTTTCTCCAAAATGATTAGAATTTATACGTTTTCTCCTAATCAACTTCCAAGCAGATTCTACAAGAATCCGAAGGGTCAAAGAGGAATTTTCCAAATCGATATCCAAGTCGGATTACCTCGCGTAGGGTCCAGACAAGGATCGAAAAGGAATAAGGGTAAAAAATAAAAATTGTGCAGGTAATGTTAAGCACTGAAAAGTGCTGTTTGATTTTGTTATAGCTTTTCGGCATCTTCAACGGCGATCCAAATCGTGGATTGGATTTATTTTTTTAGACCAAACGCAAAAACATCGCTGCACCGGTGTTGTAAATTTTGTTTTATACTGGATCTATTTTGCATCATTTTAAAACTGGTATATGTTTTGATCTATTCTTGCAGCAATTTGGAACAAGAAAAATACCGTTCCAAAACACTACACTCTACTTGATAATATCAATTATTGAGTAAAATTTCAGCTTTTACTAAACAATTACTCAATTTTATTGAGTATATTCTGAGATATATTTGTGAGCCGAAAAGTAACCTGCGTGTGATGCTGGCGGCGGACAAAAAGTTGTGTTGCTCGCCTCGTATGCTTATAATTACCTCAAGTTGCTCCCGGTGCTAGTGAATTGCCTTCTCGTTTTATTCCTAAATAACGAATGCTTGTCTTAGTTTTTTTTACAGCCACTGCATTTTCCGGAAAACGCTGACTAGATCGAAATGCGGAGGTTCCGAGATTCCGAATAGTATTTCGATTGCACTGAAATGAAAAGTAATGCAGTCTTCAAAGTAAACAATCGGTTTATTGATAGATTGGTCATAATAAGCACTTGCAAATACAGATACATTTAGGAGAAGCCTCTAGTTGACTAGTTGTCGCATAATGTCCAGGAACACCTCCCTAGGCACGCGGAAACGCAGAAAGTGCTTCTCGTTGTAGGTTTGCGTGTCACTAAAGTTGTCCAGGAACAGCTTCTGATCACCGGAACGGAAATCACGGTCGACGTTGGGGCGTCATCCAGGACGTGACCCTCTCCGTTTTGACTCTTGTTTATCCGCTACCAAACTACAAATCAGCATTATCTAATATCGTTTTATTGAAATGCATGCACTCACACACTCACCTTCAGGCAAATGAAAGAACAAGTATTCCTTGTCGTCAGCTAACGACGCACTACTGGCATTAAAAATTATTTGGTCAAACCAATCAATGGCAAAGTGTGAGTGAAAAATCTGCGATCTTTGAAAAAAAAACTTCTGATCTCTGATGTTGAATGATCGACAGGATGACAGGTGTAGGCGGGTTTAACCTAGGGGCGATTCACTACTGTATTTTCGATTCAGGTCAACGTATTGATAATCGAATTTGCGTATTTTTTTCGAATTAAAATGTATTTTGTGTATTATTGTATTGTTGTGTATTAATGTACTTTTGTGCATTTATTTTGAATGATTGTAATTTTTCGTGCGGTAGAAGAATGATGTGTATTATTTTTTATATTTTGATATTGAAATCAATTGTGTCTTCTGTTATTTTTATCATTTCAGTATTAAGGTTTGAATTTCAAACCTAAAAGTTGATGCGTCGAAGAAATCAAGATTGATGATCGAAATTTGCTAATTAAAAATTCGGTTCTGGTCATCCCTCCGTGGCAACCCCTTAGCTCCAGCTTCTTCTCTCAAATAGAAATCCTCTTTCTAGTGATATTGTATAATTTATCGAATTTTCAACAACTTTTTCCCGAAGGCGAGATAGACTAGGAGGTGCAAAAAAAAATCATCCAGTTTCGATGGCGCAAAAATTATAGTGATAAAATGGCCTCCAGGTGACTAAAGGCAGAAATGAAAGCCACCGATTAGTAAACAGATGTTCCCTCGGATTTTCCATTATAAGAAAACCATTAATTTTTATAATTCTTAACAACTATGATCATATTTGAGTAATGGGTAAGACCAGCAGGTGTCCAAAAATTATCCTTGGTTCAAAAATTTAACAAGAAAAATGATATTGTTTTTTTTTAACAAAATTGCCGAAATGAAAAAAATTCCTTATATTTTAAATTTATTTACTCTTTACTAAAGCTAACTATTCAAATATCCCTCTTTTGACTTTTCTATCAGTTTTGAATCGAATTTGAACTGAAGAAAAACCTCGAATTAAACTTGAATATTTCTGTTTATTTTTTTGACATATCGTTTAACTGTCCACAATGACTCTCGCGATGCCTGAGACAACCGAATTATTTTGAATAATCCAACATTAAAAGAAGAAGACATATTGTAGTTCAGTTTTTGACATCTCCCAACAGGCATATCCTACACACGACCACATGAATATGTTTCTATATGAATCCAAATAAAATTTAATTACAAATGGCATGATGTTATAACACGGGAAGGCGAGCCTGGCGTAGAAAAATACCCAAAGAGGTGTTTGAGTAGCAACAACGGGAGAGGAACAAGCCCGAGGCTGAACATCTCGATAATCAAGAAACAAACAAAACAAAACATGTAGGGACATTTTTTTGTCGACTATTCAATCAACGTACTCATATCAGTTGAAAACCGAATTTATCGAAAAGCGACAATCGATTTTACTGTCGATCGTACGTTGTACCTAATGTCGGAATGTGATGTCTCCATTCTAAATTTTGTGAATTTGTCTACATCGTTCAACAAAAGGTTTTTGATTAAATTATGTTTTTGCCTTTTCAAATTGTTGTACTATACCTAATGGCCCAAACACAATGATAGCGGAACCTGAACGGCAAACGGCAAAGCCCGATCGGAGTAAGCCTGCTTGTCGGAAAGAAAACAGGCTCTATACAATCCGATTCTAGTTAGAAATATCGAAGTCATTTGCAACAACTGTCAAACTTGCCGTTTGGCGTTTCTTTTTAGTTATCATTGTCTTTGGGTGGTAACTCCTGTAAAATGTCAAACTTTACACCATTCCATACCTTTATTTGTTTTTTTCTCGATGGATTTCTCTGTAATAATATGCATTAATTTTAACTCAAATTGGAATAAGAATAAAGCAACGCATTTCGTTCACAGGAAGTACTTCAAATGTGTCATCGAATTTTGTGCATAATTAAAATTTCTTGTGCACTATTCTGTGTTGGACCGAATAACGTTAATTTTACTGTATTATCGAATTGTGTGCTGAATTAAGAATTCTTGTGCATTTTTCAGCATTAGACCGAATATTTGTATTTTTTTTCGATTTTTGAATTTTTATTGCATTTTTCTTGTCTATCGTGTAGTAACGAATTTTTGTTTAGTTTTTTCGTTCACATATTTTCGATTCAGTAATCAATAGCAGTGAATTGCCCCTCGGGTTTAACAACAAGAAATACAACACCGGTGCGGAGAACGCAAAGTTGGTCTATTTTAGCTAGTTCTATTAAAGTTTCGCTGATGCAAATCAGGTATAAAGTTGATCTAAAAATAGACCGCCCTATGTTTTTTTCGGGGGGTGGGAACATGAAACCGATGATGAGAGTGATGCGAATCGTATTCAAATTGCTTCTTTGGTCATTCAAAACTTTGTATAGGCGCAGCTCGTTCTACTTGTATGGATGTGGCGACCACTTCATTCACTTTCATGCGAAACGTTGTCGACAACTTTTCATCCAGCAATGAGGCAGGGATTTCTTGCAATCCATCATCATTCCCGTTCCGTGTTTGTTTTCCTTTTCTTCGCTTTGCAACAACGTGTTGCTTTGTGGGTTTTCAGTTTGTTTTCTTTTTAGCGATAAGTCAAGTCGAATTAAGATCGCGTTTCATCAATCAATCGCGAGTTTGAAGAGCAAGCTGATGGTGGCGGATGGAAGCAATGAAAGGGAACCTGCTGTCGGAATGATGTGGTTCGAGATTACTGAGTAACGAATTTCATTTGAGAGCTGTTGCTGATGGCATGCAATCGGTGGTTTGCTTAGGAGGATTTCAAGTTAAGGTACGAGCACTATTGATGGGAATATAATGGCCATTTGACGATCTATTACCACGGTTTAATCGATTCGTGCTGCCAAGTTTACTTATGCTGAACTGGCTGCTGTTGCAAAGAGGTAGCATCGCAGATGGACGGTTGGTGTCGTGGGTTCGAGATGGTCGATATCTAGTTCGTGAGAGAAGATGGCAATAGATGAATTGTAATTGAGTCAATGAGAGGACTTGTACCTTTTTGAATAGCTATTATTGGAGATTATGAGTTTATTTGGATTATAACTGTGTCAAGGTTTTAGTGGACGCCAATCTATAGGGGTTGTACAAGCTGTCGAGAAATCCTGAAAATATATTGAAACCTAGCTTTAGCGAATTGGTTCATTGCAATTTTTGTGATTTCTTGGGTGGCCACTATCATCGCTACTTTCAGCATCTTGTTTTGAAATGTGATAAAATGACAGCATCGAGACATCATACAATCTCGAGCAATTATAGATAGCAAACTTATTAGAAGTATCATTAATTCTCCTGATGCTTACAATGTATTGAACAATAGTTAATCGTAGAATTGTACTAGTGTCTGCAGATATTCGGTTTAGTGCGATCCATGTGTGTTAATGAAAAACCTTACAAAACGTTTCGAAACATGTCCAGATATGGCCAATATGGTACTAAAACCCGATTAACTCAAGAATTAATCAACATACACGGTTGATCAAAACGTCAAACAAAAGAGTATTTATTCAGCTTTCAAACGATTAGAATAAGTTATTATATTTCCCCGTTTCGAACGTACTGTCGCACTTTACTTGTGATCGATGCCATCATGATCTGCACAGTCGCTGGTGACACTGTACCGGGGAACTTATTCCACTTTAAACCCATTTGTTGTGCATTTGTCACATCTTTACCGCATCCTGGAAGTTTTCGCTTGACAATTGCCCAATATTTTTTGATCGGTCTGAACTCAGGGCAATTCGGAGGATTAATCTCTTTGGCGACGAAATTAACATTGTTTGCAGCATACCATTCTAGTACCTCCTTAGACTAGTGGCAGCTGACTAGATCCGGCCAAAACATAACGTTGGTCTTGTGATGCCAAATTTTTCAGACACTCTTTAATGTAAACCTTCGACGTCATTGTGTGAGATGTGATGAAAACCTTGGTTTTAAGGCCACATCTGCAGATTCCTTGCCAAATCATAAGTTTCCTAGCAAACTTATCAGCAAAAACAAATTTATACCTGGAAGGGACAACCCCACGACCAGTTGCCAGGTAAAATTTTCATCCGGGGATTTGTTTATAATCCATTTTGACATATGTTTTGTCATCCATTAAAATACAGCCATTAAATTTCGTAAAAAAATACACATAATTCAACAAAACCGACTGTTTATTTCACAATAATAGAGTTATATCTACAAAAAAATATTACACAAAAAAATACACATAATTCAACAAAACCGATTGTTCATTTCACTATAACAGAGTTATATCTACAATAGAAATAGTTGATTATGATGTTAATCCTTCATTCTGTAATATTATCGAACTTTCTGTGGTACACCCGCCATCAGGTTTCGAACGGTATCCCAAGATACGCCCGCCATGAGGATTCTCCATCTTCTCTTGAAATCGTTTGCTTTCGTCTTAGTTTCGAAGCGTTTCCGCTTAACTACAGCCCAGTAACTCTCTATTGGGCGATGTTCTGGACAGTTTGGTGGATTGGCTGTTTTTGGCACGTATTTGACCTCTTGTACCTTATACCATTCCAGGACGGATTTCGCATAGTCACAAGAAGCCAAATCAAGCTAAAACAGAGCTGGAGAGTCGTGGCTTCTGATAAACGGTAGCAACCGCTTTTGCAGACATTCTTTCTCGTACACATCCTTATTGATAGTGCCGATAGAGACGAAGCTTTTAGATTTTCGACCACAACTACATATGGCCTACATATGGCCTGCCAAATCAAATACTTCTTCGGGAATTCGGACACCATCTTTGTCGGGAAATGCTCGGCAACGGCCTTCCTTTGCAATGCGGTATAAAAAACCAAACCCGCAAGCTACTTAAAGTCTTGGAGTACGTATGTTTCGTCGTCCATTATGATGTAAGAAAATGTTTGCAAAAAATTGGTGTACAGCTCCTTAGCACGACTTTTTGCAGTGAAATATTGGTTGTCATCACGGTTGGGCACCTTTTTCACTTTGTACGCCTTCAGTTTTTGCCTCTGCTTCACTTTTTGTAAGTATGATTTTGACTTCCCAACTTTGCTAGCCACATTTCGCTCAGAAAGTTTGGAGATTTTGTTTCAATAATGGCTACCACGTTCTTTCCATTTGTCGGGAGCATACATTTCGATTTGTTCCACTTCCAACCTTCCAATCCACAGTCAAGCGCTGATCAAATGATTTGCAAACACAAAACACGGTACTTTTCGGTAGTTTTGTTTCTTGGCAAGATCCGCGTACCGATAAATTCGGATTTTGCTGCCGTTCGTACAAAATGCGTTTGCGCACTTCCGCTTGATCCGACGCCATTTTACTGAATGTAACAAGAATGAAACCATGCTGCACCACGAAATAAAGTGGTGAGTTTCAGCTTACATATAAGTGAAGCGATCCGTAAAATAATTCAAAATCTACACTGAAAGAAAAGTGTCCGAAATTTAACGAGCACAGGCTTTAAAACATTTTCTGTTGACATGCTTATTCCTTTTTAATATTTATGACACATATTAAATTCGGTTCAAATTATTAGTTATTTGTGAATATTGCTATGGATGGCTTGTATGAAAATATCGTTTAAAGTCACGGTTAATAATAAGTTATAAATAACATTTTTCACATATGTTATGAAAACTTCAAATTTATAAACCTTATCAACAAGAAATTTTGGTCACATAAATTCCATATATTGATTATTGAATTTTGTTAAACTTTCAGCTTAAAATATTGATAATTGACAAAGTTACAGAAGGTTGAACATGGCGTTTTTTGGAAGCAAAATTTTGCTCGGCTTTTTTTTGCTACTGAGTGTAAGTATGTAAGAACATTCCTTTGATTTACTTCTTAGAAAATATTTGGCGGCCCTGGAAAGGGACGTTTGATTTGAATGTTGATATAATGAAAGGCAACGGTGGTGCTGGCTGTAGTGATTGTGTTGATACGGATCTTCAAAATTTCGGCTCCTGCTGATGAAGAACTTACAAGCAACACCCTCGCTAACTCCATCTACCACTCCAATTATGGACCTGTGCTGAAGTGGCCCACTCTTGTTCGCAACAACACGAATATTTTGGAAGCTCAATTGCCAGTTTTCACCTCAACACCGGGATGCACGCCTGGAAGCCTCAAGGAAGCCCCAGATCCCCTCGTCACAGTCGAGCCACTCCTGCCAGCGACCTTCAGCCATCCCGGCCCTGTGTATGAGTTTGGAGAAGGGGTCTTCCAACCCGTTATCGCAGGCAAGTATGCATGCAATTTGAGCATCTCCCTTCCGATAGCATTTGTCGATTCCAGCAACCCAGCACCAATCCAGTATTGTCAATGCACAACGGAAGCCTCAAGAGCAGTAGAAAGTGGTTCATTCGTCACAAACTCTATCTCGACTCAACGTGGAAATCTTGAGCTTCCTCCTTCGAGTTTTATAGCTGGGCAAAAATCCAATATTTCGGTCTACTACCAGAAAGTGAGAGGCTTACGTACCAAAATCGTTCAGCTACGCTTGCAGCTTATCAGCTGCGACTATGACGTTATTGTTTTCACGGAAACTTGGCTGCGAGAGGATATCAATAGTGCTGAAATATCATCTGAATATGCGTTGTTCCGTTGTGACCGCAGTGCATCAACAAGCCAACATACTCGTGGTGGGGGCGTATTGATTGCAGTAAAAAAACAGATGCCCTCAGGTAGCAAAAATACTTCATTCAGCAAAAGAAAATAGAACCGCACGGCATGAGAGCTCGATGCGGACTGCAAGTAGCACCTTTTTGTTGTTTTTGTTCCCACTGGAAGTGTTTGGTGTATCTCTCTCCCATATAGTATAATCGTTGTCTGTAGGGGGGCTCAATAAGAAATCTGATTCTATTTTTTATTTATTAATTTTTTTTTATTCAATTTTTTTTAATTCAATTTAATTTTGCATGGATGTTTCTAAGGGGAGCGAATTGCCTCCCAAAGATGTTTTTAGGGCGCGCTGTTATCAGCCGTCTTCTGCCTTTCCTTGGATTGTCAACTTTCAGCAGAAAGTGAAAGCCCTAGACTCTTTGGGCATAAAAAGAAATTTGACGCGTAGTTATCCGGTGAGCGAATTTCATCAGGTCAACCGAAACAAACTGCGTGTCACTGCACCTACGTTTAAAATTGCAAATGAAATTGCTAGTGACGAAGGTTATTATGCCGAGTACTACGTCTACATCCCATCTCGAGATGTGGAGATAGACGGTGTGGTTTCTGCAGCGAGCCTGACGTGTGAAGACGTTATGGAAGGTAAGGGGCGACTTCCAAATTCTACCCCGTGTACAAGAAGCGCACTGGTAACGTGAGACGTTCCATACAAGAACGCTCCAAGCAGACGTATGCAGAAATTTTAAAGTCGCAATCGTCTGTATCAGCCGCTCAAAATGAAAATCCTTTTTTGATTTTGTCTTCCGACGAACTGGACTCTGACGTGGCCGATAAGAGTACATTTCCGGAGGTACACGCCCCCGGTAAAAGGAAGCCAACTAGTTCCCCGGGTGTGCACCGGAAATTTATTAAACCCACTCTCAACACCTTGCAAAAAAAAAATATAGGTAGCGGGGGTCACGTTAAAAAACCGAATAAACCGGTAATAGCTGATGCATTCGTTCCTAACTGTAGCTATACCAACCCGCCGCTACCTAATAACAGTTACCGTAAGAGGTTGCCAAAACCAAAAACTACTTCTTCTCGCAATTCTAAGAATATCCCGTCCAAGCGAGGTAAGATTAATTTTAGGGACATTGTGGATAACATTTTAAATGCTCTTGGCCTTTCGGATGCTTCACCGCTCCGAGGACTTATTGACCTGCTTATTCCTATAGTTGGAAACTACTTCAAGCAATTGACTGTATCATGGCCCATTATTGGTGAATTCATATCTTTCGATGAATAATTCGTCGAGTGAGGATCAAGATATGATCACCGTATTACAATGGAACTGTCGCAGTCTAATACCTAAATTAGACTCGTTCAAGGATTTGATTCACAATTCTGATTGCGATATATTTGCTCTCTGTGAAACATGGCTTTCATCTGAAGATGAATTAAACTTCCAAGATTTCAACATTATTCGCCTGGACCGAGATGTTCATATGGAGGCGTACTTTTGGGGATCAAAAAGTGCTACCCCTTCAAAAAAATCTCACTCCCAATAATCTCAGGCATTGAAATCGTCGCTTGCCAAATAAATGTAAAGAATAAAGATCTTTGCATAGCTTCCGTCTATGTCCCTCCGAGGGCATCAATAAACTGCCGTCAACTTTGGAGCTCAGTAACATTACTTCCATCTCCAGTTCTTATTCTGGGCGATCTGAACTCCCACGGTACTGCTTGGGGCGAACAATACGATGACAACAGAGCAGGTATTTTCTATGACTTATGCGACGATTTCAACTTGACCATCTTGAACACTGGGGAAGCGACACGAATCGCAAAACCTCCTGCCATTGGAAGAGTATCGTTTCCTTTCCGAACTGATGTACAAAAGTGCATTAGAAGCTCAGAAACGACGTGTTCCAAGTGCATCCTTCAAAAGAAGACCCACCACCCCTGGATGGGATGACGAATGCACTATGTTGTATCTTGAGAAATCCGATGCGTTTAAAGATTATCGTAGACATGAAACATGTGAGCTTTTTGATAAGTATCTCAAGCTTTAAAAAAAAGCTTTAAAACATACTCAAAGCAAAGAAACGCAATTACTGGCGTTCGTTTGTAGAGGGACAATCTAGAGAAACCTCGATGACAACGCTTTGGAGGAAGGCTCGTTATATGCGTTACCGCTCATCCTCCAATGAGAGTGAAGAATATTCCATGCAATAGATATTCGACTTCGCTAAAAAGGTTTGTCCAGACTCTGTCCCAACACAACCGAATTTACGGGATACCACCCGAAGTAACGGTTTTCTGGACGAACCATTCACAATGTTGGAATGTTCAATGGCACTTCTTTCATTAAACAGCTGTGCTCCAGGAAGCGATATGATTAAGTTCAACCTTCTAAAAAATCTCCCCGATATCGCTAAAAGACGATTACTTAACCTGTATAACTCTCTCATGGAATTAAACATAGTTCAACCCGCATGGAAACAGGTTAAAGTAATAGCTATTCAAAAGCCTGGGAAACCAGCGGCTGATTACAATTCTTATCGTCCGATCTCTATGCTATCATGTTTAAGGAAATTGTTAGAAAAAATGATCCCATCAAGACTTGACCGTTGGGTTGAATCAAACAACCCACTATCAACTACGAAGTTTGGTTTCCGAAAGAGCAAAGGAACAAACGATTGTTTAGCGTTGCTTTCATCTGATATACAGCTGGCCTTTGCACAAGGAACAATTGGCTTCAGTATTTCTGGATATAAAAGGCGCATTTGATTCAGTTTCCATAGATATACTGGTAGATAGTCTGCACAGTAGTGGCTTACCAGGAATTTTAAATAATGTTTTGTATAATTTACTGTCAGAAAAACAAATAACCTTCAATCTGGGCCAACTGACAACTTCCAGAATAAGCTGCATGGGCTTACCCCAAAGCTCATGTTTAAGTCCCTTACTTTATAATTTTTATGTTAAAGATATTGATAACTGCTTGGAAAATAGATGCACGCTATGACAACTTGCTGACGATGCTGTGATCTCCTGTAGAGGACCACGTGCGGAAATCTTGCAAAGACAATTGCAAAATTCCCTAGATAATCTGTCGATCTGGGCCAGAAATTTGGGGATCGAGTTTTCTCCGCAGAAAACCGAAATGGTAGTGTTTACTAGAAAGCGGTTCCCTGCCCAACTGCGTCTCAAGCTGTTGGGAAGAGACATTACCCAATCTTTGATCTTCAAATACCTTGGAGTCATGTTTGATTCGAAATTCACTTGGAGTTCTCACATTGCGTATTTGAAACAGAAATGTCAACAAAGGATCAATTTTCTAAGATCAATTTCCGGGACATGGTGGGGTGCCCACCTGGAAGACCTCATTATACTCAATAAAACAACTATTCTTTCAGTTCTCGAATATGGCTCTTTTTGCTTTCACTCGGCAGGAAACATCCACCATATTAAATTAGAACGCATTCAATATCGTTGTTTACGTATTGCCCTTGGCTGTATGCATTCAACGCATAATATGAGCCTGGAGGTTCTGGCAGGAGTAAAATCCTTACAGAACCGCTTCTGAGAGCTCTCATCTAGAATACTGATCAAGTGTGGAATCAGTAACAACCTTGTGATTGAAAACTTCGAAGAAATGCTCGAATTGAGTACCCAGTCTAGATTCTTGCGAATCTATATTAACTATATGTCATGCGATATTAGTCTTCCATGCTATAATTCTCCTAGAGTACGCTTCACTTATCACAGTTCCTCCATTGACTATGATCTCTCCATGAAACAGGCTATTCAAGGAGTTCCAGATCAACTTCGACCTATTTTAATTCCCCATATTTTTATTGAAAAGTACCTGCATGTTGGTATTGCAATAAAAAAAATTTCACTGATGGGTCACGCATTGATGGATCCACTGGATTCGGTGTCTACTATAAATACTCGTCTGCCTTCCGGAAACTTCAGGACCTTGTTCCCTATATGTTGCTGAGCTGGCAGCAATCAATTTCGCATTGGGGATAATTTCCGACATGCCCATAGACCATTATTTCATCTTCTCGGATAGTCTCAGTTCTATTGAGGCCCTTCAGCCGATGAAAACAGTGAAGCACTCATCTCTTTTTTTTTTTTGTTCCTTGATTTTCGAGATTTTCAGCCCTGGGCTGGTTCATCTCCCGTCGTTGTCACTCAAATACCTTTTGGGTATTTTCGTTACTTGTCCTGGGGTGAGATTTGAACTCGTGACTTTGGCGTGAGAGGTATGGATGTTAACCTCTACGCCGGGGTCGCCCCCGCACTCATCTTACTTTCTTTCAAAAATGAGGGAGCAGATTTGTGCGTTGGTCGAAAGATCAATTAGGATTACCTTTGTATGGGTCCCCTCACATTGCTCAATTCCAGGCAATGAAAAGGCGGACCCTCTAGCAAAGGTGGGTGCAAAAGAAGGCGAGATTTTTGAAAGAAGAATTTCACATGATGAATTTTTCCCATTATTACGTCAGAGTTCTCTTCAAAGTTGGCAAAACAATTGGACAAGTAATTCTCTTGGGCGGTGGTTACATTCTATTATTCCAAATGTTTCGTCGAGATCGTGGTTCAAAGGTCTGGATGTAAGTCGCGGTTTCATTCGTGTGATGTCAAGACTTATGTCCAACCACTACTCGCTAGACGCACATCTCTACAGAATTAACCTCGTCGATAGCAACATATGTAGGTGCTGAACCGGTTATGATGACATCGATCACGCAGTTTGGTACTGCCCGGATAGTGATGCCTCCAGAGCACGACTATTGAATATCCTAGTGGCCCGAGGTAGACAACCCTCCCGCGAGATAAGCGATGTTTTGGGAATGCGTGATCTCCCCTACATGCAAGCCATCTACGAATTCCTTTGTTTGTCTGACCTCAATGTGTAATGTCATCACCCCCCTCCCCTCCACGCTAGTAAATTCCCTGCCATTGTGACCCAGCTATACTTTCCTCTTGTACCTGTCCAGCAAGCTATTGGTCAGGCTTACCAAATGTACCGCCTCATGACAGTATTACGATGACTGTCACCTTCTTAACCCTATGACAGCCTCGCAATTGAGCTTTTTACGACAGCTCACAGTGAACCAGTCATGCGACATGCAACGTTGCCGTCTTTTACTGAACACATTACGCTTGTTCGTGTGGATGTTTTTTGTAATATGGTCTAAGACAGCCTCGGTTGTTCATTCGTTACATTTCGCAAAGATACGATATGTACTTCGTTATACTGCCAATACATTGTTGACATCACCACTGATATTTTACTCTGGTTCCCCGTGTCGTGTCTTCGTGTTTTATGTCTACCGGTGCCTGTACCATGCCCAAGCGGATTCGGTTATGAGTATTTTGCTAGTGCCAATTTTTCATTGATTCGCTTTCTTCAGTCGTCAACTGATCGCTGCTGAGTCAGTTAGCGTTTATTCAACTTCCAACGATTTTTTAACTCGTGCATTTATTGGGAAGGCTCAATTGCGTTAGATGTACGGAGCCGATAATTCATGTTTTTTTTTGTTTTTTTATAATCTAGGATGAGTAGGTGTTGACGCATTTGAGCTCTATATGCCCAATCGAAGGGTTTGCTTCGCCGTGATAAAAACGGCAATTACAAGGTCAGCGAGTGTGGCAAGTATCTAGGTCGCACTTTTTTCGCTATGCTATCTATGTTTTCTAACCAGAGCATTAGTTTGGCACTGATGACATACGCAAAACGGACTTGGGATATCAACACCGGAATTACTTGTTGAATTCGCGAATAAGTTATCTTCGGGCTTGGAAAATGGGATTTAAACTTCAAATGGGATTTAAACCGATCCAACTTGGAGATATATTCATACTGTCTTGTTGTTTATCAGACGATCGTTAACCCCTTGAACTTCGGGTGATCGTGTGGAAAATGAGTTGGACAAGAGTAATTATCGACCTGAGCAATTCTCTCTCATTGGTTTTACATGTGTTCTAGCGTGTGTATTGTTGCGTACATGGGCAATAGATTTAGGGTAGTTTTTACAATCTTAGGTTAACAATTTTAGATTCAGATTCTTCGAGTTATTATAGAAGCCTCAACATTCCGGCCACCTTTGCAATAACCTATTTCAACACATTTGGACTACTTAATCACTAACACTTCTGCATCTCGTTGCTCGGATATGAGAGGATCGAATCGACTCTCTTTTGACCACTTCGACCGTTAAGTTGGTAGAGTATTGCTGATCAAAGCTCAGACGATGCAAACATAGGAAGTTGATTGAGTGCGTTGAACTCGGTGATGTCCGAAAAAACAAAAAAGACCAGGTAGATTATTCGGGTGGATTAAGTTTATTGGACTGATAATTACCTGTTCGGAAATTATATGCGCCTCGAGCCAGTTCAATACTGCTCTATTGATCTCCAACGGGTATGTCTGACGAATGTGGATCATTTTTCATTGGCAGCAAGGCAATCCGTTTGCTTGGCCGCACGACGTTGTCTGAAGAACCAGTCTTCAAGGTGACCACTCTTACGATGCCATCCTTCCCTGGATGGACCTTGACAATCTTGCCAAGACGCCACTGAGCAGGTGGAAGGCAATCTTCTTTGATCACGACGAGTTGTCCAGTTTTGATGTGACTAGGAAATTTGCAGCCTTGAACAGCCCTGGACTGCAACTGCTGCAGATACTCTGGGTACCATCGTGCCCAGATTCGATGTAGATGGCGCTGGGTTTGCTCGTAATGATTGAGCCGGTTTTCGGGGACGTCGGTTAGAGTTCCTTCCGGAACAGCTTGGAGATTAGAACCCACCAGAAAGTGACCTGGGGTCAAGGCTTCCAGGTCCGATGTTTCCGTAGACAGTGGTGTTACCGGGCGGGAATTGAGGCAAATTTTTTAACCACTCAAAATGGTTTCATTGCTATTTTTGCAAATTGTGTAAATATTTTTCCCGAATCAGTTTTCGGCGAGTTATAAGTTAAACAGAGAGAGTCTTAAAAATGTTTCTTTTCTCTTCTCATTATAATCTAGTTATAAAAAGTATTTGTTCCAAGTTAAGTGTAAAATGAAAGTTTAAATTTCTAAGGCTAATACGAGAGGATGGATAAAAGCGCTTTAATCTGACGAACCGTAGTTCCGAAAGGCAGTGTTTTTCTAGAACGCATATTATTCCGATACAACTCATACATTTTCATCTTATCTCAACCTTATAATCCCAAGCATAAGGTGAGATTCGCGGGTTGGCAACCAGACTCTATGGTTGAATGTTACGTGATTTGGCGGAAAAGATCTCACTGAGCACAATCATTCCGCTAAATCAAGTTAACTTTCAACGAAAAGAGAGCTGTCACCGTAAGAACTCCTAACCCAGTCCAATTTTAATGGCAGCCAGACTCTATGGTGGAGAGTTAGGTGATTCAGCGGAAAAGATCTCACAGAGAAAAATCATTCCGCTGAATTAATATAACCCTCAGAGAAAAGAAAGCTGTCTCCTATCATATTTCCTTACCTAATCTTTTTTTTTTTGAGCTTGACTCTATTATTGAGAGTTAAGTGATTTTCTGGAACAGATCTCATGTAGAAAAATCATTCCATAAAATCAATTTAACACTCAATAAAAAGAGAGCCATAAAAAAATCCAAATTTCCTTTCAGCTTCCCCTTGAAAAAAAAACAAGGTTTTTTTTTTATCCGGAGTGAGAGTTGAATGTAACCACTCAAAATGGTTTCATTGCTATTTTTGCAAATTGTGTAAATATTTTTTCTATCAAGAGTAGTTTTATTAGTAACAATTTAAAGTACAAGAATTAAAATTTTATTATTTTTTTAAATTAATTAAAATAATTATCGACGAATAGTCATTTTCCCCCATCCTGAACATCCCTAGTTTCCCATTGCTTACTACCTTGTCATCACACTACCACTACCGTCAACAACTGTCAACAAAAGCAGCAAAGAGAAGACAGCAATGAAAAGAAATAAAACTGCTTGTCATCGGACTAGCAGAGATTAATCGGGGAAATAAGATTCTCGCAAGCAGTCGAGAATAGTTTTTTAACAAGTTTTTTTTATTCTTAAATAGTGAAGTGACTGTGCCTTGAAGTGGCGTGTATTTGAAAACGCCATCCGTAGCGCCAATCGGGAAGTCGGTGTGTAATCGGGCCGTGGAATCGACCGGAAAAAGCATCAAGTGCCGGAAATCTGGCTGTGGAACCGCCAAAGAAAAGGCAAAGGCTGTGTACCGGAAATCTGGTTGTGCCATCCCCGCCGAGACATCGGAACAACTCGTGTGGTGATTTCCTGGTCGACCCACCGTCAGAGAGAGCAATGATAGAAAACCGGAATGAGACGAAACGGATGTCGGTAACAAAAACTTTCCTATCCTATCCTACTTGTCCTACCTGTTCCTCCTTGTTTTTGAAAAATAATTAAAATAATGAAACTATAAATCTATCCTTTTCTTCCATCAGACATTAGTCCCTCTTTCACTATCTGTAGTTCGCTCCACCTTGGCCAGTGTTTTTTTTATAGGGAAGTTGTTGGGGACTCACCCAACCACTGTCTATGGTGTTCTACTGCCTGGTGAACGTACCTTTCGTCTATCAAAATGGTCATCAAAGGACCTTTTCTGCACATAAATATATACACACTGGTCTAGTTCAATCCACAATTTATTATTCTAGTACACAACTTTATTCACTTAAATACCAAATTTATTTACTAAACTAACTACATTTATTCTTAAAAACTAAACACAAACTTCACGGAGTTCGCCTCCGGTCGACCGATCGCTACGATTACTCCCTTTCGCACTCTCTGACCTACTGACCTAGTTTTTCTAATGTTTACCTTTTAATCTTATATTCTACTTCCTACTCTATCCCGATACACTCTCCCCAATCTCCGGGTTTCACAGGGGGGGGGGGGGGTGACCACGCCCCCCGGGTACACTAGTGCTGCCTCCTCTACAGACCCTTGGGAGGGGGGGTGTATTTTTAACTGCTCGGCCACTCTCCCCCCCCCCCGGAAGTTGGGGGAAATTTAAAAAAAAAAAAAAAACCCGACCAGAAGGAAACAACAAAATTATTTCAAGTGTTGTTATTCAGTTACGCTGTTTTTATAACAAAGGTTGTAAGAATTAAGATCGTGGATGTAGTTAAAATAACAAAAATTGTAACAAAAAATCCTCAAGAAGTAACAAAACAAAAACAAACAATGATATAGATATAACATAAACAAAACAAACTTTGTAACAGTTTTGTTACGATGTTGCAAAATTATATCAGCTATTGTTAGAATTAATCTATTTCTTCACGCAGATTGTCCCTCCCAGGATTATATATCTTAATTTGTGATAAATATGTCATACAGTTATCCAGATGAAAACGTCTTTAGCTAATTTATATCATAATCAGTTAGTCGTAACAAGGTTTGTTATGATCTTGATATTTTTATGTTATGCCCTTCTGGTCGGGTATGATTATTGCCCTGGGTCCTCCCTTAGTTCAGTCGGTAAAGGCGCAGCTTCAAAGCAACACCATGGTGGGGGGGGGGGGGGTCGATTCCCGGGGTGGTGTAGGCATTTTTTTTGGAGGGCCCGGGGGGGGGGGGGTATTATTATTTATACCACAAAAATATATTATTTTTGAAAAATGCCCCGGGGTGTAGAAATTTTTTTTTTAATATGTGTGGAAGTTTTTTTAAAAAAATGTTGGGAGAGAAAAAAATAATTTATTTTAAAAAAAAAAAATTTAAAAATATAAAAAAAAAAAAAAAAATAAATATTTAAAAAAAAAAAAAAAAAAAAAAAAAAAAAAAAAAAAAAAAAAAAAAAAAAAAAAAAAATAATAATGAACTCTCCTAACTTTAATTTCATACTGGGCTGATAAATGATTTTTTTATGCCTGTCAAATAGAAAATTTAGGATCATAAACTTTTTTAGTTTTGGAATTTTGATTTTTTTTTAATGAAAAAGGAAAAAAAATACATTGAAACCATCCTACGGACTTGCATTACCATAGCCACGAGGGAAAAAATAATCTAAAAATATTCTACAACACTTGTGAATTTCATGGATTATCTGAAATTAGGACAGTAGGACCGTATCAAGAATACTGCCATTTCTCGTGGTAGGGTAAGATTTCAGCATACTACCTTACCGGGGTTGCGCTGCCTACATCGCGTTGGTGGGGCTGCCACCTAAGGTATAATTGACGTGATTCAGCATTTCTTACTCAGCCGCTGGATGCCTGGACAAACGCTGTTTGAGCCGCACATCCTTGGTGGACAGACGCTCGGCACGTACCTTCAATCTAGCTGAAGTCAGAAGGACAACAGTGCCCAGGCTGCACTACCAGCTAAGTACGCAGCCCTTAGCTGGCGGTCTTTGTCATCTCTTGACCCGTGGAAGCATGAGGTAGGAACTTGTGAAGACCAGAGCTATGTTACGGGGACGCACGCTACTAACCAGTTGTCGACTCACCATTTTGCAGCCTGGGTGAAAACTTTCAAAACTAATCGGCTATTTTATTTCGTCTGGCTCATCTACTAGATCAATGGATTGATTAATTGACAAAATACAATCGACGAAATATTTATTAAATCTACATGCAATGATTTGCTCTGACTGTTCTAATGTGCCGTTGAAGGTTATGGATCGCGGTTTGCAATAACTAGGTTTTAACAAGGATTTTTTTCCAGGTTTTCCAGGATTACTAGGTTTTAACAAGGATTTAATGGAAAAAATTGCATAACTCTCTGCTGTTGTTTTGATGCAAATCAATTTTTCTCTGAGTATATTCACTATGAGTTTGCATAACGGATTGCGAATATTTGTTACGCGCATCTTTGTAAGTACGTATTCAAAAAGATATGCCTTTTTGTTCTACGCCATTTCTTATACAGCTTGTCTCTTTTACGTTTAAGACGCAAAAGATCCAAATTGTACCAGTGGTTCGAGTTCTTTACTGACACAAATTTATGTTCGCCTAGTATATTGGTACAAATTTTTAAGACGTCTGTCAAATCAGTTGATTTCTGATCTAGAGAACCGGTATTTGTTTGAAAATCCACAATTCTTTCGACAAGTCTTAAAATAGCTTGTTTCGAGTACTTTTACCAACACATCCATTTCACATAATCGCTGTCAACACTACTAATTATTATTATTACTATTATTATTAGTCAACAGGTATAATATTTACCCCAATGAAAACTTGCACTACAATTTAAATCACAAAAAAGTACAAATATAGTATCTATCAAACATAATCTAACATAAAACACGTCTAAAACTACACTTATTTGTTTCTCGGGAAAAGTTTAAATTAAATACACAGAAGCACCTGTTTAAGACACGAGACATGCTGCGCATTGGTCCATGTAAGCCATAGTTAGTGCAGGAAAAATGTTGAGAAACGAATGTGAACGAAGATTGTAACGACGTATG
Organism: Aedes koreicus; assembly: GCA_024533555.2. Classification (NCBI taxonomy): domain Eukaryota; kingdom Metazoa; phylum Arthropoda; class Insecta; order Diptera; family Culicidae; genus Aedes; species Aedes koreicus. The sequence continues at coordinate 139,946 of JAHHFK020002267.1, forward strand.
TTGATGTTCAAGAGGCTCAGCAGCGAAGAATTGTCAACGTTTCCTTGCAGGAGGTCTCCAATAAAGCATGCTTTTGCCACGTTGCGCCTCTCCTCTAGTGATTCCAGATTGAGTGGACGTAGAGCGAAAAGGATAAATTTTCGCTAAATGGCCTCAATGCATTAGATTTCATTCTGGTAATAAGATGACCATATGACACAAGAATATTCCAGGATAGGACGCACAAGTGAGCAGTACAAAGCTTTCAAGCAGTAAACATCTTTGAACTTTTCGGCAAAGCGGAATAATAATCCAAGCTGCGATGACGCTTTAGTCACTACGTACGTGACGTGATCTTTGAAATTCAGTTTGGTATCAATCAGAATCCCCAAATCCTTTACGGTCGATACGCGCTGTAGTTGAAGTGGAAAAGTGAGTGTTTCCGGCCAAATGATATAACCGAGCATTTGGACACGTTCAGTGACATTCGGTTGATATGACACCATTCACCGAAAACTTCCAGTTGTTGTTGCAGGAATAGCGCGCGTCATGAGGTTTCTTAACCATGCAGTAAAGCTTAAGATCATCGGCGTATGAAAGTTTTAAGCAGTCTAGGATGAAATGGACATCGTTCATCCAAAGCAAGAATACAACCGGCCCAAGTGACTGCCTTGCGGAACACCGGAGCAAACCAAAAAAGATGACGCAACATAGTCACCGATTTTGACGGACATACTTCGATCGGTCAAGTAGGAATGGAGCCAGATAACCAAATTGTTATTCATACCTAGTTATTCGAATTTAGCTACTGCGATTTTACACACAAAAATGATCACCAAAAATTCATTTCAAATTGAATACTTCTCAAATTTTCAGGGATTAAATAACTATATATTAGCTATGTTTTGGCATAATTTATTCATTGAATTTCATCCCCCAAGCTGAATGCTCGTAGCCTAAGGCAGTCGAAGGATTTGTTGACTGGACAAGGGCTTGTGGAGTCGCCAGTTCCTTGTCATGTAACGACACGCGGTTCTGGCCGTGGTCTTCCGAAGGTCCTCATCGAGATCAACTGACTCTGCAACACTGACTAACAACAAGCCATCATGTAGGCTGTTTTTTCAGTGTAACCCGTTGAGAACAGTCCTGCAGACATAGGTAATCCTTGCACTGATGGTGGGTTCTTATCACATCACATCATACTTACAGTATCAAAATTAAAGTACACATGGTCAATCAAAGTTTTACTGTGTCTGGAAATACGCGTATATCCGTTAACCAATCGTTTTAAATATAAAAAAATCTGCTAATCGTTTCAAATGCTTTGAATTATTATTGTCACAATAATCACAATAATCATCAAAAATCACCAGCAAGTACATTTAGTTTACTAGAATCTACAAAAGTCTCATACCAGTTTTCCAAAATTTCAATAAAACGCTGGTCACTAGAACTGGGAGAAGGGTACCGGATCATAATTACCGATCTGCATGCGACGAACAACTGCAATGCCTAAAAACCAATTGCCGTCACAAACTTCGTTCAATTAAAGCTTGAATTGAACTGGTTCTTTAGCATAAATAGCAACACCGCCAGTGTGTCTAGAATGTGATAAGGAGTGTATCGAAAATAAGCTATCCACAAACTTTCTTTCAAATTATGTTGAAAACCGATATTTTATTCATACAAAAAATTGATCCTCTATTGTACGAGGTTAAACTTGAACATAATGAAGACCGGATGAAATTTAAGTTATTCCTTCACGAATTTTCGAACTTTGGATCGAATGCTCTTCATCAAGTTCCGGACAAGTGTTGCATCGCATTTTTTGGACGCTTGAGCCCAAATTTTTTTTGAACTCCTGCATGTTCCCAGCTGCCTTACCAGTCTTCTTGAAGATCCTCTTCACGATTGCCCAGTAACGTTCGATGGGTCGAAGCTGAGGGCAATTTGGTGGATTGATATTTTTCTCAACGAAATCTATACCCTTTTCCGCAAGCCAATTGAGAGTGGTTTTGGCATAGTGAGCCGACGCTAAATCCGGCCAAAACAGTGGAGGTGTACTATGCTTCTTATATAAAGGCAACAATCTCTTCTGGAGACACTCAGATCGATAGATTTCCACATTTATAGTTCCGGTAGTGTTAAAAATGGTTGACTTCAAACCAAAGGAACATACTGCTTGCCATACCAGTACCTTTCGACCAAATTTCTCCACTTGAATCGACCTGTCCGCATCGCTCACATCCTCCCCAACGACGGTAGTAAAGTATTGTGGACCTGGAAGGGTTTTTGAGACCTCCTTTACATAGGTCTCATCGTCCATCAAAACGCATGCATCCGGACGCTGCAAAAGACGCGAATACAATTTCCGGGCCCTTGTTGCTGCTCGCTTCTTCTGTTCTGCACTTTGTTTCGAGATTTTCTGCTTCTTGTAGGTCTTCAGGTGGTTTCGCCTCTTGATACGCTGGATCATTCCGACACTCGTTCCTGCTTTTTTGGCCAAATCACGTATTGACATTGATTTGTTCTTCATGATTAGAGATACCACTTTCTGCTCCAGTTTCGGGTTGGAAGAACCGGGTTTTCTGCCTCTTCCTGGTAGCTCATCCAAAGAATAGTGTTCCCCAAACTTATTAATGATGGTTTTAACACTCGCATGATGAATTCCAAACCACTTCGCCAATTTTCGCATAGTAATGCCCTTCTCACTTAGCCATGTGTCCAGAACCTTCATTTTCACTTCCTTTTCAATACGCGACATTTTGAAAACGCAGAATTTGAACCGCACAAACAAGTAAACAAAAGAAAGCTGACAGTCAAACGCACAGCATGCAGTGTTCAGAGCATAAAAAACCATCACAAATACATGCGTACAACGCAAATGTAAGTGGATAGCTTATATTCGATACACTCCTTAAACAAGCAGCCACATTATATCCCGGAATATTATATTGATGAAATGCTTGCATGTCAACTATATGCGTTTCTGATAAAAAAAAGACTAAATATGGACGTTTTTCTTCTACAATCTGACGCAATTCTACATAGTTTTGCAATATTGAAGTACAAAATATCGAATTGAGCCACATTACTACTGGAACTTGGTTGCTATTCATTGAAATGCAGACTGCTTTTTTTCCGTTCATTTCCGTTTGCTTTTAAAAAAATGGACAAAAATTGCCAATTTTTCATGGGTTTACCTGCAACCGCACTGACACAACTACCCATGAAGCATCAATCATAGTAACCCATGAGCAGACAAAATTTGACAGCTCTATCAGTCGAACTCTAACCGTGATGGCAAAAACTGTGAAGCAACTCCGTTCAGAAGTGTGCGCGTTCAAAGAACGGCACTTCTCCGCGTCGAAAACGGACATCGTGCGGCACTTTTTGGACACTGGATACGCCCGTTCCGGCATCTACAACATCTTGGCACTATTAGACAACAATCAGAGCATCGAAATAAAGCTCGGTTCCAGACAGCCGATGACCCTAAGCGACAAGAAGCTCCTAAGGATGCTGAAGAGGAAGACCGAGGGAAAAGTGGCTACATCGCTGCGTGCGCTTGGCCGGGAGGTCGGTTCAACCGGCCAAACAGTGAAAAAGTACCTGGCGAACATGAACATACATGTCAGGAAACGGATGTCGCGTCCACTGGTTTCGGAGCTGCCGGCAATGACGCAGCGGCAGCGGCTGAATAAGATGGCCAACTCGATTTTCCCGACGAATCACGACGTGGCGGTGGTGATAGACGACGAGACCTATCTCACCCTGGATGGCAACGACTGGCAGGGCACTTCGTACTTTACTTCCCCACGAAGGAACTCCGAGGTGAAGTTCATTTCACACACCAAGTTCCCCAAAAAGGTGCTGCTGTGGCAGACAATCAGCGAGAAGGGGATGTCAAAGCCGCTCTTCTTTTGCTCCGGACTGGCCGTGAACGGGGAAATTTATAGTACGAAATGCCTGCCGGAAGTTGCGTTGCTCATCAAGAAATACCATAAGGCGAACCCGCCCAACGTCCCCCAGCTGCGTCCCATCGAGAATTTCTGGGCAAACCTGAAGCATAAGATCTACTCCAACAATTTGTCGTGAAAACTGAGGAGGAATTGATAAATAAAACGAAGGAAGAACTCAAAAATATGCCTACATGTATGTTTTCGTCCACCATGGCGAATGTTCCGGTTAACTGCCGGTAGGCTGCTCCATGGGAAATTTATCAAAAGCATTTATCTGTCTTGGCTTTTTATCACCAGGCGAAAAAAGTCCATTTTTTTAATGCAAACGTTAATCGCTTAACAATTTCACATTCATAACTAAACGCACCGTGGTTAGCGTCCAAGTTCATTTTACGTCCGTCATTCGTTTTTTTACATTTGATACATTTTGAAACAGTTGGTGTCTATCTTTTAAAATCACTCATGCCCATCACTTTATGTCTTGGCACCGATGAGGAAACAACAGCGTTATAATTTTATAATAACCTAAATCGCTTATAATGCCATCTTTCACAACATAGCGGTATATTCTGTTTTACATTCAGCAATAATAGAGCCATCTTTCCCATTTCTGAAGTAACGGATCTTGTGTGTTTTTGGATCCAGTTTACTATTTAAAAACTTACGAGTATCATCGCTGTTCTGATTGGACTCTTTTGATTTGATCACAATGACCGGACGAGCTTAACGAGTAACTTTTTTTTAATTCAGTCGCATTTCTTTTTTTACCAAACGTTTTATTATTATTATTATTCCGGGCAGGAGCCGAGGTCGGTCCTGTGATTCTGGGTGGAGGTTAACTTCCAGTTCACAGTCCATTTGCCAGTGCTACTTCGCGATCTTCTCAGTTCATTTACCGAATGCAGGTACTTTTTGAAGCAGCCGTGACGTGACAGAAACTGAGTCATTTGAAAACTGACTTCTCTGTGTGGCCATTTCATCACATTCGGAATAATGCGGTGGGTTCATTTCCGTTCCCTGCGGTGTCCCACTCGTTTTGCCACTTTCTCATCGTGCCGATTCTCGTAGTCTTCCGAGCACCCTCCTCTTGTTCCCTTTGCCCCATAACACTCGTTGTCCTCTTCCAAAACGTAGCCGATAGGGTTCATACCGGCTATAACACCCGCTGTTTCTTCGTCTTCAACGCTGTCGCCATGTATGTTTTCGTCCACCATGGCGAATGTTCCGGTTAACTGCCGGTAGGCTGCTCCATGGGAAATTTATCAAAAGCATTTATCTGTCTTAGCTTTTTATCACCAGCCGAAAAAAGTCCATTTTTTTAATGCAAACGTTAATCGCTTAACAATTTCACATTCATAACTAAACACACCGTGGTTAGCGTCCAAGTTCATTTTACGTCCGTCATTCGTTTTTTTACATTTGATACATTTTGAAACAGTTGGTGTCTATCTTTTAAAATCACTCATGCCCATCACTTTATGTCTTGGCACCGATGAGGAAACAACAGCGTTATAATTTTATAATAACCTAAATCGCTTATTATGCCATCTTTCACAACATAGCGGTATATTCTGTTTTACACTCAGCAATAATAGAGCCATCTTTCCCATTTCTGAAGTAACGGATCTTGTGTGTTTTTGGATCCAGTTTACTATTTAAAAACTTACGAGTATCATCGCTGTTCTGATTGGACTCTTTCGATTTGATCACAATGACCGGACGAGCTTAACGAGTAACTTTTTTTTGAATTCAGTCGCATTTCTTTTTTTACCAAACGTTTTATTATTATTATTATTCCGGGCAGGAGCCGAGGTCGGTCCTGTGATTCTGGGTGGAGGTTAACTTCCAGTTCACAGTCCATTTGCCAGTGCTACTTCGCGATCTTCTCAGTTCATTTACCGAATGCAGGTACTTTTTGAAGCAGCCGTGACGTGACAGAAACTGAGTCATTTGAAAACTGACTTCTCTGTGTGGCCATTTCATCACATTCGGAATAATGCGGTGGGTTCATTTCCGTTCCCTGCGGTGTCCCACTCGTTTTGCCACTTTCTCATCGTGCCGATTCTCGTAGTCTTCCGAGCACCCTCCTCTTGTTCCCTTTGCCTCATAACACTCGTTGTCCTCTTCCAAAACGTAGCCGATAGGGTTCATACCGGCTATAACACCCGGTGTTTCTTCGTCTTCAACGCTGTCGCCCACGCTGGACTAGCGTATCTAAGGATAGATGTAGACACACTGGCCAATTAACTTCGCTAGCTACTGCTTATTGCCTAGTAGTTCGGCATGATCCTAGACAGTACCGTAATCGTCCTTGCTGCCTTCTCACAGGCATAAACGACATGGCTATTGAAATTGAGCCGTTCGGCGATCATTACACCGAGATGTTTCAACCGAGATGTTTGATGCTATAGCGTGTTCCCCCACGTTGATTGCAGCTTTCTGCACCACTTTACAATTGCTGATGAGCACCAACTCAGTTTTTTTATGAGCTATGGTCAGCTTCTTCTCCTGCATCCAATTTTCGACAGCATCCACTGCCTTAGTGGCAAGCATCTCCACTCCTTCTAGTGACTCACTAATCACCACCAATGTTATGTCGTCTGAAAATCTAACGATTTGACGTCGGTCGGTAGCTTCATCGTCATCACTCCGTCGTACATTGCGACAAGTCTTAAAATAGCTTGTTTCGAGTACTTTTACCAACACATCCATTTCACATAATCGCTGTCAACACTACTAATTATTATTATTACTATTATTATTAGTCAACAGGTATAATATTTACCCCAATGAAAACTTGCACTACAACTTAAATCACAAAAAAGTACAAATATAGTATCTATCAAACATAATCTAACATAAAACACGTCTAAAACTACACTTATTTGTTTCTCGGGAAAAGTTTAAATTAAATACACAGAAGCACCTGTTTAAGACACGAGACATGCTGCGCATTGGTCCATGTAAGCCATAGTTAGTGCAGGAAAAATGTTGAGAAACGAATGTGAACGAAGATTGTAACGACGTATGTTGATGTTCAAGAGGCTCAGCAGCGAAGAATTGTCAACGTTTCCTTGCAGGAGGTCTCCAATAAAGCATGCTTTTGCCACGTTGCGCCTCTCCTCTAGTGATTCCAGATTGAGTGGACGTAGAGCGAAAAGGATAAATTTTCGCTAAATGGCCTCAATGCATTGGATTTCATTCTGGTAATAAGATGACCATATGACACAAGAATATTCCAGGATAGGACGCACAAGTGAGCAGTACAAAGTTTTCAGGCAGTAAACATCTTTGAACTTTTCGGCAAAGCGGAATAATAATCCAAGCTGCGATGACGCTTTAGTCACTACGTACGTGACGTGATCTTTGAAATTCAGTTTGGTATCAATCAGAATCCCCAAATCCTTTACGGTCGATACGCGCTGTAGTTGAAGTGGAAAAGTGAGTGTTTCCGGCCAAATGATATAACCGAGCATTTGGACACGTTCAGTGACATTCGGTTGATATGACACCATTCACCGAAAACTTCCAGTTGTTGTTGCAGGAATAGCGCGCGTCATGAGGTTTCTTAACCATGCAGTAAAGCTTAAGATCATCGGCGTATGAAAGTTTTAAGCAGTCTAGGATGAAATGGACATCGTTCATCCAAAGCAAGAATACAACCGGCCCAAATGACTGCCTTGCGGAACACCGGAGCAAACCAAAAAAGATGACGCAACATAGTCACCGATTTTGACGGACATACTTCGATCGGTCAAGCAGGAATGGAGCCAGATAACCAAATTGTTATTCATACCTAGTTATTCGAATTTAGCTACTGCGATTTTACACACAAAAATGATCACCAAAAATTCATTTCAAATTGAATACTTCTCAAATTTTCAGGGATTAAATAACTATATATTAGCTATGTTTTGGCATAATTTATTCATTGAATTTCATCCCCCAAGCTGAATGCTCGTAGCCTAAGGCAGTCGAAGGATTTGTTGACTGGACAAGGGCTTGTGGAGTCGCCAGTTCCTTGTCATGTAACGACACGCGGTTCTGGCCGTGGTCTTCCGAAGGTCCTCATCGAGATCAACTGACCCTGCAACACTGACTAACAACAAGCCATCATGTAGGCTGTTTTTTCAGTGTAACCCGTTGAGAACAGTCCTGCAGACATAGGTAATCCTTGCACTGATGGTGGGTTCTTATCACATCACATCATACTTACAGTATCAAAATTAAAGTACACATGGTCAATCAAAGTTTTACTGTGTCTGGAAATACGCGTATATCCATTAACCAATCGTTTTAAATTTAAAAAAATCTGCTAATCGTTTCAAATGCTTTGAATTATTATTGTCACAATAATCACAATAATCATCAAAAATCACCAGCAAGTACATTCAGTTTACTAGAATCTACAAAAATCTCATACCAGTTTTCCAAAATTTCAATAAAACGCTGGTCACTAGAACTGGGAGAAGGATACCGGATCATAATTACCGATCTGCATGCGACGAACAACTGCAATGCCTAAAAACCAATTGCCGTCACAAACTTCGTTCAATTAAAGCTTGAATTGAACTGGTTCTTTAGCATAAATAGCAACACCGCCAGTGTGTCTAGAATGTGATAAGGAGTGTATCGAAAATAAGCTATCCACAAACTTTCTTTCAAATTATGTTGAAAACCGATATTTTATTCATACAAAAAATTGATCCTCTATTGTACGAGGTTAAACTTGAACATAATGAAGACCGGATGAAATTTAAGTTATTCCTTCACGAATTTTCGAACTTTGGATCGAATGCTCTTCATCAAGTTCCGGACAAGTGTTGCATCGCATTTTTTGGACGCTTGAGCCCAAATTTTTTTTGAACTCCTGCATGTTCCCAGCTGCCTTACCAGTCTTCTTGAAGATCCTCTTCACGATTGCCCAGTAACGTTCGATGGGTCGAAGCTGAGGGCAATTTGGTGGATTGATATTTTTCTCAACGAAATCTATACCCTTTTCCGCAAGCCAATTGAGAGTGGTTTTGGCATAGTGAGCCGACGCTAAATCCGGCCAAAACAGTGGAGGTGTACTATGCTTCTTATATAAAGGCAACAATCTCTTCTGGAGACACTCAGATCGATAGATTTCCACATTTATAGTTCCGGTAGTGTTAAAAATGGTTGACTTCAAACCAAAGGAACATACTGCTTGCCATACCAGTACCTTTCGACCAAATTTCTCCACTTGAATCGACCTGTCCGCATCGCTCACATCCTCCCCAACGACGGTAGTAAAGTATTGTGGACCTGGAAGGGTTTTTGAGACCTCCTTTACATAGGTCTCATCGTCCATCAAAACGCATGCATCCGGACGCTGCAAAAGACGCGAATACAATTTCCGGGCCCTTGTTGCTGCTCGCTTCTTCTGTTCTGCACTTTGTTTCGAGATTTTCTGCTTCTTGTAGGTCTTCAGGTGGTTTCGCCTCTTGATACGCTGGATCATTCCGACACTCGTTCCTGCTTTTTTGGCCAAATCACGTATTGACATTGATTTGTTCTTCATGATTAGAGATACCACTTTCTGCTCCAGTTTCGGGTTGGAAGAACCGGGTTTTCTGCCTCTTCCTGGTAGCTCATCCAAAGAATAGTGTTCCCCAAACTTATTAATGATGGTTTTAACACTCGCATGATGAATTCCAAACCACTTCGCCAATTTTCGCATAGTAATGCCCTTCTCACTTAGCCATGTGTCCAGAACCTTCATTTTCACTTCCTTTTCAATACGCGACATTTTGAAAACGCAGAATTTGAACCGCACAAACAAGTAAACAAAAGAAAGCTGACAGTCAAACGCAAAGCATGCAGTGTTCAGAGCATAAAAAACCATCACAAATACATGCGTACAACGCAAATGTAAGTGGATAGCTTATATTCGATACACTCCTTAAACAAGCAGCCACATTATATCCCGGAATACTATATTGATGAAATGCTTGCATGTCAACTATATGCGTTTCTGATAAAAAAAAAGACTAAATATGGACGTTTTTCTTCTACAATCTGACGCAATTCTACATAGTTTTGCAATATTGAAGTACAAAATATCGAATTGAGCCACATTACTACTGGAACTTGGTTGCTATTCATTGAAATGCAGACTGCTTTTTTTCCGTTCATTTCCGTTTGCTTTTAAAAAAATGGACAAAAATTGCCAATTTTTCATGGGTTTACCTGCAACCGCACTGACACAACTACCCATGAAGCATCAATCATAGTAACCCATGAGCAGACAAAATTTGACAGCTCTATCAGTCGAACTCTAACCGTGATGGCAAAAACTGTGAAGCAACTCCGTTCAGAAGTGTGCGCGTTCAAAGAACGGCACTTCGCCGCGTCGAAAACGGACATCGTGCGGCACTTTTTGGACACTGGATACGCCCGTTCCGGCATCTACAACATCTTGGCACTATTAGACAACAATCAGAGCATCGAAATAAAGCTCGGTTCCAGACAGCCGATGACCCTAAGCGACAAGAAGCTCCTAAGGATGCTGAAGAGGAAGACCGAGGGAAAAGTGGCTACATCGCTGCGTGCGCTTGGCCGGGAGGTCGGTTCAACCGGCCAAACAGTGAAAAAGTACCTGGCGAACATGAACATACATGTCAGGAAACGGATGTCGCGTCCACTGGTTTCGGAGCTGCAGGCAATGACGCAGCGGCAGCGGCTGAATAAGATGGCCAACTCGATTTTCCCGACGAATCACGACGTGGCGGTGGTGATAGACGACGAGACCTATCTCACCCTGGATGGCAACGACTGGCAGGGCACTTCGTACTTTACTTCCCCACGAAGGAACTCCGAGGTGAAGTTCATTTCACACACCAAGTTCCCCAAAAAGGTGCTGCTGTGGCAGACAATCAGCGAGAAGGGGATGTCAAAGCCGCTCTTCTTTTGCTCCGGACTGGCCGTGAACGGGGAAATTTATAGTACGAAATGCCTGCCGGAAGTTGCGTTGCTCATCAAGAAATACCATAAGGCGAACCCGCCCAACGTCCCCCAGCTGCGTCCCATCGAGAATTTCTGGGCAAACCTGAAGCATAAGATCTACTCCAACAATTTGTCGTGAAAACTGAGGAGGAATTGATAAATAAAACGAAGGAAGAACTCAAAAATATGCCTACATGTATGTTTTCGTCCACCATGGCGAATGTTCCGGTTAACTGCCGGTAGGCTGCTCCATGGGAAATTTATCAAAAGCATTTATCTGTCTTGGCTTTTTATCACCAGGCGAAAAAAGTCCATTTTTTTAATGCAAACGTTAATCGCTTAACAATTTCACATTCATAACTAAACGCACCGTGGTTAGCGTCCAAGTTCATTTTACGTCCGTCATTCGTTTTTTTACATTTGATACATTTTGAAACAGTTGGTGTCTATCTTTTAAAATCACTCATGCCCATCACTTTATGTCTTGGCACCGATGAGGAAACAACAGCGTTATAATTTTATAATAACCTAAATCGCTTATAATGCCATCTTTCACAACATAGCGGTATATTCTGTTTTACATTCAGCAATAATAGAGCCATCTTTCCCATTTCTGAAGTAACGGATCTTGTGTGTTTTTGGATCCAGTTTACTATTTAAAAACTTACGAGTATCATCGCTGTTCTGATTGGACTCTTTTGATTTGATCACAATGACCGGACGAGCTTAACGAGTAACTTTTTTTGAATTCAGTCGCATTTCTTTTTTTACCAAACGTTTTATTATTATTATTATTCCGGGCAGGAGCCGAGGTCGGTCCTGTGATTCTGGGTGGAGGTTAACTTCCAGTTCACAGTCCATTTGCCAGTGCTACTTCACGATCTTCTCAGTTCATTTACCGAATGCAGGTACTTTTTGAAGCAGCCGTGACGTGACAGAAACTGAGTCATTTGAAAACTGACTTCTCTGTGTGGCCTATCTACCCATTTCATCACATTCGGAATAATGCGGTGGGTTCATTTCCGTTCCCTGCGGTGTCCCACTCGTTTTGCCACTTTCTCATCGTGCCGATTCTCGTAGTCTTCCGAGCACCCTCCTCTTGTTCCCTTTGCCTCATAACACTCGTTGTCCTCTTCCAAAACGTAGCCGATAGGGTTCATACCGGCTATAACACCCGCTGTTTCTTCGTCTTCAACGCTGTCGCCATGTATGTTTTCGTCCACCATGGCGAATGTTCCGGTTAACTGCCGGTAGGCTGCTCCATGGGAAATTTATCAAAAGCATTTATCTGTCTTAGCTTTTTATCACCAGCCGAAAAAAGTCCATTTTTTTAATGCAAACGTTAATCGCTTAACAATTTCACATTCATAACTAAACGCACCGTGGTTAGCGTCCAAGTTCATTTTACGTCCGTCATTCGTTTTTTTACATTTGATACATTTTGAAACAGTTGGTGTCTATCTTTTAAAATCACTCATGCCCATCACTTTATGTCTTGGCACCGATGAGGAAACAACAGCGTTATAATTTTATAATAACCTAAATCGCTTATTATGCCATCTTTCACAACATAGCGGTATATTCTGTTTTACACTCAGCAATAATAGAGCCATCTTTCCCATTTCTGAAGTAACGGATCTTGTGTGTTTTTGGATCCAGTTTACTATTTAAAAACTTACGAGTATCATCGCTGTTCTGATTGGACTCTTTCGATTTGATCACAATGACCGGACGAGCTTAACGAGTAACTTTTTTTGAATTCAGTCGCATTTCTTTTTTTACCAAACGTTTTATTATTATTATTATTCCGGGCAGGAGCCGAGGTCGGTCCTGTGATTCTGGGTGGAGGTTAACTTCCAGTTCACAGTCCATTTGCCAGTGCTACTTCGCGATCTTCTCAGTTCATTTACCGAATGCAGGTACTTTTTGAAGCAGCCGTGACGTGACAGAAACTGAGTCATTTGAAAACTGACTTCTCTGTGTGGCCATTTCATCACATTCGGAATAATGCGGTGGGTTCATTTCCGTTCCCTGCGGTGTCCCACTCGTTTTGCCACTTTCTCATCGTGCCGATTCTCGTAGTCTTCCGAGCACCCTCCTCTTGTTCCCTTTGCCTCATAACACTCGTTGTCCTCTTCCAAAACGTAGCCGATAGGGTTCATACCGGCTATAACACCCGGTGTTTCTTCGTCTTCAACGCTGTCGCCCACGCTGGACTAGCGTATCTAAGGATAGATGTAGACACACTGGCCAATTAACTTCGCTAGCTACTGCTTATTGCCTAGTAGTTCGGCATGATCCTAGACAGTACCGTAATCGTCCTTGCTGCCTTCTCACAGGCATAAACGACATGGCTATTGAAATTGAGCCGTTCGGCGATCATTACACCGAGATGTTTCAACCGAGATGTTTGATGCTATAGCGTGTTCCCCGACGTTGATTGCAGCTTTCTGCACCACTTTACAATTGCTGATGAGCACCAACTCAGTTTTTTTATGAGCTATGGTCAGCTTCTTCTCCTGCATCCAATTTTCGACAGCATCCACTGCCTTAGTGGCAAGCATCTCCACTCCTTCTAGTGACTCACTAATCACCACCAATGTTATGTCGTCTGAAAATCTAACGATTTGACGTCGGTCGGTAGCTTCATCGTCATCACTCCGTCGTACATTGCGTTCCACAGCGTCGGCCCCAGGATAGAGCCCTGTGGCACGCCCGCATTTATCCCAGTCTTCTTTTGTTCTTCACTAGTATAGTAGCTCAGGGTCCGATTGTCGAAATAGCTTGCTGGAATCCTGCACAGATAGTCTGGAACCTTCATCTTGTGCAGCGCTGCAGCAATTGCTTCCCAGCTTGCGCTGTTAAATGCATTCTTCACATCGATCGTTACGACAGCACAGTAGCGGTTGCCCCGTCATTGTTTCGTTCGTGCTTTGTCCGCTGTATCAACCATAGTTTTGATGGCCTCTATCGTTGACTTACTCCGAACTGCATTTCCGACAGCCCATGCTCTCCGTCTGTGGACGCCGTCAGCCTGTTAAGGACAACAGCTCCAACAGCTTGCCGAGTATATCTAGCAAGAATATCGGCCGAAACAAACCTGGTTCACCGAGGGGCTTACCCGGTTTTTGTAGCAGTACCAGTTTTTGCCTTTTCCACAGAGACGGAAAATGTCCTTCATCTGAACATTTCTGCATTGACGTCCAGAATATATCCGGGTTGGCCTCTATAGCTGTTTTCAACGCCACGTTGGGGATACCATCTGGACCAGGCGCTTTTTCGCTTTCATTTTCTTGGCTGCTGCCATGAGCTCTTCATTGGTCACTTTCTCCTCACCACGTTGGGGATACCATCTGGACCAGGCGCTTTTTCGCTTTCATTTTCTTGGCTGCTGCCATGAGCTCTTCATTGGTACTTTCTCCTCGCCTTCCTGGCCGTACGGTGTCGGCGGCCAGACCATTGGATTGCTTGTGTTGTGGGAACAATCCGTCAATAAAACTTCAACTGTTCATGGCACGTTGTGTTGGGTACTGATGGGCCTCTGATTTTAGCCATCGCAACCCTGTATGCGTCTCCCCATGGATTTTCGTCAGCATCGCGGCACAGCTCCTTGAAGCACGCCTTCTTGCTCAGCTTGACTTCTCTCTTCAGGGTGGCTTTTGCTATCCACAGCGCTACTCTCCGTTCTTCTCTTTCACGTTCAGTTTTGGACCTTTGCATTCGTCTCCTGGCTATGAAACATATTCTACGGAAGTTGCGAAGTACCTCATTCCACCAGTGTGCTGGACGACGTATGTGATTCGGTACGATCGTTCTTGGCATGGTGGTGTCGCATGCACGTACCAGCGCAGCCGATAACTTCTCTGAACTCAAATTCAGTACCGGATCTTCTATTCTGAGGGCTGCAACAAAAAGTTCTTTGTTGAACTGCTTTGTTTTCCACTTCCGCTCACCAGGTTGCCTTCGACTCTGTGTACTTTGTGTCCATTTACAAATACAATACCGGACCTCTTGATGATCGCTATGAGTATAGCCATCGCAGACTCTCCAGTTCATGCTTTCCGGTAACACGGAGCTACAGAAAGTGATGCTGATTATCGAAATCCGACCATCTATACGGTAGGTGCTTGTGGTTCTTTCGTTAGCCAAGTCTACGTTCAGCGTTGTTAGGGCTTCCAGTAAACTACGACCTCTTGGGTTGGTGAGACGGCTACCCCATTCAACCGCCCAAGCATTGAAGTTGCCGGCGATTTTGTCGGTACCTTTGCAGTTTCGTGCCAGGTCTCGGGAAATGCGGGAAAAATGCGGGAATCCAAAATCATCGGGAAATATGCGGGAAAAAGTCAGGAATTTAAAAATCTATCGGGAATTTTTGTTTTATGGCAGGAACCATGCTCACACCTTTTTCTTGATGACTTGAACATGGATTTGATCACCATCTATTAACTTTTGGTAACGACAAGTGCGCAATCGCCAACTTATTCTGCAAGTTACGAAGAGCAGTATCCATGGTCCAGCGCAGATCCAAAGGATTCCGATTTAGCACATTGCAAGTGGCGCAAACGTTGTTCCAGAATTAATTCTATGGGCCGAGTTGACTTCCTAGCTCCAAATCAGTATATTTTCCACCTCGAAGACACCAACCAACGATGGTAATTTTAGCCAATTTAAGTTGGTACTTCCGCTGCATTAACCCATTCTTACCCATGGTGTGTATAGAGCATCAACATTTTTTTTTTAAATTCAAGCACAAAACAATTTGGATAATATTGCAATGCAATTTTTGGAACATTTTTGTTAGCTTATATAATAGCATTAATAGTACATGAACTTTTTTTTTACACGGGGGATACGTTCCACTTTTACTATGAAACATTGTTAAAAAAGACTAAATAGAGTTGATCAATTCACATGCATAAACATTTTAAATTGCTTCGATTTTGTTCGCATGTGTTACCTTTTCATGCAATGGTTAAAATACAGTTTTTAACATTTTGAGTATTTAGGCCAAAACTGGGAATTTTTTGAAAAACTGCCCTATGATTACTTTTTGCCCATAACGTAAAATGTGATTGGAATTAGGTCGATGGGGGAAGTAGCTTGTCGAAACTTCCGGTCCGCCTCTAAGTATATTGCTATGAGGTACCGATTGCCGGTCGATCTGCCAAATTTGGAAGACGTCTGAATTGAGTTATCTCAAATTATAACATTCCGCCCACTATATCACAAAACATTGCGATTGGTTGATCGGATTGGAGATAATGAAATTTTTTTTTTTTTTTTTTTTTTGTCTGGATTATCGAGATTTTCAGCCTCGGGCTGGTTCATCTCCCGTCGTAGTCACTCAAATACCTCTTTTTGGGTATTTTCGTAACTTGTCCGGGGGTGAGATTCGAACTCGTGACTTTGGCGTGAGAGGTATGGATGTTAACCACTACGCCGGGGTCGCCCCCCTGATAATGAAATTATTGGGTATAGGACCAAGTATCCCCCGGGTGGTGCTAAAACGATAGGCTTGGAAATCAATAGAAGCATAAAGTTGCCAAAAGGCACGAATGGCTTCGAAGCACTCTAGTTTCACCAAATCCTTCAGCTTTAGATGTATGAGCATAGATTGCTCAACTTGCTTGATGCAGTTATTGGTTCCAGTAGTTAAATAGTTTGTGAAATGTTGAGTTTTTGTTTGAAAATGGAGGACGTCTGAATCTATTGGTCAATTTGTTTTCGATACTTTTCGGTGTTAGAATCGGAACTGACCAAAATCGGTGTTAAAGTGTGCCTGAATGTGTCCGCGAGTGTTAACGTAATGTTTAAGTGAAAAATTTGATTTCCTGCCGAAAAAACTGACACAATCAGAGTTTTTGCTTCTTCTTCTTTTTTTCATTCTATCGTTCAGTAGATTGGGTTTTTCCATGTAGTTATTCCTTTTTTTACTATTCTCAGCTTTGTTTCATGTTAGTTGAGTGGAATATGCAATACTGGTGAATTGAGGATACGAATGTAATAGATCTCAAGCTGCAAGGGGGGTGGCCCTGACATTTCTAAATGTTGCACGTAGTCAAATAGCGTTTGGCTTCTACAATTAAATGTGATGGGATTGGGTTAACGCGTGGAGACTCGGAAATGATCTCTCAAAGGCGTCCTTCGAACCATTCTGAACGGCCGCAGTGAGAATATCACCATGAATATCTTGCATGCGCGTCACTTGTTCCCAATCATTAATGCCTTCTCTCTTTTCTATTTCATGTCCTTTTACACTCTTCCCTATGCAATGAACGCGAGCAATGCCATATGGGAATCATTTAAATAAGCCGGATACTTTGGTGGAAGCGGAACGCTAACCAGTCAGACCCCGCAAAGGATTTTTAGACAATTGAGAGGTGGTAAGTGCTCTCAAAACGCGGAGCGAAACAGGTAATTGTTATCCATTTTGTCCCTATATAACTTTATTATGAACCTACATCAAATATAATTTAATCTTATTATGCATTATATATATATGATCACATCACTTATCAAGGTGAATCCTGATCCATCGAGCCCTACCCTACTAACATAGAAAACCCTTCTGTGACCTTTGTGGGGATGCAGAGGTAAACACGGTCCCTTAACAGCAAAGGTCACACTAATTTTCCTTCCCTATTCCCACCTGATTGCAAGGACGCGGCCGGCGCCGTTATTGATTATTAAAGAAATTGAGTCACTGAAACGTGTACAGTGAGAATGGTCGGTTACTCCCAGCCCCATTCAGTTGATTCATTGTGCAATTTCACTGACTCTGATCAATCACGGAATAGCAACCATTGATACGTGCAGTCAGTCAAGCTAAAACGTAAAATGTGATTGGAATTAGGTCGATAAGTTGTTCCGTTCTAAAGTTATCGCTGAAAACAAACCGTGTAAAAAAAAAAGTAAAAAAAGGGCTTGGGGTATTGGTAAGGGGGGGGGGGGTTTGGGAAGGGGGTTTTTCCTAAAAAGGGAAAGGGGGAATTCGCACCAAATTCCAAGAAAGACGTTTTGGAATTTTGCAACGACTGTCGGACTTTTTACTGTGGTTATTTTTAGGAAGCTACTCAACAAATCTCCATTGTCATACCCTTAAAGCATTACGTCACCTGCATTAACCCTGATGTTATCATCACTTCACAGACATAGCTAAAAAGAGTCTGTAGCTGTGTCTGGAAACGTTCGTATAGACCATCTGAGCGCTGCAGTTGCTGACAAGGTGGAAGAAGAATTTGGGCAGCTGTGCTCGTTGCCATCTTCAAAGACATTGCAGGCCGGGTTCCAGAGAAAAGAACAGCATTTGGACAAATTTTGGCCGGAACAGATTGGTCATTCCTGTTAGCAGATGCTCACAGCTTCTCTGATTGGGAGTGAGAAACCTAGGGGGTCTTCATCACTTCCCTATCAGGAATTACTTACCTTTGGTTCTCAACCTGAATGAAAGTTTCTCCCGCTTTTCGGATCAGCCATTCAAAAAAATTGTCTTAAAATAAATAGCCTCAAAGCGCTTCCTTTATTGTTTACGACGTACTGATACTACTGATACTGAAGGTTAAACGTGTGTGTGTGTGTGTGTGTGTGTGTGTGTGTGTGTGTGTGTGTGTGTGTGTGTGTGTGTGTGTGTGTGTGTGTGTGTGTGTGTGTGTGTGTGTGTGTGTGTGATAAACTACGCTCTGCCTCATCTACGGTCTAGCCTCTTGCTCTCCGATCTACTCTAGTGATTGACAACGATACAATGCACGCGGTGACTTATGGTCGGTGCGTGCTCTCTCTCCTGCGGTGAGAGAATTCCTTTTCCCTCTCTTCTCTCTATGGGGTTCATGTCCCGTATGCTGATGAATGACAAATTTATATTCTATTACTTTCCCTCAATTTATCAATCCTTGTAACTAACACACCTTAATGAATTGCGATTTCAATAATGGCTTCGTAAACATACCTGCAATCTGATATTCACTCTTACTATACTTTAATTTAATTTTCTTTTCATTTATTAAATTTCTCACAAACATATCCGCACATCAATATGTTTGGTTCGTTGATGCTCTCTTGGTTCCTCCGAGATTCTAATGCAGGTTATGTTGTCCTCGTATATGGTGAACGGGACGAACGACATCCCAATCTCACGCAACATACACGACATCCATACACCTTCTATAGAAGCTTCGCATAAGGACACCAGTTCTGCTTCCGTTGATGACAATGTCACGAGTTGTTGTCGTTTGCTCTTCCATGACACAATGTTGCCATACATCAGGAACGCGCTTCCGAAGTTTTACCTCCGCCCTTCAACATCGTTCGCGAAGTGTGCGTCCGCGTAACCCTTGAGTGGGTCGTCATTTTCTCACGGTAGTATATCAGGCGTCACGATTTCGTTCCTTGAAGATATCGAAGGATCCTCTTCAATCCTGCCCAGTGTTCGTCTCCTGGCGAGCCCTGAAATTGACTTAAAATACTCACGGCAATGGTTATATCAGGCCTTGACATTAATGTCAGGTATTGTAAACAGCCCAACAATTCCTTGGTTTATCGGTACATTTATCTGATCTTACCCATTTGCAGTTTGGATCACTTGGAGTAACTATTGCCTTACAGTCCTTCATTCCGAATATATCCAATATCTTCTCAATATAAGCTTGCTAAGACAGCTCTTTTGTACATTTATCAAGATTTCTGGTGATCTCAAACCCTAAGAAGCTTCCCCTAAATCCTTCATCTTGAAATAATCCGACAGCTTTTCCTTAATCCGTTTGATATCAGATAAGTTCTTACCAAAAATCAAAATATCATCCACATACAAAATGATGAATAAACCCCTCTTGGAACAACTATAGAGACAGGTTTTTTTTTACTTTATTTGTAAGGCTCAGACGTGTGTGACACTTTACGGAGCCGATATGACTATAGAGACAGGTGTCACAATTTAGTCTTTCAAAACCCAGTTTTGTGATAACTGTATTAAAATGTTGATTCCAGCTTCTTCCGGCCTGTTTCAACCCATAAAGACGTGTATTCAACTTACATGTCCTAATGTTTCCACTTTCATCCCAAGGTAGTTTCATAAAAATTTCCTCGTTCAATGTGTCATTAAGGAAAGCTGTTTTGACATCCATCTGATATACTGCCCAGTTTTTCTTGACTGCAATAGAAATCTTCGTCCTGAAAATTGTCATCTTTGCCACAGGAGCAAAGGTTTCAAAATAATCTTCACCGGGACGTTGCGAGCATCCCTTCGCTACTAATCTTGCTTTATATCGAAATGATTTTCCTTCTTCCTTGATACTAAAGGGTATCCACAGTTAAATTGCATCACAGTTAAATTGCATCACTCGCCTCAAAAACAAGTCTCTCAACCGATTGTCATGAAATATTCAGGGAATAAAATACAATGTATAATCTTGGTTTAGGTATTTTTATTTCACTGTATTTTTTTACCCAATCCAAAAGCCTGAACTTTCTTCTTAATACCACACATAAGATTTTGTACAACGCTTGAACCGACATTTTTTCCGCTTTCAACCATGACTTCAACATTTCCTGTTCTGTAGTGACAACTTTAGGATGCTTACGAATTTCGTGCTTCATGATAGCCCAATATTTTTCAATTGGCCGCAACTCTGGAGAGTTTGGGAGATTAAGATCCTTCGGCACGAAATTGACACCATTGGTCTTGTACCACTCCAGAACATCCTTGGACTAGTGACAAGAGGCTAGGTCCGGCCAAAAAATTGTAGGAACGTTGTGTGTTTTGAGAAACGGAAGCAGTCGTTTTTTTCAGTCATTCATTCATGTATATTTGACCATTTACAGTTGAAGCTCCGTTTACCACACGAACAACTTCCCTGCCAAATCATGAATTTCTTGGGAAACTTTGACACTTGCTGTTTCCTGAGAGACTCTAGAACATCGAACTTGTCTTTCGCAGTCACATACTGGTTGCCGGGAATTTGTTTAAAGTCCGCTTTTACGTGTCTTTCATCGTCCATGATGCAGCAGTGTGGTTTCGTCAACATTTGTGTGTACAGCTTACGCGCACGTGTTTGAGGCTGTCCTATTCTGTTTTTCATTGCAGTTTGGAGTTTTCTGAACTTTAGATGAACGGAGCCCGTCTCGATACTTGGTTTTCTGCACGAAACTTTTGGTTAAGTGCAGCTTTTTTGCGACATCCCGAACGGAATAGTTGGGTTTGCGTTTAAAGGCAGCAACCACTCGCTTGTGATCCTTCACACAGTACAGAACACTTTTTCTACGACTCACCTTCTTCCGACCGACAATTAAACGTTCCCCGAAACGTTTTATGACACGAGACACTGTAGACTGGTGAATTTGCAACATCTTTCCGATGGCTCGGTGCGAAAAGAGGTTGGTGTTCGAGGTGTGTGTGCAAAATGTTCTCGTGCACTTGCTGTTCCTTCGACTCCATTTTCTACGACACATTTCACAATGAAACTCACGCAGTGTAAACAATACACACTGAGGTCATTTCACCCAAAATTTCATTGAAATTAACCCAAAGGGCGAAATGTTACAGCTTAGGGAACGTCCATTAATTATGTCACGCAAAAAGTGACTTTCTATAAAAACCCTTGTCATGTTTTTTGTATGGACCTTCATTTTTTTTTGTATCGATTGTCACGTTTTCCCAAACCCCCCCTTCCCCCCTTACTGCGTGACATAATTAATGGACCTTCTCTAATTGAAAGTGATGCAATTTACTGTGGACACCCTTTAAACACCCACATAGAGTTGATAGCTTTCCTTCCTTCGGGAAGTTCACTAACTACTGACCATGTGTTTTTTTCATTCAAGGCACTTAACTCTTCATCAATGGCTTGCTTCCATTGATCTCAATCACTTCTTCTACGTAATTAATTAATATTCTGTGGTATTGCACTTGTACTGCTCAGAGATAGGAATACAGCTTCAAAATCTTTCAATCATCCAGGGGCTTTCACAGTTCGTTGAGGACGACACTCTTCTTCAGGGGAAACTGGATCTTCATCCTCAAAAACCTCCTCCAAACTCATAAACTCATCGTCACTGTTTCCATCAGTAACGGTATCATTCTCTACTCTGGTAATCTCAGGTTCAGGTCTTCTTTCTACCTCACAGAAATTTGGTATCTCTTCCAATACTTCCTTAGTGTTTGGGAAATAATATTTATGTTCATCGAACTTTACATCTCTTGAAACTTTGACCTTTTTCATATCGTCATCCCACAGTCTATATCCGTTAGGTGCATATCCCATCATACAAAGTGACTTGCTCTTCTTTTCCAACTTTGTATGGCATTCCTTGTTCACGTGTGCATAGGCAACACAACCAAAGACTTTGAGTTTGCTCACATTAGGTTTTACCACTGATGATTACTAAATTCATTTACTGAAGGTGGTTTATCTGAATTTTCATCAAACTGAATGTCCAGAACATACAATCCATCAATTCTCTCTCCAGTAAGGATCAACGGACCATTATCATCTAAAGTTTCCACCCCACCTTTTCTGAAAATAACATATTTCCCAGAGGATTCAATTCGTGACACGGAGACGATATTATAGCTCAGATCCGGAATATAAAGAACATTATACAGTGTAACATTAGCATTTGTATTTGTTCGAATCTTTACATTACCAGCCTTCGTAAATTCCATCATTTGGCCTTGCTTGGCCGTCTCGATGGCAGCCACGGCATTCCACAACTTATGAAATAAGCCTATGTCGTTAAACATATGACTGATAGCTCCCGAGTCAAGCAACGTCATCCCATTGAACGGCACTGGTACCGGCATCTTGTTCACGTCCTTTTTTATCACTTTGCAATCCTGCACGATGTCTTCACGAATCTCACCCAACGGAATGCGCACCCTGATTGCGCCATTCTCGCTAGTGACCATAGCCACATATTCCGGATTCGCAGCTTCCCTGCGGCGCCGTGCTTCGCGACAGTTCCGCTTCTTGTGACCGAACTGCCCACACTCGAAACATCTGTTCCGCCGTGCTGGGGCCTCTGATCCGGTCTCTGTGGTGCATACATCGCAACCTGTGATGGTCTTGAATCGATCTTCTTATTGTTTGTTTCTTCTGCGTCTAGAAAGACTCGCTGTACTTGCTCTATTATATTTTATTAATTCCAAGAAGGAGCTGCCAAATTTGACAACATTTGTTAATAAGGTGCTGATCCTGTCGCACGGAAATACGACGAAGGAGCGAAGATTTTCAATAAATTAAAAGTGTCTGGTGGTGAACTAAACTGATATGGGTTTAGGTGCTCAGAAAATTGTCTACGAAGCCATAACGCTGGAACTGACAACGACGTTGAAATTACGAAGTGCCAAATACGGCCAGTCGCTGACAGCTCAAAAAAGTTAAGAAGAATTTCAAAAAAATGTAGAGAGAAGCAGAAAGAACAGCAATGGAGCTTGCAGCAAAGAAAACGATGCTTTTGGCCAATTCCCAGAAGGATGCAGCGTGCATTGACGAGTAAATAAAATGCTGCAATAGAGAGTAGATACCAACGGCTTTTGAAGTAAAAGTATTTGTGATTGAACTTGACTTATTTAAGATTTTGTAAAAAATTGATCAAGAATAAAAGTGTTCATAGGTGGTAAGCGGCGTCAACCTCTATTTATCCTGCCTGTTGAGGAATCTTTGTGCGCTTCCACAACGAACAGTCAATGAATACACCAAACCAGCCGCCGTCCTCTGAATATGATTGTTTCAGTTTTTCTTGTTCCATTTGTACTAAATAACCTGCCCAAATAGGGTGTCCCAGAGAGTCTAAGCACGCTTTGATGCGCCACCGTTGCTTCCACCTGACGTTTGAATAGCTGATCATTATTTTGTATCACTGTTTACATTTCAATCTATAACTCTGTGAGTCTCAAGTGCCGGTACATCTACTTTTCATGAAAATGCGAAGCATTGCCCAGGCAAAGCGCATACAGATCGTGCACAAATGGTGCACTTTTCCCAACGTTTCGCTGAGTCAGTTGCAAAAATGAAAGGTGTGAGCATCGGAGCAGTTCGTAACGCGATTTGGAAGTCTGGTGAGGAGTCTTTCTTTCAGAACAAGACAAAATCTAAACGTAATCCGGGCCCATGGACCAAAACCTGGACCGGAAAATCACGCAAGCTTTCGCAAAAGGGTATTTCCGTTCGAGATGTGGTCAAAAAGCTGGGAACTTCGGAAAGTAACGTCGACCAAACAAAGCCACGAAATGGACTAAGAACTTCCAACAAGCAGAAGTAGCCAAAACGAAGTGAAAAACAAGCAGCGTCTGTCAAACCAAGGGCCCGTAAATTATACGATAAACAGCTATGTTTGTATGTATGTAAGGTAACCACCATCCCTTCTAGGACCTTGTCATGTATACAGCTCCTCTAATAGCAAGATCAACGGTGGGGTGGACCCGTAAGCAGAGACACTCACGCGAAACCCGCGGGAACATAAGATTCTCCTTCCAACGGTACGATCCAACAAATCGAATAACCCAATTCGCAATACTTATTAAGCTTTCTACGGGATGGCTTACTAAAAAGGGCGCGTCACTCTCACTGAAACTGTTGGAGTAGAATTCACTAACAAATCGGTAGGATAAAGAAAATGAGCATCACAATAAAATCGGTAGGATAAAGAAAATGATACTGTTCGTTCTCTCCTAGATGCCGGTTGTCATACCACTCCATTGTCCAATTCCAGCTTGAGTGATACCCTGATGCTCCCTCCCTTCCCAATATTTTCCCAGTCCCCAATTCAATGTCATATAGTAATATGTAAAATATAGTGAATTAATATTTCTATAATTATAAAACATATAGTGAATGAATATCATAATGACAAATAATATAATGAATGATGTCATTCTTATACATTAACAATTCCATTTGATGACCTGAACGTTTAGAAAATGTAGCTGCGAGAAAAAGTATTGATATAAAATTATCTCATAAAACTTGGAATATCCATGGATGATCTGAAATTATATAGCAATAGAATAGTAAACCTAACATTTCGATGTGCTGTTCCGTTTCCTTACAATAATCTTTTGTAGTGAGTCTCATCGGAAATAGTGATTTTAATTAACTGAATTTAAATGCAATTATATCACATCATATAATATCATAACATAAAATAATAAATTGACGTTATAATATAAAATAATAACGCCAGAAGGCCAGTAAACTATAGTAGAATACATACATCCGTAACTAAGCTGACCACTCATCGAAAGACTTCTGCTGTTGCAGTTTTTATTGGATTAAGTTCTACTAAGATTAGAATTTGTTTTCACAATAATAGTCAGAGAACATAATAAACGTATGTACAATATATATCTGACATCTACTGGTATGTTACTGGAAATAAAAATTAGATGTGTATTAATATCCTAATAGTCTTGGAAAAACTGAAAACAACTAATAATAAGGCAACCTTTCTATCTTTTCAAATACATCACGTAGGCTAGATGAGCTATAATAGGATTGCTATAACTGACAAGGACGCATATATGCGAAGCTAAAAATGACTTATAAAAGAGCATACAAAATGTAGTGAATGGATGTTGTAATATAAAATGATAATAATTTCATTTGTATTTATATGTGTCCAGATTGTGGTCCTGCAGCAATTGTATACGGACCCGCACATCCACCATGAACCCGAAAGCTTAGATAGTGTATCTTAGCCACGAGAAAATAATTGATTCAAAATTATTTTACATAACTTGGGATATCCATGGATCATCTGAAATTGTATAGCATATAAAGAATAATGAACCTTAAATTTCGATGTGCTACTCTGCTAATTAATGTGATATAACCACAATGGAACTGACTCTTAGCTTCGAGACTATAACTGACAAGGACGCATATATGCGAAGCTAAAAATGACTTATAAAAGAGCATACAAAATGTAGTGAATGGATGTTGTAATATAAAATGATAATAATTTCATTTGTATTTATATGTGTCCAGATTGTGGTCCTGCAGCAATTGTATACGGACCCGCACATCCACCATGAACCCGAAAGCTTAGATAGTGTATCTTAGCCACGAGAAAATAATTGATTCAAAATTATTTTACATAACTTGGGATATCCATGGATCATCTGAAATTGTATAGCATATAAAGAATAATGAACCTTAAATTTCGATGTGCTACTCTGCTAATTAATGTGATATAACCACAATGGAACTGACTCTTAGCTTCGAGACTTGATCCTTACTGAGCCCTTGCGGCACGTTCAGCGCAAGGGTCGTAAATTATACGATAAACAGCTGTGTTTGGGGAAGTGTGAGTGTGCAATGCTTTTAGATCCATTTGTAACAACCGGTACGATGACTGCTGATGTTTACGTTTGGGGATGCTTGGAGCGACACCAGCTCCCCATGATCCGTTAACATAATAATCCAGCATTGTTTTGGCCGGATTTGGCATCAGTGCATTACGCGAAGGACACAGTTTCCTTGTACAAAGCCAACGGAGTCAAATTCGTATCCAAGGAGAAGAATCTTCCAAACTGTGCCCAGGCAAGACATTTGAAACTTTTTGGGCTCTAACAAAGGCATCGCAAACATGTTAGGGCAGTGGATTCCATCAACCCTTTTGAAAGTTTGGGAAAAAAAAAGGATCAAAAATCATTGGCAAACAGTCTGTGTGTTCGCTCTTTTTCGTACGATTTAATGGATCTCGGAAATGTCACGTTGAAGAAAAATATTGTAGGGAACATAAAAGTGCAATAAAAACTCAATTTACTTAAAAACCGAGCTCATATTGTTATTAACAAATCGTGCTTATACTTACTGGAAAACCTATAAAACTCTGCTGTGCTTCAATTGCTTAACCATCAACTCGATTGTAAACTTAGTGGAGCTCGTCACTTTAGATGCATGAACCGAAAGTTTTGCACCCTGTATTTGCGTGATGATTTGAATTTCACACCGAGTATAGTCTGCATCATTTTGTACACGAAAACCGCAATGACTTAAATAGGGCGATTTTTGTTCTCGTTTGCAAACTGCGAGACAGGTTTTGCAATACTTAAGAAGTCCGATTTGCAGCTGTTATCCGTCATTTTGCCTAATTGAAACAAGTCTGAAGTATTCCAGAATGAACAATTTCCTCAAAAACTGCAAAAATATCTAAAAATCGAACTTATATTCACTCTTATATTCAATTAGGCAAAATGCGGCAGAAATGCGGGAAAAATGCGGAAATTTTTAAATAAAGATTGTGTGGCCACCCTGGTATTGAGTAGCTTTATTTATTTATTTATTAGACGTCAGACAATAGTAGACCGTTACATGGATAATACTGATACATACATATATCTATACATGTATATATATATATATATATATATATATATATATATATATATATATATATATATATATATATATATATATATATATATATATATATATATATATATATATATATATATATATATATATATATATATATATATATATATATATATATATATATATATATATATATATATATATATATATATATATATATATATATATATATATATATATATATATATATATATATATATATATATATATATATATATATATATATATATATATATATATATATATATATATATATATATATATATATATATATATATATATATATATAAAGATATATACATATATATATATATATATATATATATATATATATATATATATATATATATATATATATATATATATATATATATATATATATATATATATATATATATATATATATATATATATATATATATATATATATATATATATATATATATATATATATATATATATATATATATATATATATATATATATATATATATATATATATATATATATATATATATATATATATATATATATATATATATATATATATATATATATATATATATATATATATATATATATATATATATATATATATATATATATATATATATATATATATATATATATATATATATATATATATATATATATATATATTAATTTAGCTATTTAGCTTAATTCTGTTGGTGGCAGATATTCAAATACTTTTCCAAATTAGCTTGATTATAACAATTTTTGACAATTTTGTGAGCCTTTTGTTTCCGAGTCTTTAAATTGGTTATTTGCTTGGAAAATCATCCCTAGCTCCCACCTAGTGTTTGTGTGTGTGTGTGTGTGTGGGGGGGGGGGGGGGGGGTTATGTGGTTTAAAAAGCTTCAAACGCCTGGCCTGTTGTGTGTTTGGCACGGTGTGGGACTCACAAGAGCGATGATGGGACTCGTTTTCGTGCCTAACCGCTTAAAAAAAACCCTATCTTCCGTTTGCCTTGTCCCCCCCACGGTGAAGCGACTACTCCGGGGGGCGGCTGTGCTCATGCACTTCTATTATTCCTTCAGCTCTTGCTGGAGGCTATTTCATGTTCCCATCGAGACGTGTACCGATGTGGAGTAGCCGACCGTCATGACGTGCTCTCCTTCACGGTCACGGTCAAATTTTTGTTATGCATCGGTGTTGCTGGACATCTGCTCTACTCTCAATTTGCTCCTTTCTTGAGCCGTTTAGCTGCCACCTACTTTGGTCGAGCCATTTAGCTCCCACTTCCTGAGCCATTTAGCTCCCACACCTCGACGCAATCGACTCGAGTAGCCTCCGACGGGGGGTGTACCCTACTCCAACGGAAGATTCCCCGGCAGTGGAAGTTCTCCCGAAACTGAACCACGGTGAGTCATTTAGCTCCCACTTCCTGAGCCATTTAGCACTCACCTCTTGACGCAGACGACTCGAGTAGTCCCCGACGGTGGGTTTATCCTACGCCGACGAAGAGTTCCCTGGCTGCGGAACTTCCTCCGAAACCGATTCTTCTGCTGTTGCAGCTCACTCCAACCGACCGGTAGGGTGCCGAAGTCAGTCTAGTGATTCCGGTGGAGCCTAGCGTCCGGTTTGCTGGCCGACGACGACCAGAAACCGGTGCTATGACGCGTTTTACTCAACTAGTCCCCGGCGAAGGATCTAGCCTACTCAGACAGGGAGGTCCCTGACGCAGGAATTCTTCCAGAACCGATCAGCATTGCAGTGGCTCTAGCCAATGACGATGGATCGTTGGTCACTTCGCCATTTTCTCTGCAGCTCGAACAGTATATTTGATACTGCCCTATCGACAACGTTCCATGTGTCTTCTTCGTGGCACATCTTTTCGACAACATTGTCGACTGTCACGCCGCGCATATCCCTGCGCATATCCCTGCGCACTTCTTCGAACCTAGGGCATTCGAAGACGACGTGCTTTGGTATCTCCTCCAGGTTCACACACTCTGGGCAAAAAGGTGAAGAAGCGTGATCAAACCGATGCAGATACTTCCGGAAGCAGCCGTGTCCGGAGAGGAACTGCGTCAGATAGAAGTTCACCTCTCCATGCCTCCTATTTACCCAAACTGACACATTTGAGATGAGCCGGTGGGTCCACCTTCCTTTCACCGCATTGTCTCACTCTTGCTGCCACTTAGCCAACGAATCCGTTATGACGATTCTTCTCGCATTTCTGATATCCCTCCGCTGATAACATTCGACGTCTTCAAGCAGGGTGATACAAATGGGCATCATGCCAGCGATAACGTATACTGCCTCCGACAAAATTGTTCTGTAGGCGCTCGCGACTCGCCCATGAGTCGGAACACCCTGTTCAGCTTCCCACTATTACGCTCAGTTTTCAACGCCGCGACCGAGCCTGGGGCTCCATACCTCAGAATTGAAGTTGACACACTCGCCAGAAGTCACCTCTTGCTGCTTCTCGGTCCACTGACGTTCGGCATGATCCTCGCTACCGCATTGACCGCTTTCGCCGCCTTTTCACAGGCGTAGTCGACTTGCGCGTTGAAATTCAAGCGGTCATCAACCATCATCCCCAGGTACTTTAATGCATGTTTTGACGGAATTACGTGTCCCCCGACGTTGATGTCAACCCGCTGAACTGCTTTGCGGTTGCTAACCAGCACTACCTCCATCTTATGGTGATCCAGCTGCAGTTTAGCTCCAGTCATCTACATTTCAATGATGTCCTTCGCCTTCAGCATCTCTACCTCTTCCAGAGTCTCGCCCGTTATCTTTAGGACAACATCATCTGCAAAACCGACGATCTCAACTCCATTAGGCAACTTCAGCGTTAATACTCTATCGTACATCGCGTTCCACAGCGTTGGGCCCAGAATCGATCTTTGTGACACCCCCACCGTGATCCTGATAGATTTCTGCCCCAACTCTGTTTCCTAAACCAGGATTCTGTTTTGTTAGTAACTAGTATTCCACACTGGTAGCCAGGTACACGCATTTTCTGCAGTGCTGTGGCGATAGCCTCCCAGCTAGCGGTGTTAAAAGCGTTTGTGACATTGATCGTCACTACGGTGCAGAACCGACTGCCTCTCCTTTTCTGCTTTGGTGCCTTCTCTGGTCTCTGCAGGACTATCCAGATTGCTTCCACTGTCGAGACCCCTTTTCGGAATCCGAATTGTCTCTTTGAAAGGCCGTGATCGCTCTCCATGCACTGCGTCAGCCTGCTAAGGATTATCCTTTTCAGAAGCTTCCCGAGGGTATCCAGCAGGCATTTGGGTCTATAAGATGCTGGGTCCCCTGGCAGCTTCCCTAGTTTCGGTAGCAACACCAGCTTCCGAACCTTCCATCTGTCTGGAAAGAAGCCAGAAGCATTTTTGTAGTGCCTTGCTGAAAGTGTCCGGGAATGCCAATATCGCGGTTTTAAGTGCCACATTGGGGATCCCATCCGGACCGGGAGCTTTCTTTAACTTCAGACCCTTCGCAACTAGTAGCTCTTCATTGGAGATCCGAGCAGTTGCATCTTCAGCATCTGCGTATGGCGTAGGTGGCCACAGCGTTGGGTGTTGATGCGGAAAAAGACCGTCCACGATCATCTTCAATTTGTTCGGGCACATTTCAACAGGTGTCGGTGAACGCTTAAACTTTGCCACCACGATTCTATAAGCGTTGCTCCAAGGTTTCTCATCGGCTTCTTGGCAAAACTCTTGAAAGCCGTTTGACTTGCTCAACTTGATCTCTCGTTTGAGGGCGGAGCGCGCTACGCAAAATACGATTTTCTGTTCTTCTCTCTCAGCTTCAGTCCGTGCTCTCTGGGCACTTCTCCTTTCTCGGAAGCATGCAGCGCCGAGGGTAGTGAGGGTATCATTCCACCAGTAAGCTGGGCGCCGTCGGTTCCTGGGCTCCTGTTTCCTCGGTATTGATGCATCACAGGCTATTGCTACCGCTTCTGTCAGCTCCCCTGTATCATGCATTGCACTGCTATTTATCCGAAACGCCTCGATAAATACCTCCTTGTCGAAGTCCTTTGTCTTCCACTTTCGCTCGCAGGTTCTCGTTCTCCTCGTTGCAGTGGAGGCACTGTGGCACGGTGATCCTCTAGAGGATCACCTGGTGGTCACTGTGGAAGTATTCCTCGCTTACTCTCCAGTTCATGTCTTCCATACGCGACGGGCTGCAGAACGTAATACACTCCGTGTCATAACTATGGAACCAGTCATTTTATTGATTTTAAAAGAGAATACATATTGGGAATGAAGTGCAAAGGATTGGATATGGTCTTTATCTATGTTTATAAAAATGTTTTTATACCTTGGATCGTTCTGGTAAGTAACTCAATAATGTAAACAAAAAAGCTGTGTTTCATAGCTATAGCACCAGACGTAGAATTAATTTTCCCCAAAAAGTTAACATCGATTTTGCATTGATTGCACCATGTTAGTAATGTGTAGGACCTCCTTTGTCTCAATCAGTTCAAACAACCTATTCGGCATACTTTCAACCATTCGGTGATATTTAGGAACTTGTATCTCGTTCCTGATGAGATTGCTCCTTTGAGCTTTTGAACATTCCCGTACGGCTTGTTTTCTGCATTCACTGTACGTACCATCCATCCCCACAAGTGTTAGATCGGATACTGATCTGCAGAACAAGCTGGCCTCTGCAAAACTTGGATTTTATGTTCGGATAACCACGCCATGGTCGCTCGGCATTTATGAACTGATGCGTTATCTTGTTGGAATACCTAATCACCACGATGGTTTTGCTGCAAGAATGGTAGCAAATGGTTTTGAAGCATCTCGATGTACTCCTGACTGTTCATTCTCGTTGACGGAGAAGCAATCTGCACTATTCCGTTTTGAAAAAATGCCCCCCAAACCACCAAACTGCCCCTCCTTTTTCCGTAAATCTCTCCAGTACGAAAATATTCCATCTGGTCCATCGAGATTAAATCTCTTCTCAGCAGAAAAGATAACCTGAAACATTAAACTACTTTAAAAAAAATGTCAATCATGAATCAACATGATATTTAACACACTTCACTCCAATCTCTACGCATGATGGCACGGGCGAATTCAATTTGGTTTGCTCTATGTTTTTGTGGTCGAATGTTTGGAGAGTCTTTGAAAGTTCGGTAGACTGGACGCGAGACGTCAAGCATTAGGTCAGCCTGTATCTGGTTCAGAGTTTTGAGTGAGTTGCTTGCAGCGTTGATTGTTCTGCGTTGATATCTTCTTGAAAACTTTTTCGTGGATCCACCTTTCTTATTTTTTTCCATATCCATCAGGATTTTTCAAAAAATTCAAAACAATCTGATGAAATCTGATGAGACTGATATCACAATCACGAAAAGTCAAAATCTTCTCTTTTTCCTGCTCTGAAAAATACGTTCCACGCGGCATTTTAGACAAAACACGCATAACACGTTAGTTGGTGAAAGAAAACTGAACTGCAGTTAAAGCGAATGGCTTCATTCAGGTATTGGTTCTATAGTTGTGAAACAGCAAATTCTCGAAGTTTATCTTTTGCTGATGTGATGTGATGTGTGATAAGAACCCACCATCAGTGCAAGGATTACCTATGGCTGCAGGACTATTCTCCGCAGGTTGTTCCAGTCCCTTGTCCAGTCAACAAATCCTTCGACTGCCTTAGGCTACCCCCCTTGGGCAATCCCCGTTATATAGTTGTTAAAGGAACAGTGGAAATTTTTAGCATAAATGACTTATAAAATAAAAAAATAAAAAATGTTAAGACAAAAAGAAAATTCCACGGCTATACTGAACTTTAGATTCAATTAACACATTTTATTTGTTTTTATTTGCACTAGTAAATGTACTGGGATATTGTAAATTTCTACTGTTCCTAATAATATATTTGTGGGCAATAAAATGAGGAAGGATCTCACCAAAAAATTACATTTCAAATAACTTACCATAATTACATTTCAAATAACTTACCATAAGTCTCTATGTTGCATGATAAAATCAAGGGATACTACTTTCCAACGCATCTTCCGCTGCATGTTATTCGTATAGGACTAATTTGCTTTTAAAGACTGATCCAATATGAATGGATTAAGAGCTTAACTGCATATACTGTGCTGGTTTTTACAAGGTCTCACTCTTCTCATATTGAAAGACATCATGAAAGACCCAATTGCTATGTATACAAATTTCAACTTGAATAATTTACATGGAATTTTACACTATATAAATTAAATTACTTGGCTATGTAAAGAGCAGCTACAGTAAGTCAATGCGCTTCTAACCGTTCACTTACCGAAAACCCAACCTACCTCTTGTTGCATTATTAAATCCTCGAAAATTGAAATTTAAAGTGACAGTAAGTGTAGTGATAGTAAAGTGAAAGCAGCAATTCACTATCAATTCAGTGATAGTAAGTGTAGCGATAGTAAAGTGATAGCAGCAATTCACTAAAATCTCGGTTTGAGGTATCCTGAAAAAGTTTATTACATCTATTGAAATTTAATAATTTTATTTTACTCTTATTTACTGGTTTATTTACTGATTTTATAACCTCATCTATGAAGTAAAATCAATAAAACCACAATTATCAAATATAATAATATTGTGAGTAATTATAAAGTAATGACAAGGATTGAACTGTAAAATCAGACACAAGCTAAATGAATACAACGCTGTATGCATCATATCCGCTCGAATTTGGTATAATGTTCATTTTCAAAACGGTAATGAAAAATACATTCAATAATAATTGCAAAAGCCTATCACCGACTCCGTTGCCACCTTCTGACATCTAATGGATTGTTACTGAAAAATAAATAAAAATTAGATATGTATTAATATCCTCCTAGTCCTGGAAATGCTAAAACAGTATAGATCATTCCAAAAATCAAAGATGAAATTTCAATAAAAAATATTATTTTATAAGACTTGTTGTAATATTTTTTCTTCATACTGTTCTAGTAACATTTCAAGGATAGCAATTGGAGTAATCGAAGAGTCCAGTTTGATGATATCTGAAATAAATGGCTTATTTAATAATAATACCACCAAACAAAATATTTAAATATAATTCTTTACTGCTTAGAAGCACATGCCAGTCTTTTATGAATTTTGCGAAAATAATTTTTTTTTCGTCTTTTATAATTTCATGAAAAATAAATTGAGCCTTTTATGCTTGTCATGTTGCTCCAGGGTCTTACATGGTTTTGGAATGCAAAAATGATTCTAAAGCGTGCTGAAATTATTATTAATATGAGAATGGAAAATATACAATATGATTTAAAGGTACACGATCTTCAGTCGCATCCCCTCACTTCGCTATTGTCAGATTGACAACGCTACGCCAACCAGCGTCTCCATGTTTCAGCTGGCAGTCTTTTGTGATCATATGACTCGTGGAGGCGTGAGGTAGGAACTTGTGAGGACCGGAGGTCGGTTGCACCCTCCTTCGAAGTTGTCAACTCACCATTTGAAGCCCTCTCGAAGTTTATCTTTTGCTATTCAAAAACAGTGTTTATTGATGCAGATGTGTAGTAGTATTAGTCAACCTAATTACGTTAATTACGAAATAATGAATAAAGAAAGCAAATACACTCTCAAAAACATGTAAACGTTTTTCGAGTGGTTCTTTTGTTATGAAACGGAGTGTATCGATGATGGACTCCTGACTGTCTTTGCGGAATGTGCTGACATTATCTTCGTTGCACAGCCTTACATCCAGCTTCACCAGAGCTTCAAGTAGACTGTGCCCCCTTGGATTAGTCCTCTTACTACCCCAGGCGTTGAAATCTCCTGCGATGACTACCGGCTATCGTCCAACCAGGGTGTCGGTAATCCTATTGAACTCTTCGTCAGTCCATCTAGGAGGCGCATAGCAGCTGCATACAAGTACTCCGTTGACTTTGACAATCACAAAGCCATCGTATGAGCACTCGACCACCTGTTGTCTACCTATAAATTGTATTGCCGCCATCCCTGCTCTATCTGTCACCCACGTACTGTTACCGAGAGGAACTCGATACGGCTCCACAATTATTGCAACATCGCACTTTGTCACTGTCGTGGTCTGCCATAACAGTTGCTGGGCAATGTCGCAATGATTGAGATTCACTTGCGTGACCTGCATCCTTATTGGCCTGCCTTCGCCTTTTTGTACGCCACGGAGGCTTAAAATGTCCCGTCCAAAGGTCCTTTCCGTCCTCCAGATTGCACAGCATGCACCTGGGTTGCTTCGTGCAGTCCCTAGTACGTGGCCGTTTCTGCCACATTTCCAGCACAACTCAGACCTGTCAGGACACTTGTAGCTTCTTGACCGGTGGCCAAACCCCATGCATTTGTAGCATCTCTCCATTTGCTTAATGACCAGTGTCAGCGGGCACACCGACCATCCGACTTTGACCTTACTGATTGCCACCAATTTGTTAGCATCGTCTAATGACAATCGGATTGCCGCCGTCTTTGTGCCCCCATACGACTTCCTTGTCCTTATGGTCATCGGTCCTCTTAAGTTGCACTGCTCAGTCAATGCATACTCACATCTTTTTCGATCGTGATTTCGTCCAAACCCTTGCATTCGACCACTGCCTCTTGTGAAAGCGCTCTCACGGTAGCATCGCTGCCCAGGGATTTTGCCACGAGTTCCCTGTACACTGATCTCTTGACAGATGGGTCTTTCTTCAGCTCGAAGATCATCTCGCCTTTCTGCGTACGCCGTGTTTTGACCACATTCTTGCCCAACTCTGTCAGCTCTGGGTCCTCCCTCACTTTCTTGAGAAGCGCAGCGAACGTTGTTGTGTCGTTCACCTCAACGATCAAAGGATGCCCGTTGTACTTCTCCCTAGGAGGCCGGCGGTTTTCTTGCTTCTTTTGTTCGTTCTTCTCTTCCTTCTCCTTTTCTTCTGTCTTCTTTTGTTTTTTCCTTTTTGCCTGTAGCCTTTCTACGGCACGCCATTCACTGTCCCTTCCATCATCACTCTGATTGCTTACGCCTTTCTACTAATTCCTCTGTTTTTTCGGGTCTTCCTGTTCTCCGGACGAGTCCCTAGATCTTTTCCCCGAGAGGGTATTTCGATGACTCTTTGGCGTCTCCTGAGCTTCAGTCGTAGGTATTCCCACGGCTTCTACAAGAGCTTTCTCAGCTGTTTCTGCTCTCACCCTAAGCACCTCGGCTGATTCCACCAACTTCCTCAGCGCCTTCTCTTCTCTTTCTGCAGAAACCACAGCAACTTTGATATCTTGCAGTTCCTTATGGAGATTTTTACATACAAATCATGGACCCTCCTCTTGACCTCCAAAATTTAGGGGCCGCATCGCTTCTTGAGGTGTGCTATTGCTGGGCTTCTTCGGAAACAGCTGACTTAGCCCAAGGCCATCTCCTTTGGATCCATGAATATCTTCTTGGGGTATGCTACTACTGGTACCCGCTGTGACCTCCATGCTCGATGCGGGTGATCTCATCAGCTTCTCGCTTTTTGCGAACACGTTTACCTCTGCACTTGGTGACTCCGGCACGCGGTATTTTCTTCATTTTTTTTTCTCCGTTGTTCTCCATTTTGTTGGGTCCCCCTCCGGGCCGCTATCTCCACTCGTTGTAGATAGTCGCCTATTTTGATCCCATAGTTATCTTTGAAACAGGGAGGCCATGCTAGGGTTGACACGGTCCTTCATAGGGACCGTGTTCAGAGCCGGATCGGCGTAAGTCAGAAATGTTACATCTGAACTTACTACCCACCAGTTTGGTGACGAGCTTCGAACGTACCCGGAGGCCTGCCAAGGTTTTACCGGGACGGGGGCAGCCGCACCATTAACCCACTTGCCGTTTTTGGATGGTGTCACCCTTCCATACTGAGGAAGCAGAATAGCTCGACTACCAGCCCTGCGTATCAAGTCGAATCCGTTGATCCATGCCGTATGCATTATTCGATGCCGATACCAGTATGCCATAATTAGGATCTCACTGGCTTTGATCCTAATGTGCCGTATGACACAGCTTCTTTTGACACCTATGGGGAGCCACCTATAGGAGACGAACAAAGTGCCAACTGGTGGCTTTGCATTGGCGCTAGGAAAATGAACTCTAGCTCCCACTTGTTGTGCGTGCGTGTGTGTGTGTGTTTGTGTGTGTGTGTATGTGTATGTGTATGGGTGTGTGTTTGTGTGTGTGTGTGTGTGTGTGTGTGTGTGTGTGTGTGTGTGTGTGTGTGTGTGTGTGTGTGTGTGTGTGTGTGTGTGTGTGTGTGTGTGTGTGTGTGTTTTTTTTTGCTTGGTGGTAAAGCTTTTACGTCAACCCAGCACACGTTCGGTAGCCCGACGCCAGCTACCGAATTCGTCCATCGAGTGCCGGAGTGACGGACTCTGAACAGAGAAGATGACTCTGAACCCTACTCCTCTAAACTCCACCAAGAGTCTGACGTTGCCTGTTTCCCCCGGATTCCACTGGAAGTGACTACTTCGGGAGGAGGCTGTGCTCATACACTTCTCTTGATGCCAGGCCTAGCTAGTCGCGCTAGCTCGCTGATCTCATCACCATAAACTTTTGCAGCTGTGCACTCCGGTTGTAGATGTACTACTCTTCTTGTTGACCAGTTGGATGTCAAGGTCGGTCCAGCGATTCCGGTTGGAGGGTGACTTCCGGTTCACTGGAGCCCCGACGACCCTGAACTGGCGGTTTGTCACAATCGGTGCTACTCGGCATACTCCCCGACGGTGGAGATAGCCTACTCCGGCGGAGGATTTCCCGACGAAAGAATATCTCTCAAAACCGTTAACGGACGCGATAAGCTTGCTTCAATGTTGTCCGGTAGTGTCGAGGTCGGTCCAGCGATTCCGGTTGGAGGATTGCTTCCGGTTCCCTGGACGACTAATGCCGGTGACTCACTACGGACTGCTCAGAATAGTCCCCGACGGTGGATCCATCCTACTCCGACGAAGAGTTCCCCGGCGGTGGAAGTTCTTCCGAAACCGATGCAATCCGGGCAGATGTCTAGGTCGGTCCTGCGGTTCTGGTTGGAGGATGACCTCCAGTCGACAGGCGCCTCGACGACCAGTTGCCGGTGCTTCTTCACGATCTACTCAGACTAGTCCCCGTCAGTGGACCTAGCCTACCCCGACGGAGAATTTCCCGACGACGAAAGTTCTCCCGAAACCGTTTTCTAGATGCCGCGTGTGTGTGTGTGTGTGTGTGTGTGTGTGTGTGTGTGTGTGTGTGTGTGTGTGTGTGTGTGTGTGTGTGTGTGTGTGTGTGTGTGTGTGTGTGTGTGTGTTAACCATGTATATATTTAGGTGCAGGTGCGCTGTTTTTTTTTCAAGGTTCGGGAAATCGTTACCTTACACACTGGCCTGAACTTGGTCAACGTGTACTGTGTCAGAGTGTGGTCAGGGTCAACTTTTCAGAAAAAGCCGACTTCTGAGTTAGGAATTTCGAGTATGAATTTAGCTCTAATAAACACTTTATTAATTCTAACTACTGAACACTTTGTTAATTCTAACTATTGAACATCGGACTGATGCTACGTACCTAGCTCTAGGAACACATGATAAAAAAGAGGACGAGCCTCCCGGCTCAACCATATTTATTACCTAAAACTGCTTATCGAGCATTTCAATTCGCCTACGGCGAAACGTGGCGTGATCCACCAGCATTGTTTCCTGACGATTCCCCTTTTTGAAGAAAAGCTGTCCTCAGCGTATTGGTCCGTTGGTCACGTCTTACTCCTGTGGTATGAATGAAATTTCGGGGAATCTACTCGTCTTTGATGCGACTCTCGGATTGTTGGATGATCTACTTGTTGTTGATGCGTCTCCTGGGGTCATTTCGTCCTACACCGGGGTTTCCTTGGAAACGACCAGCGTTGATTTTAGAGGTATGAGTGATTTGTTTATCCAGAGTATAATGATAATTGCCAAGAATACAGAGATTGTGGATATTGCGCCAAAGAATGGGCTGCAAAATGGTGAGTCGACTACTAGGAAAGAGCGTGCGTCCATGCAACATAGCTCTGGTCATCACAAGTTCCTACCTCATGCTTCAAGAGATGACAAAGACCGCCAGCTAAGGGTTGCGTACTTAGCGGGTAGTGCAGCCTGGGCACTGTTGTCCTTCTGACTTCAGCTAAATTGAGGAGGTGCGTACCGAGCGTCTGTCCACCAAGGAGATGCGGCTCAAACAGCGTCTATCCAGGCATCCAGCGGCTGAGTAAGGTATCGCGTCAGCTATACCTAAGATAGCAGCTCCACAAACGCGATGTAGTATTGTTTATACGGTAAGTAGTTTCAGATAATCCATGAAGTTTCCGGGTAGGGAATTATAGTTTTAACTTGTGGTTCTCCCTCGTGGCTATGATAATGTTAGTCCATTTAACTAAAATTGCACCCCAATCTGCAGACATGCAGATATTACTAATATAATTATTATTATCTTTTTATTTTAAAACATGTTTCTTATGCAATTTTCGGTTTCGCATTTATGCATCGTTTCGGTTTCAGCCCACCTTATTCACGTTATATATTTGAAAAGATAGGAAGGTTTTTTATTTTGTTTAGAAATATACGACAAATTCTACAAAAAAAAAAATTTTTTCTTCTTCATTCAAATTTAATAATTCAAAAACTTACATAGTTAATGATCCTTTGTTTTCTATTTCACTGACATACATAATTATTTATGGGCCCAGTAAGAAACAAGAGTTATCGGAGAATTCTAATTTTCGTTTTTATTTTTACTGTGGATCTATTAAGCTTCTGGTTTTGGGGCTGTAATCATTGCTTAAATTTTCCTTGCTTTTTTGCTAGGCTGCCAGGTGATTAACTTTCTTTCATTATATCACTTTGAAAATTTTCTCCCTTACAGAGTTCATCAGCAGCGGAAGAGGCAAATAGTTGCATTTTATTATTATTTGTACATTATATAGTATTTCATTACAGCATCGTATTATTTTCATCATATCGTCATTGTATATCATTAAAATCATATTGGAATTATTATTAAAAGATAAATGTTACAAGGAAGTTGATTCCAGCTAGTATGGATATTTTATTGCATTGTATCTTAGGGTGTGTTTCTATTAATTTAGATCATTGGATATTATTAAAATGCTTCATTGAAATGCGAAATAACCTTCATATTCCAGAGTTACATTCATCTGCCAATGATTGAACTGTAAAGAGACGCCCAGCTGTATATTATCATCATATGCCTATCATTATTAATTATTTCAACATATTACTTTATTTACAACCATATTGCAATGATATAAAAAACATTGCCGTTTAGTTTTAGCATACAGCTCGAAAATTGTATAAGGAATGCTCCTTTCCATTCTCGTTGTTGATTTTTGCAGTTGGATGCTAATATTACATCTGCATTGTTAGTGAGAATACTGCCATCATCAATCCGTCTAATAATATTGTTAGAGTAAACTGGTTCTGTAGGGCATGGTGCGGTTTCACCTCTTATGATTTGATTAATGCATTCAGCTATTGGCTCTAATAGTGAGTTGGGACATATTTAAATATTCCTGTATTTAGAGCAAGGATCCTTTGTACTATATAATGTTGGGCCACTCAAATAGTAATTTGAGGTGAGATAAATTCTTGTCCTGTTTATCGAGAAAACCGATTCCATGAAGTTCAAAGTATATTCTGAGTTTTTAATTTTTGGTACTTTTAAGATGTATATCATGATATCTTTGCTATAAACAATGCAAGCGCTGGCAATGTCCAATATATTTTCCACAATTGTCGCTTCTAGACCGTTGTGTCCGAAGAATTGCTGAGCTGCCTCCATCTCCAGGGAACTAATGATGCGGCTGCAAGGGATACTCTGCCGTCTATATGTATTCGTCTATGTTAAACAAAAAGATTTACAGAGTCAAAGCCAGTGAGCGTTTCTGATGCTAATGAATTATAGTTGTCTAACATGCTCAGTATGGGTCCTCCCTTAGCTCAGTCGGTAAAGGCGCAGCTACAAAGCAACACCATGCTGGAGGTGGCTGGGTTCGATTCCCGGTCTGGTCTAGGAATTTTTCGTTAAGGAAAATTTCTCGACTCCCTGGGCATAGCGTATGATTGTACTTGCCACACAATCATACTAATGCAAATATGGTACTTGGCATCGAAATCTCTTAGTTAATAACTGTGGAAGTGCATTTAGAACACTTATTTGAGAGCAAGCAATAAGCTAATTGTGAAAGCAATAAGCTTGAAATGCTAAAGAAGAAGAACATGCTCAGTATATAATTTGAAATGTTTTTCAATCTATTCTCAAAAATATGATTAATAGCTATTTGTTTGTTATTTTGATCAATTAATAAATTTGATGTAGACGCAGCTGGGTAGCTCAGTGGTTACCCGTTCTGCTTACTGAGCAGATTGTCGGGAGTTCAATCCCAGGCCCGTCCCCTTCCTTGCCATTTTTCACTTGCCTCTTTCTATCACCACTAGATTTAAAATAAAAAGCAGTCTACTGCGCTTTCTTTCATTGATCGCATCACTTACCACAGTGCATCCATTATCTAAAAATAACCTGCCTCACTAACACAACTATCCTTCCCTTGGCAATTGTAGAGATGCAGTGGTGTTCACGGTCTCTAATAACAACGATTGTCAAACTAGATCATCCTTCCCCCTTCCCCAAAAGACCGTGAGGACGTGGCCGGCGCCGGTACTGATCTATAAATAGAATTAGTGAACTTGTACATTGAAGATGTAAAGCTTACTCCCAAGCTCCATCTATGTGGTTCTCTGTGCAATTCCACTAGTTCTGTCAGTAAGGGAGTAGCAACTACGAATTTGCACGGTCTTTTTTAAAAAATAAAAAAAAAAAAAAAAAAAAAATCAATTAATAAATTTGATGTTTCGTTGATGATTCTTAAGTCTTCCGCCTCTGGGCTGCCAGACAAGTATTTCCAGATTCCTCCCATTTTTTCCCATCTTTTAATTCTTGAGTATGGTTGTTATTTTCTAAATGTCAAGTTCAATTTATCAATTTTAATTTTTATCAGAGAAATCATTAAGCTTCTACTTTTAATCCTATGCTGAGCTTGGTAATTCCAATTTTGAACAGTCTCATCTATTATTTTTAGATCAATCCGGTGTATCATTCTTAAATAGTTATTGCTTATCCTAGCTGGTCCTAGGGGTATAATTGCTAAAGGGTTTTTGTTAAGGTTATGCATAAGAAGGTCCGTCTGTCCTGTTGTTGCCCATAGGCTGTAGTCTGTAAATAATTTCGAGATTGAAGCCTGTTTAAGTTTTTAATATATCTTTTATGGGTCTTTATGTCTTTTTCGTCAGTAACTGTCTTTTCCGTTTGTGTCTTTTGTCTATCAGTCTATAACGATGCCCTCTAGGAGTTGGCTTTGCTTTTCTTTTCACTAGAATTTTAGGTTTGGTAAATTTTTTGAATTCATCACCATACAAGGTGGGTAGCTTTGCATCGTGATTATCAGCCAAATTGTTGATGTTGTCTCTTGCTGTCTGTAATACTCTTTGTTTCAGAAGATTAATTTCGTCTATATTTAGAGATGTAGATGTTCCAGAAATTATTTCTCTTGGGGAAAGATTTGTTACCGAGTGCTTGGCTTCGTTGTAGAGTGCAGTAACGAGAGACAGTCCCTCATATAGAGTCATTTTTTCCACCTTTCTTCTGTTTGCGAGATACATCACCAACAGGATATCATGCAAACGTTCCACAATTCCGTTGCTGTTGCTGTAACTGGCAAAATGTAGGTAAATGTTTGATCTTCCAAGAATTTTTTAAATTTTGAATTATGGAAACCTGCTGCTTGATCGCATGTTATTTGTTTCGGAAGTCCAAATATTTTGAATTATTAAGAGTTTCAATCAATTCGTCAGCTGTTTCTTGAGAAATTTTGAAGATTTAAGCAAATTTTGAAAAGGAGTCTACGAGTGTTATAAATTTTTCAGTCTCTTTTACATAGACATCAATGAAAATGTTCTCAAATGGTTTCTCATAGACTCTTTTGGATATAGGTATTTTGAATGGTTTCCTTTTGTACCTGGAAAACTTACAATCTTCACAATTACCTATGAAGTTTTTAACTTTCCGAGCATTCCTGGGAAATAAACAGATTTTTGAACAGCCCCGTATGTTATTTTATATCCACAATGAGTGTAGTTATGGCTCTTGCTGATTAATTCCTATTGGTCTTGTAAAAAAACTAAGTCCGGGAGTTTAATATTTAAAATATTAACTTTTATTTTATTAAAATGTTTGATCAACCTTGCACAGCTATGTGATATTTCCACCGGGGCAAAAATACCGTTCATCCGTAATCATCCGTATAATTACTTATATGAATGACGTGTCTCGTTTGCCCTGGGAATATGGTACATTTTAAGTAGGGGCTCTTTTTCGATCATTTGAAACTTTGATCAATAATTGATTTTTGTACTTATTGATAATCTCTCATCCATAAATTTTATTGTTTTCAAATATTTCGTTTTGCAATTCTCGTATATTAATTTCAGGTTTTGAAATTCTTGAAAGCCCGTCCGCTACAACGTTCTGTTTTCCTTTTTTGTAGATTATTTTAAAGTCGAATTGTTCCAAGTAAAGTCTCTGCCGTGTTACACGGCCGGTCGTGTCAGTTAATTTTAATTCTTTCGTCAATGGATCATGGTCGGTGTAGATAACAAACTCTCTCCCATATAGATAGGCTCTGAAAGTCTTCGCGGCAAAGTATATGCCTAAAAGTTCCTTTGCCGTAGCTGAATAATTTTCCTCGGCTCTCGACAATGTTGTGGACAGATCCGCAATTGGTCGTTCTTTTCCGTCCACAGATTGGATGCGTCTGTGGTCAGAATGAAAGGTTAATCAAAGTTTCGATAAGCTAAAAGTAAATCCGTAGCCTTTATTTCTTTCAGCTTCGACAAAGCTTGCTCGAAATTAGGAATGATCTAGAAACTCTTGGCATTCCCTCTTAGTTTGGAGGTAAGTGGTTTTGCAATGTGTGCAAAACGCGGTATGAACCGTCTGTAATAACTTACGGTTCCTAAAAATTTGAATTTTTGTCCTCGATCAGTACGGACGCTTTTTTAATTAGCTCTAAAAACGATAAATTTGCCGCGCGCGATTTGTTAGTTTAATTTTGTCTTATTCAGCTTTGTTTGTTTTTTTTTCTTTCGTAAATATCATGGACTGTGAAATTTGTG
The DNA here is from genome assembly GCA_024533555.2 of Aedes koreicus. Taxonomy (NCBI): domain Eukaryota; kingdom Metazoa; phylum Arthropoda; class Insecta; order Diptera; family Culicidae; genus Aedes; species Aedes koreicus. Next base: position 184,370 of record JAHHFK020002267.1, read on the forward strand.
CTATCGAGACCTCTGTGGATTCAGTTATGTGGTCGTGTGTAGGGTGCCAGCGGAAATATCATGCGGCATGCATTGGCGTGACTGTCCAGCGGGGCTTACTACGGAGGAAGGACAGGAAGGTGGTGGACGTGAACTCATACGTACTACCGTGCTGCTACTCCTGTCGAGAATTTTTGCACGCGAAAATAGAATTCAATGCCGTCGTCGAGCAGCAAAAGCTTCTTGAGAAGCAATTACATGCTAATGCTAATTAAAGGCCTAGAAATGTTGCTCACAAGCATTAAACATGATCTGGCCCTAATAAATAAAAGCAGTAGTCTATCTGACAGTGTCGTTGCCATTAAAAATCATGTTACTTCCTTATTTGACACGACGATGTCAGCAACGAAGGATAATGTGCATACATCGTTAAAAGCATTGACGTCAGAATTATCAACTGACCTGCGCAATATAAACAACGAAATAAGCCAACTTAATCAACTGTCTTTACATACAGCGGCTAGCTGCAATATGCATGCGAATTGTATGATCGGGCTTGATATTATAGGCGAACTAAAATCCTTATCGGCAAACATAGCATCATCACGGCCCCTCTGCCTCTACCCCAGCTTGGAAACTGAACTAAGCGACAACTCTGGGTGGCGCTTTCCCGGTACCAGGAAGGTATGGAGGGCAAACTGGACCGAGTATGATGGGCGTAACCTACGTCGCCTAAAGCAACAAAAAATTGCCGACAAAGTGGCGAAACGCAGAAAGCAACAAAAATAATAAAAATCAACTACACCTCTAGCCAACATAATCCTTGCGTGAACAACGTTCACTACAACGCCAACAACATAAATCGAAACAACACGTTGGAAAGACCCATCAATGCTTATGATACCAACAGCGCCAACTACAACAACTCTAGTTATCTCAACTTCAGAAACCAGAACAGTTTTAATATCCTTCCGACTGATCGAAAGCTTCTCGCATCAGCAAGAGATCGTTTCTCCAAACCGCCGGGTAACTATGTACCGCAGATTCAATTTCAAAAATGGGAATCTTTAAATCCGTACCCAACGAGCGTCCCTTCAAACTTATCCTGTATGGCCCATGGGAGCTCATCAACATCGTGTGAGGCGTGCACCCTTAGCTCAGTCGGTAAAGGCACAGCTACAAAGCAACACCATGCTGAAGGTGGCTGGGTTCGATTCCCGGTCTGGTCTAGGAATTTTTCGTTAAGGAAAATTTCTCGACTCCCTGGGTATATCGTATGATTGTACTTGCCACATAATCATACTATTGCAAAAATGGTACTTGGCATCGAAATCTCTTAGTTAATAACTGTGGAAGTGCGTTTAGAACAATAAGTTGAGAGCAAGCAATAAGCTAATTGTGAAAGCAATAAGCTTGAAATGCTAAAAGAAGAAGAAGAAGAAGAAGAAGAAGAAGAAGAAGAGGCGTGCACAAGCAGACATACGTGTTTTCGTCGAAACTGACGCCCTCTTCAGAGGAAGACTTCATAGATTTGACGCGCTTATTGGGGAAGCTGATCCACTTGAGGTATTTCCTCATTCTTCAAGTGAGTCTTGTGAGTATAATAAAATATAATATACTGAAACAATAGTTTATGTCAAAATTTTAATCGTAAGCGCAGTGCACACAAAATTAACGAAGGTCGAAATAAAATGAACGGTTGTCTATACGATATCATATAATGAACTGAAAGTGAGGAAGTTTTCGGTAGCAAATTAAATGTATTTAGATGTGACCGTGACTTGACATTATCAAAGAAAAAATCTGGTGGTGGTGTGCTTATTGCCGTCAATGCAAACCTCCAAGCCGAAATAATCGTAAAAGTAATGATAAATGATTGTTGGAATGGCAACCCTGGCAACCTTACATTGAATGCCTCTACTGTAACCGCCACTGAACTGTATCTTTTCATTTGTTATTCTCATTCTCATGTTGTCATTAAAACTTTTCGATCCTAGATTAAAAACGTGATTACGATAAAAAGTGTTTTTCGGAACGGTCTACGGATAAATAGTGAAAGTGATTGTCGGGATGGCCGAGGAAGACCGCGTTGAACGGTTCCACTTGCCGCTTTTCGATGGTGCTAATTTCGCGTCGTGGAAATTTCGGATGCAGGTGCTGCTTGAGGAGCACGAACTGCTCGAGTGCCTCGAGACGGAGATTGGCGATGTTGATGCGCTGAAAGAGGAACCCGGCGACACCGCGGAAGTGAAGCAACGGAAGGAAAAGGAGCGTGAAAAATGGAAGAAGAAGGAAAGAAGATGCAAATCTATGATTATTTCCCGAATCCACGATTCCCAGCTGGAGTTTGTGCAGGGAAAGCGCACGCCGAAGGAGATCTGGACGGCTCTGAGCAGGGTCTTCGAGCGACGCAGTATCGCCAGCCGCATGCATCTTAAACGTAGGATGCTGGCATTGCGGTATGAGGGCGGTACCTTGCAAGAACACTTTCTCGTCTTCGATCGGTTAGTGCGTGAGTACTGTGGAACTGGGGCAGAAATGGAGGAGCTAGACGTGATTTGCCATCTCTTGCTCATACTGGGTCCTGCGTTCGACACGGTAGTTACCGCTTTAGAAACGATGCCAGAGGCAAACTTGAATATGGAATTCGTGAAGTGCCGCCTCTTGGATGAGGAAACGAAGTGGAAAGGACTGGGACTGCATAGTGAACAACCAGTGAAGAACGGATCAGCTGTTTTCGTGGGTGCCAAGGTGCCGAAGAAGAAGAAGTTTGAGTGCTTCGGGTGCAAGCAGGAAGGGCACAAGCTGTCCGACTGCCCTACGAAAAAGGTACCGAAAAGTGGTGAGAAATCTCGCGAAAAATACACACCGAAAGCGCACGCAGCGGAGTCCGGACCGAGTGGTGTTTGTTTTGCTGCTGTGGGTGGCTCGGTGGGTGGTGAAATTAAAAAGAAGAAACCGTTCGCTGAAGAGTGTCGCGTACAGTGGTTCATCGATTCGGGATGCTCGGATCACATCGTTAACGATAAGACGTTGTTCGTGAACTTGAAGCCGTTGAAGTGTCCGGTTGAGATCGCCGTCGCGAAGCATAGTGAATCGATAGTAGCCACACATTCCGGGACGATTAAAGTGGTGTCGAACGTCAACGGGACGGAAGTGGAATGCACAGTGAAGAACGTTTTGTTTGTGCCGGAATCCCGATGCAATCTCTTTTCCGTGATGAGGGTGGATGATGCGGGTATGCGAGTGACGTACGAAAACGGACGAGTTGTTATCTATCGCAGATCGGAAGTCGTCGCGATGGGTTCTCGTTGTGGAAAACTGTACAGGCTCGATCTTTTCACGAACAAATGTAGCGCGAGTGGTTCCATGTTGACGTGTGGACGGATACCGAAAAATCTGGAACTATGGCATCGTCGGTTCGGCCATTTGAATTCGCGAAGTCTCGAGAAGCTTATTTCCGGGAATATGGTCACGGGACTCAAGCTGACCGGTGGAAAAACTGACAAGAGTGTCGTTGTGTGCGAGCCATGCGTCGTTGGCAAGCAGACCCGGAAGCCGTTTCCGGAACGTACTGAGAAACGTTCGTCGCGTGTGTTGGAGCTGATCCACTCTGATGTATGCGGACCGGTCTCACCTGATGGTGTTGGAGGTGAACATTATTTTGTGACGTTCATCGATGATTGGAGCCATTTCACGATGACGTTCCTGATGGGTCGCAAAAGTGAGGTGTTCGACCTGTTGCAACAGTATGAGGCGTTGGTCACTGCAAAGTCCGGTGTTCGAATCAGTCGATTGCGATGCGACAACGGAGGTGAGTACCGTAGCACGGAATTTGACGATTTTTGTAGGCGTAAGGGAATCCAAGTTGAATGGACGGTTCCACACACGCCCGAACAGAACGGCGTCAGCGAGCGGATGAACCGCACACTCGTGGAGCGAACGCGTTCGATGTTGGAGGATTCTGGTGTGGACAAGCGGTTCTGGGCACCTGCCATACAGACAGCGACGTACTTGGTGAACCGAAGCCCGTCTAGCGCGATTGATGATGGAGTGACTCCCTACGAGCTGTGGGAGGGCCGAAAACCAGATGTCTCTAAGTTGCGCGCGTTCGGATGTGCTGTCTTCGTTCACGTGCCGAAGGAGTTACGCAAGAAGATGGATCCGAAGGCTTGGAAAGGCGTATTTTTCGGGTACGCCCACAACGGTTACCGTATATGGAACCCGTCGTCGAAGAAGATCATTCATGCTCGGGATGTAGATTTCATCGAATCAGAAGCTGGTCCATCGGAGGTGACGAAGCAACATTCTGCTGTGATTCGCCCCAGGGACACATTCGAGCTACCTCCAGTAGCTAAAGCTGAGCCGGAGGAAAACGTGGAGGAAGGTGATCCGGAGGATTCTGGCGATGAATCGGGTGGTAGTTCCGCCGAAGGTGCAGACGAACCCGTTTCAGAAGCGTCGGACGAAGAATTCGGAAGTCTTTTTGAGGACGATGGATCGGAGAACGCTGGCGTGGAGTCGGATGTTGTTGTGGAATCTGGAAGACCTCAGCGAGAGCGGCGCCCTCCATCGTGGCATCAAGAGTAGGTTGTCGACTACGCGGCATACGCTTTGAGTGCCGTGAACTACGTGCAGGATGTGCCGAAGTCGCTGGCGGAGGCTCAGAAACGGGAAGATTGGTGCAGATGGAAACAGGCTGTCGACGAAGAGATGAACTCCTTGCGGAAGAACGAAACCTGAACACTGGCACAGCTACCGGCAAACCGGACGCCGATTACGAGCAAGTGGGTTTTCAAAGTCAAGCGTGGCGTGAATGGGGAACCCGACAGGTATAAGGCTCGGTTGGTGGCTAGAGGTTTCAGCCAGAGATACGGCTTCGACTACCAAGAAACGTATTCTTCGGTGGCCAAGCTTGATATGCTAAGGACAGTGTTGGCTCTGGCAAACAAGGACAAGATGACGATCCACCAGATGGATGTCACGACGGCATTTGTAGAGGGCCGGATGGGTTTTCATCGGAGTTCCAACGACCAGTGCCTTTATGTTCGGAAGATCGGTGGTGAGAAGGTGATCATCGTGCTATACGTCGTTGATGTCATTGTAGCTGGACCATCGCTGAAGGCTGTGGAAGTGGTGAAGCGTTGCTTTGCCTCCGAATTCGAGATGACCGATGCGGGCGAGATCAAGAGCTTTCTGGGAATGCGAATCGATCGCAATGTGGAGACTGGAGTGTTGCGCATCAGTCAGCGACAGTACCTTGAAGATCTTTTGCGCCGTTTTGGAATGGAGGACTGCAAGCCGGCGTCGACTCCTATAGAGAACCGTCTGAAGCTGGCGAAAGGTGAAGAGGAGAAACGTACTTCGAAGCCATACCGAGAGCTTGTGGGATGTGTAACGTACGCATCGCTCACGACAAGGCCGGATCTGTCGGCATCCATCAATTTCTTCAGCCAGTTTCAAAGTTGCCCCACGGATGAACACTGGACGTACTTGAGCGTATCTTGCGATACATAAAGGGGACTTTGGATGTTGGTTTGATGTATCGTGCTAATTCGAAGGCTCCGATGGTTGAGATCTTTACCGACGCATACTGGGCTAACGATCCAGTGGACAGACGGTCCGTGAGTGGATGTCTCTTCAAAGTCGCTGGATGCACTATCGGTTGGTTGACGCGTAAACAGCAGGTGGTTTCACTTTCGTCTACGGAAGCGGAGCTGAACGCATTGTGTGCTGCGGCTTGTTATGAAGCTTGGCTGACTCGTCTGCTGGATGATATCGGAGTGGTCGTTGAACTTCCGGTGGTCTTCTTCGAGGACAATCAGTCGACGATCAGGATTGCGGAGGATTGCAAGAACCACGGACGGCTGAAGCACGTGGATGTAAAATTCCATTTTCTTCGTGATTTGGTGAAGGATGGGTGGATTCGTATTCAATACATTTCGTCCATGGAACACCCGGCGGACATGATGACCAAGGGTCTATCAGTGTCTGCACTTCGACGTCACCGGGCTAATATCGGCTTGGTGAGTTGCTGCGGTTGAGGGGCGCTGTTGGAATGGCAACCCTGGCAACCTTACATTGAACGCCTCTACTGTAACCGCCACTGAACTGTATCTTTTCATTTGTTATTCTCATTCTCATGTTGTCATTAAAACTTTTCGATCCTAGATTAAAAACGTGATTACGATAAAAAGTGTTTTTCCTTTTTCTGTGCGCTTTGCCCATCCCAAATCATTTTAATGATGAACTTCATCTTTTTGTATCTGTTTACTTTCCTCCATATACGGCTAAAAAAGCTTCACATGACAAATTTTTAAACATCGCGGAATCTAGATTTTCAAAACGTTGGAGCCTCAAATCAAAGTTCACATTTATGGATATTTCAACCAGAAAACTGTTGATTTTATTCACGATAATAATAACGAAGCTTTACTGCTTCCAATTGTAGGTGAAAATGAAATTGTTGAAACTTATTTTTGATAAAATCAGCCACCTAAGTCTTCATCAAATTAATCATGTTCGGAACCAGCTTGACTGCTATTTAGATTTTGTTTTTCGTAATTGTACTGAATATTTTAGAATTGATGAAGCTTTAGACCCACTATGGATGAATGAAAAATTTCATACTGCTATCGAATACTCTTTATTCTCAGATTCTCATTGGCAACGTCCAGAGCATACTGACTACGAACTTGTTAACGATTTCAAAAACATAAACTATGCTGAAATTAACAGAAAACTAACAAATATAGATTGGCAGAAGCTTTTAAAAAAGGAAAAAGACATGAACAAGGCCGTAGACATATTTTGTAACAATCTATATGCAATTATTGACGATTACGTTCCAAAAAAAAAGAAGAGAATACTAACAAGCTATAAACAACCGGTATGGTATACACGTAAAATCAAAAATCTCAAAAACAGGAAACAAAAAGCTCACAAAGCATATAAAAAAACAAATCTTTTACCAAATTTAGATATATAGATATTTGTAGAACACTTGATGCATAAATATCAGTATACAAGAATAGAAAATAAAATAAAATCCGATCCAAAGGCGTTCTTTAACTTCAACGTGTAACTTTCCATCGCGCATGCATTGATGGTTCTGATAGCGGAGATAGTTTTAATCAGTTTGCACGCTTATTCCAAAATATCTACAAGAAATCCAACGATATTCTTGACCTTAACTATTTTTCCTATCTACCTGAACATCAAAATGACGTATCAGTTGAAAACATCATTGTTCAAGAGATTTTAATGGCACTAAAAGGTCTTGATGCTGGAAAAGGACCCGGACCTGAAGGAATACCTCCAGTACTATTGAAAGAATTAGCAACTTCTTTTGAAAAACCCCTGTTTTGGCTCTTTAATCTATCAGGAGAATTTCCACTATTCTGAAAATCATTTTTAATACCATTATTTAAATCTGGCAATCGATCAGACATTAAAAATTATAGAGGAATCGCAATCATTTCAAGTATTCCTAAGACGATGAAATGATGAAGCGATTGTAAATCAAAAATTATTCAACCAGGTAAAAAAGCGGATTTCAAATAATCAACATGGTTTTTTCAAAGGCAGATCCGCATCTACTAATCTATTGGAAATTTTAGAATTTTCTTTAGGTGCAATGGATAGAGGAATTTTTGTGGAAGCTTTTTATACTGACTTCAACAATGCGTTTGATGGAGTTGACATTCTATTGCTACTTTTCAAACTTAAGGGATTGGGTTTAACCAGGACACTATTAAAATGGATCGAATCTTATTTGACAGAGCACAGGTGGTACGTTTTAAAAGAAAGATCTCTAGAGCAGTTAATGTCACCTCAGGAGTTCTACAGGGTTCTCATTTAGGTTCTCTTTTATTTATTCTTTTTGTTGATGATGTCAATCTTGTGTTAAATCATCTTAACGTTATTATCTATGCTGATGATATGAAACTGTATATGGAAGTCTGTAGTAGGTTAGATTTGCAACATTTTCAGAGCAAAATTGATGACTTCTACGAATGGTGTGTTAAAAGTCTGCTTGATATTAATATTAAAAAGTGTAACATCATATCATATTCAAGAAAACTTACTCATCGTGATTTCACGTGTACTCTAGGAAATCAGTTAAGTGAAAGATGCAACAAAATGAGAGACTTAGGAGGGACTCTTGATTCTAAATTGACCTTTGTAGATCATTTTAATCATGTTAGGATTCAACAAAAGGTTCAGTTATCATTTTAAGGATCCATGTACTATAAAAACACTTTATGTAACGTACGTAAGATCCATTCTCGAATATTGCTCTGTTGTTTGGGCTCCATACCAGGAAACATACATTAGTGGTATAGAATCTGTACAAACACAATTTTCGTTATTTGCTCTTGGAAAACTAGGCTGGAATTCATTTCCTATTCCTTCGTATGAGCCTCGTTACATGTTAATTGATATTGAATCACTGAAGAAAAGACGAGAAATGGCTTTGATCTCTTTTGTTAATAATGTTATCTCGCAGTATATAAATTCGGCAAACCTTTTAGAAGTTTGAACTTTTATGCACCATCACGCATTTTAAGAATTAGACATTTATTTCATGTAAGGCCTCAGAGAACAATTTATGCTAAGAATAGACCATTGAACAGAATGATGAACATCTATAATGAATATTGTAAAATTAAGGGACTTATCGCACTCTACCTTTAAGTTAGATTCTTGCAGGGTTTGAAGTACCTTCGCAATATCTTGTAGGTGCGATTGCAAAGATGTGGAGAAGATGATTCTGTCATCCATGTAGACAAAGCATCTTACTCCGAGATGTTTTATCAAAACTGAGTCCATCATCTGCTGAAAAGTCCCAGGTGCGTTCTTCAGCCTAAACGGCATACGAACGAACTCGTATTTACCGTGGTCAACGTTAAATACAGTTTTTGGAATATCCTTAGGGTCCACCTCAATCTGATGCAATCTACTTGCCAAGTCCAGGACTGAGAAGTATTGAGCTTTTCCCAGCCTGTTCAAAATCTTACTTACTTCAGGTATCGGGCACCTATCAGCAGGAGTTTTCTCATTCAGTTTTCGGTAGTCCACAACAATTCGATATTTCTTTTTACCAGAATTATCGGATTTTTTTGGGACAATCCAAATAGGCGATGTCCATTGGGATGACGATTCCCTAATGATGCCAGTACCAAGTAATTTATCAATTTGGGCTGATACTTTCTCCCTTAAATGATAAGGATTCTTGTAGGTTTTCTGATGAATTGGATTTTCATCAATCGTGTCGATGTTGTGCTCTACTGCATGAGTGAATCTAAGTCTTTGATCCTCTCTAAAAAATACGCTTTTATATGGTTGCAGGGTTTTTGCTAGAAGTCTTACTTTCTTTTTTATCTAGTTCATTTATTTGGGAGACTCAATTGCGTTAGCTTTACGGAGCCGATAATTCATTGTTTTTTGTATAATGTAATGACTTAATGTAATGTACTGTCTCATCAGATAGTTGTTGCCAGCACAATAACTTGGTCAGGGCGGAATGGTCAGGGCTCCATTTTTGTGTTCGGCCGGTTGTGGTTACCATTGGGCGACGAAGAAGCTCCTCAAGATGTCGGAACACAACAAACATAAACTAATGAATAAAGAAAAACAAAAACACAAGCAGATTAAATTCTTATACTAGACATTTGGAGAAACACATAAATCGATTGAATAAACCACAGATCGCGAGATCCCAACACATCTCTTATAGCAACATAAGGTTGTCTTCCTTGGGCCTCTAGGGTATTCAAAAGTCGTGTTCTGGCGGAGTAATTATCCGTGCATTGCCAGACTGCGTGATCGATGTCATCATAACCGTTTCCACACCGGCAAAGATTGCTGTCCACGAGGTTAATTCGATAGAGGTGTGCATCTAACTGGTAATGGTTGGACATAAGTCTACTCATCACACGGATGAAATCACGGCTAACGTGCAGGTCCTTAAACCATGCCCTTGATGAAACAATAAGAATGATGGAATGTAACAGCCGTCCTAGATTTCCGGTGTCCCAATCAGTTTGCCAACTCGAAAGGGTACTCTGACGAACTAAATGGTAAAATTCATCGTGTGAAATTTGTCATCATACAAATCGCTTTCCTGGGCGCCCACCTTTGCGAGCGAGTCCGTTTTCTCATTGCCTGGGATTAAGCAATGTGAAGGGACCCATACAAAGGTGATCTTTTGACCAGCACACTCATCTGTTCCCTTAGTTTTGAAAGGAAATAAGATGAGTGTTTACTAGGTTTCATCGACCGAAGGGCCTCAATCGAACTGAGGCTGTCCGAGAAGATGAAGTAATGGTCTACGGGCATGCTGGAAATCATCCCCAATGCGAAGTTGATTGCGCCAGCTCAGCAACATAAACAGAACAAGGTTCCTGAAGATTGTGGTGCTAGAGTTTTCATTGAAGAAACCAAAGCCAGTGGATCCATTGAAGCGAGACCCATCAGTGAAAAACCTTTTTTCAGAATTGACGTGTTGGTACTTTTTCAGTAAAAATACGCGGAATAATAATACAACGAAGTTGATCCGGAATCCCATGAGATGCTTGTTTCATGGAAAGATCATAATGAATTGAGGAACTGCTATAGGTGAGGTGAGCACGGTCTGAAGTATAGCAAGGAAGGCACATAACCGACAATATGTAGTGGTGGTAAATTCTCATTAATCGAGATTGTGTGTTCAGCCCTAAAATTTCTTCAAAATTTTCTATAACAAATGCGTTTTTTGCTCCACATTTGATTTATATTCTGAGCGAGAGCTCCCAGAACCGATTCTGGAGAGGTTTCACTCCTGCCAGAACTTCGAGACTCATGTTATGCGTTGAGTGCATACAGCAAAGAGCAATACGCAGACATTGAATTCGTTCCAATTTTATAAGGTGACTTTTTCTTGCCGAGCAAAAGCAAAAAGAGCCATACTCTAGAACAGAGAGAATAGTTGTTTTATAAAGGGTTAAGAGGTCTCCCGGATGAGCACCCCACCCTGTGCCACAAATTGAACGAAGAAATTTTTTTTTTTTTGCATTTTTGCTTCAAATACGTAATGTGGGCATTCCAAGTGCACTTGAAATCAAACTAGACCCCAAGGTATTTGAAGAATAACGATTGAGTAATGTTTCTGCCTAAAAGATTAAGCTGCAATTGGGCTGGGTACCGCTTTCAAGTACACACTACCAGTTCAGTTTTCTGCGGTGAGAATTCAATCCCTAGATTCCTAGCCTAAGAAGATAGGTTGTCTAGGGAATTTTGCAGTGGTTCTTGCAAGTTTACGGCATGTGAGCCTCTTAAGGAAACCACTCTGTCTTCAGCAAGTTGTCTTAGCGTGCATTGTTCTGCCAAACAATTGTCAATGTCTTTGACGTAAAAGTTATAAAGAAGGGGACTTGGGCATAGCCTTGGGGCAGGCCCATGTAACTAGTTCTGGAAGTTGTCAGTTCTCCAAGTGAGAAGATCATTTTCTTTTTTGACAAATTGTGCAAAAAATTATTTAAAATTTCGGGAAGTCCACATCTCTGCAGATAATCTGACAGGATTTCAATGGAAACAGAATCAAAAGCCCCCTTGATGTCCAGGAATACTTAAGCCAGTTGCTTATTGCGCACAAAAGTCAGTTGAATATCTGAGGAAAGCAACGCTAGACAATCATTTGTTCCTTTGCTCTTACGGGACCCAAACTGTGTATTTGATAGCATGTTATTCGATTCGACCCAGTGGTCGAGCCTTCGAAGGATCATTTTTTCCAACAATTTTCTAATGCACGAAAGCATAGCAATCGGACGGTATGAGTTATGGTCAGACGCTGGTTTGCCAGGCTTTTGTATAGCTATTACTTTGACCTGTATCCACTCAGGCGGTACTATGTTGTTTTGTAGTAAGGAGTTAAATAGGTCTAGCAAGCGTCTTTTTGCGATATCTGGGAGGTTTTGCAGAAGCTTGAATTTTATCATATCGCATCTAGGTGAGGAGTTATTTGAAGAAAGAAGAGCCATCGAGAATTCCAGCATTGTGAATGGTCTGTCCTGAGAGCCACCGCTTGGAGACTTTTTTGGAAAAAATTGTTTGGGGGGAAAATAACCCGGACAGCTTTTTTGGGGGAAATTATATTCCCTGGGGGGGGTGTTTTTTTCTTTTTTTTGGGGGGGGGGGGGGTTGGGGGGGGGGGGCCCCCCCCCCCAGGGGGTGGTGGGTGGTGTTTGGGGGGGGGCTCCTCTAAAAAATTTTTCCAAAAACTTTTTTTTTTTTTTGTTTGGTGGGGTGTTTTGTGTTTGTTTCTTTATTTTTTTATTTGTGTGGGGGGGAGGGGTGTGTGTGTGTATAAGAATGTGTGTGATCGTTTTTTTTTTATATAATTTTTTTTTTGTGTCTCGCGCCACACCCAAAATACTGGAATGGTGCACGATTTGATCGTAGTGAAAAAGAACATTTTTTGCGTGCTTTTCTGCCACTGAAAATAGTTCAGATTTAAACCCTTCCACCTAAGTATGAACTTTGCTATAAACGATTGAATTGGACACCGCAAACACACGCATTATTTTTATCGTTTCTTTCATGTTTACACTGTTCGAAAGCATGCATGACACAAGTATGTGTACAGTCCACAGAAATTGCGAAGAAAAACACAAGGCAAAAGGCACCCATTGAGGCTCTGGCGTATGGCATCACAAAATATGCCATAACATCGAGCCAATGACGTATGGCAAGAGGCAAATGTCGACATGATGTTTTGACATGCTAGCAGACGTTGGTCTCCTCCGCCTTGCAGCAAAGAATATCTTTAAAGAATAAAAATGGATTCTAAACAGTGACCGAAAAAGAATAAAGGTATGTTTATTTTGATTAATTTGATTCATGAAACGTATGTTTTAATTCATTAAACGTATTTTTTAAGTTATAAAAAGTATGTTTTACGTCATAAAATGTACGTTTTAAGTCATGTAGCGTACATTTTTATATGATACATTCAATGCAAACTCACTGATTTAAAAACTTTCAATTCTAACAGATCTTCCAGTTTGAAGAGGAAAACAGAAATTCAACAAATGCTTAGCAACTTTGAACCCATTTGCGGAATGTGTTACTCAAGAAGGATCATCATTTGGTTTGCTGGTTAAAATATAGTATAATGTAGGCCATATTTTTTTAACAATCAAGCATAAACGAATAGTCTATATGCTCCGCGAATGAGGTAAGTTGACTTGCTGTTGCAAGTAAGGTGGCAAAATAGTCACGCCAATCGCGGTGCCTATTCAAATCAAATGGAGAATCATTTCTCTTGGGGTGGCTATGCTAACCTTGTCAATGAAAGTAAGTCACCTTACCTCACTCGCGGGGTGATTAAAGTTTGTTCGGACGTGGCAGAGCCTTTTTAAAATAGAGATCCTACTCGTTTCACGATTAAATTAAATATTATTTATTTATTACTAGTTGCTGTTCAAAACCGGACAAGACCACTTGCGCCAATCGATCCTGCTTGCATTCTATAGTGTCGCATCTGGTGCACTGTATGTCGTGTCAGATGTGCCGTACAGCGCACTAGATGCGACATTATCATTTTGTTCACTTTGAACTGCAACTAGCATATTCAAACATAACACAAAGTCTCCATTTACTATAACTGCACAATTCTTAAACAACTTGTACTTATTTTGAATCTTGAATCCATATTGATAATCAAAATTGTCTTTAATTCTTCTAATATTTATGTAATTTCACCTTTTTTGCACTCAAATTTTGATTTTGAGTATTTCTAGCATTAACATAAACAGGTCGTTGAACACAATTAATGCTATTTTTTTATCACATCGATGAACAATACGTTCAAGATTGTCTCATAGTTCATTTTACAGACTGAATATATGAAATATCTAGTGAAGTTTAAGAAAGGTTCAGTCTCACCATCGGTGAATTAATTTTGATTTTAATATGGCTTCTTTCAACTGCAAATTTAGCTCACAATTAATTTCAAATTGTTCATTATTGTTTTATATAAGGTTGCTGATAGATGAATTAATTATCTTAAGATCGTTAACGTCCGGGCTCCTGGCGTAAGATTTCCAAGCTGTACCTAACTTATTCCAACGCTTGTGTCTCCTGATTGGATCTGTGCTATCAAGAGCATAATTTATCTCGTTATTTTTTTTTCCATGATAAAAGCGGTATACTGGTTTTGGCTAAACTCTCCTAATTGAACACTGAGGTTTTTTATTCGAGTATATTAGTAATACTGTAAAACACTGACATGACTTTTGCTTGTCTTTTATCGACTGCTGTCTGTGCACAGATATGCTGTGCTAGAATCAAAACATTATAATTTACATAATACAGGTTTTCTTGCTATGATTTTAGTTGTGATATGCTATAAATTGAATACCCAAACTTAGATACTAAATCAAATTGTTCGAAATAAAATATATTTCAATATATTATAAAACCTAAGTCGACCAGGCGAACGTTCTACCTGCAAATACGTTTTTCAATAATTATCAGCTGGTTTTATTTTTCTTTCTTTAAACTATCCGGGACTCGAGTCCCATTCTTGAGATAAATTTGTAGATATCGATGTAATGCCACATTTCCATTTTTATTTACAGCAACCGTTCGCTAACTGAGCTAAGTGCACAGCCAAGTTAGCGGATGCTGCTCGGTAACTGGGCTAACATTTCAAATGTAACGAAATTTCCAGGGCCCTTTCGATCAGATTTGGGTTAGTATATATCATTTCACAATAAATAAATTAAATAATGTTTTTATGCTTTATACGTTATGCGATGTAGCTTATTGTGCACTCCATTATGCAAAATATTTGGCTCAGTTTGTATGGGATTACGACTCAAGGTCGTACATAACAATTTTTCACTCCTCCGCGAACCTTATATGCCTTTTAAATGCCCCTTGCTCATTTTGACAACAAAATGTCAAATGCTGATTTTTGAAGTTTATTTGCTTTTTAACTGGCGCCCTAATGAAAAAGCACCCAGTTAGCGAACAGTTACTGTATATAGATAGGGAGTATCCAATAAAGTACGTCATGTTCCTAATGGAGAGGACAGTTTCTGTGACGAAATATATTAAAAAATTTGATGGATTTACAAAACACATGACTATGGAAGAAGAGTGGTTCAAAATGGGCATGTTTCGTTTGACGTGCAAAATGAACGTTCTCATATAACCATGAAGTCAAGCTCCACACATTTACGTGCATAATGAAAGATATGTAAATAATGTATGGACTTTGTAAATATTACAAGAGGTTCAGAGATGTAGATTTCAAAAACGGATGCCAACTCCGGTTCAAACTCTGGTTATGATTTCTTTTCACTTCAAATTTTAAATAAATTATTTATTTAAATTCAACAATTCAACGATCGTTCAGGAATGTTTGCGTATGAAAACTATAAACAAATCACTAGTAGGGCTTGTCGTTATTAAGACCCGCCCTTCAAGAAGCATTTGGATGAACTATAACATCCGTTCACTAGATTATTTTATTTGATTTACAGCTTATAAATGCATAACAGTTCCATTAAGAGAGGAAATCAAGCTAAGTGGTGACTATTACGCTTTTATGGATAGTTCTGTTCTGCGATGCTCAGAGTATACATTCTACCGTGGGTCATTGATGTATTGGAACAACTAAATTTGTTCATATCTGTTTTGGTTCCAATAGTGACTGCCCTTGCGCTGAATTCGCCGGCTTGACGTGCCGTAAGGGCTCAGTAGGGATTCTTTGTCAAGACCCGATGCTAAGAGTCAGTTTTGTTGTGGTAATATCATGGTGGTATTATAACAACAATTTAAGTTCCACATGTTTATACGCTGCCGTTCTACGCATAATTGTCCCATGTTCAATGGGTTTCCCTATATACATGGGACAGTTGTGCTTATAAAAGCAGTAATAATATTACCATATTAGTATTCATCATATCATCTCTGTATCATATATTATTTATAATCATATTAAATTTCAAGGATGTAGAATTTCATGTGTTATACATATTTGAATATTCTTAAATATTTCATATTAAATTATCAAATGGAAACATACATGTTGTACATACATGATTGCACATTAAGGTCTTTTTAGACTAAACCAAAACTATTTGGGAAAAATATACAACATTTCTGTCATTTCAGGATCAACCAAATGAAGAACATATCTAGTAGATATAGATGTCGTAGTACTTTTGCTTATATAAATATAAACATAATTATATAAACATTTAATGCTAATAAAGGGAAATAGGAGGGACCATCAGGGCACCCGTTTGAAGCAATCTGGATGGGGAGAGTGTGAGTGCCAACTTCGCATTGCTAATTGTTTGTTAATAGAGGGCAGGCTCTTCTCCCCGCCCATTGGGGCATTCTCATATTAGATAGCTCGCTCTTTTGACCAATTCTAGGGTTTTTTTTTTTAGGGGGAATTTCTAATTGGGGGCCCCCCTCTGGGGCCCCTCTCTTTTTCTTTCTTATTTTCTTCCCTTTTTTTTTTTTTTTTCTTTTTTTGGGGGGTTCTGCCCCCCCCTGTGTTGTTTTGTCCTCTCTAAACATTCGAAAGTTTTATAATGGCACTGTAATGAATGAAAGAGAGCGAGCCCGGAGAGAATCGTTCAATTGTAGATAGCTCGCTCTTCTGACCAATTGTTCAATCTTGTTGTTGGAAGGATATTCTTTATATCCCTGTGGAAACGTATAAGTGATGTTTCGACAAATATTTTTCATTAGGGCCTAACTGACAAACGTAAACAATGGCTTCGTCCGGAAATTTCTCGTGGCACAAAGGCTACCCATGTAAGCCTCAAATTCTATCGGATAAGTGAACTCTTCTTCTTCGAAATGACCGTGGTGGATTGATTAGGCGAGTTTTCAATGACGAGATATTCGCAGAAAAAGCCATTGTTTACGTTTGTCAGTTAAGCCCTAATGAAAAATCTTCGTCGGTTTCCTATCGATCCACCCAACCCGTTTTTGGCCCTTCATACAATGTCATGATGAGGATCTAACAGTGTCTAACAGAGCGGAGAGTGGGGGGTGGGGGGGGGGGGTAGCCTATATCATACATCATATATCATACACGAGTGACCTTAAACAACTGTGGAATCTGGCTTAGCTATTAATTGAAATTGTAAAGTGGGCATGGGGAATTCTTCAAAAAAAAAAAAAAAAATTCTCGAGATATGAAAATATCTGAAAATATATATACCATACTGGGTCTCATTCAATTTTTAATCACAATGGTGAAAGAATGGTAACAACAATTTTTTTTTGAATGTTGCTCAATTGTCTGAAACCACAAATTGTATAAAAGCCTCTCCCCTAATACTAAGCTTGTTGTAATTCGGTTAAAATAACTTTTTTACAACTTAGTTCAGTCGTATACAGGCTATTGCAACTTATTTTGATTGAAGGGTGTTACTTGGGTTGTTTTGAAAAATCCCCGTGATGGACTATCCTAATATATCGACACAAATTTTTCATTAGGGCCTAACTGACAAACGTAAACAATGGCTCTTACCGCGAATTTCTCTTCATTGGAAACTCGCCTAATCAATCCACCACGGTTATTTCGAAGAAGAAAACTTCACCTATCCGATAGAATTGGAGGCTTACATGAGTAACCTCTGTGCCACGAGAAATTGACGGAAGAAGCCATTGTTTACGTTTGTCAGTTAGGCCCTAATGAAAAATCTTTGTCGATATACGCTTTTTACGCCAACCGTCAGATCATTAATTATTATCGTTTCAGTTGAAAACTGAATTTATCGACAAGCGACAATCGATTTTAATGTCAATCCATACGTTGTACCTAATGTCGGAAGTAGCGCGTTGTATAGCGCATCAGATGCGCCATAAAGCGCACTACTTTCGACATTAGGTATAACGTACAGAACGAGAGTAAAATCGATTGTCGCTAGTCGATAAATTCGGTTTTCAACTGAAACCATTATACATTTGCGTTTCTGAATACTTCATTCCACATTATTCATAGATAAAGGCCAGTATCGACTTAAGCTCGGCATCGTGTTCGAAAGAAATTTCTATTTATATCTCAATCCCATGTTAAACTCCGTTTACTGAAACGGAAAAGTAAAGAATCGAAAAGAAATTTCTGCATCAGTATCCACCTGAAAAGAACGAAAAATAAAATTGGAATTTGTAGGGTTTTCGCGCAAACTAAGGGGAGCTGTCACTTTTACGTCCGGAAAAATATCCCGCTCTATTATTCCGTAAGTGAAGGTGACATTTCGTTCAATGCAAATCAATTGTCAAAATTACGCTTGGTAATATTGAATAAAATTCCGTAACCTCTCTACTTTTTAAGTCGATACTGGCCTTTAAAAAGTAGAGAGGTTAAGGAATTTTGTTCAATTCAAATTCTTTTCTAGACTTGAGCAATGCTACTCGGTTTGACTTCCTATAATTTTCGTGGTAAATCCCCGTGTGATTTTAGGATGATCAATTCCAAAAACAATCCATACGCATTGTCTTTCAACTATCTTTCATTTATTTTTCCAAAATTGTTGTGTAACACGACCTACATACATACATACATACATACATGACGTTCGATCTTGCTTTGCAACTCCCATGCTGTCCCCATTCAGTAAATTTAAGTCATAGATCAAAGCACTGGCATGAAAAACCGTTTTATACCTGACATCATACTACTCTGAAAAAAATTCTATCGTTATACCGACAATTAAATCATGGTCAGGATGACTATCGCATATAATGGTTACAATAACCATGAAAATGGTCGAATTCACCACGTTCTTGGTATTCTTGACTATGATCATGGTAACAAGGACTATTCCGACATTATGGCAAATGTTGGATCAACTATTTTTAATGGTCTTTTTGACCATGATCATAGTCGGTTCAAAATCACTATACTGCAATAGTCATCCTAACCCCCAATAATGGTAAACTTTACTATCAAATTTATCTCTGTGTACATTTCACCCCAAGCCCAAAGATTATTCTCCCGGTACATTGGAAATAAACCGAGGTGTCCTCCAACAGGGACGTTTTTACTCCTCCAACAAGGTGGTCTATGTGATGCAGCAGTTTGTAGAACCCAGTTCGATTAATGTTCAGTATGTCCATCAGCTCCAGTAACCTCATGATTGCCCCTTATCGATATAAATGAATCAACCAACTTCCTTGAGCATTAACTGTAGATCTCACACATCGGTCAGCAACACAGTGTGAACCGTCAATGCCTCAAATTGCACGCACGAGTTGCACGAGTTTTCCTGCTCCTGATTTTATTTGATCGCTATGGATAATATTGTAAACACAAAGGATTACTAAATTAAGCTAGCAAATCTTTAAAATAACATTATTTTGATTTTGAATTTTTATTTATTCTATAATTTTGTGCAATACTCTGTGCCTCGTGCACCTTGACAGCTTGCTTCGATAAAATTAATTGTTTGTTTACTTACTTCCTAGCTTACTACTTTTTTAACTTGATTTTTTTGTCTAAATTGGAATAAAATAGTATGAACTGCTTTCGAAGAATATAATAACTTTTGAGGAAAATAAATTTGCGTCCAGGTGATGAACTGAACTTGCTTTCCAATCCAATTAAAGGAAACACTGTTGAAGACATACATAACTAAATAAAAAGCTTACATCAATAACAAAAGCATACATTTTAGTTCTTTTACAAAAACAAATTCAAAATGAGACAAATAAAAAGATTCATCAAATATCGACTACTACATTGTTCTGCAAAAATGCTTTTAATCATTAATGTTTTTTTTTTATTTGTTCATATGTCTGCGTGTTCAAATTTTCATCTCTGACAACGGACACAACATTGAACTGTTTACGTGTTTCTTCACAAACATAAACATGTTTCGTTTATCATTTGTTTCAAACCAATTTCGATTTTTCCTCATCGTGGCAAATCAGTTCATGTGATTTCGATTTTACAATATATTAGTTCACATAAGTTGATTAGCCACTTTTTATCGAGCTTCATTGCTGTTACATTTATTTCGAATTTTTTATTCTATTAAGTGTGGTCACGATTTCATATGCTTTAAGATTATATTCTAATGTCTTCCATTGAACGTTGGATTATTGTTTTTGTAACATGGTTTCATTTTTGTTTATTTTGCGGAAATGGAGAATACATTACTTAAATTAATGTTGATTTTTAGAGGGCAGTCTTCTCCTTGCTCCGACTTTCGTGGGGCTGGTAACCAAACAGTTAATTTATACCCGTCGGTGGAGCTTTTTCCCTTTCATCGCCAAGGTTGATTTGGATAACTCCAGCAAAAATCGCAATAAGATCGGTGTGTCCTTCGTTGTAGTAATGGTAGATCCAGTTGAGATTATGCAGCGCACGGTAGGAACCATCGTCCATTTTTGCCTACGAGGAATAACAGCGGGAAGATGATTACCGCTTCTTAGTAGATCGAAAATGTCGATAGTACCTCTCGGTGTGAAGCTGTAAGAATAATATGAAGCAATGTAACAACTGGAACTCAATCCGGAACGTATCATGATTTTGGTCGCACTTATACTTACCGTACATCATTTAGAGGGTTGTGAATGATCAGGAGATGAACCCCAGCTTCATCATCGTGATATAAGTTATCTCCAGATCCAGATAGCGACTAATGTAGACAACGGCGAACAGAATCGGCGACTTTCCGGGCACGCCAGCGCACGACCTCGTCTTCCATAGCTTATCATCAGCAGCAGCATAACAGGTCAAAGATGTGCCAAGTCACCGGGCAATCGAAAACATTCAATTTCAGCTTACCTACACAAATGTCAATACTTGATTTCATGTACGGTTTCTAGCTGAATTGATTTTGACAGTTCTCGACAATCTATTCAAAACGACGTATCTGATTTTGTAAATAATGTGGTAACACAAGATTCATATGTAAAATGTTTGAAACCCTGAGCACTTTGACGCAAACTAGGACCACAAGGAATAATATTTCCATATCATTATGGTGATGCTAGATTCCATGGAAGGCTAAGCGTTTTGAGAAGTTTACGTTTGACACTTTGTTTACAAAATCAAATACGTCGTTTTTAATGTTGATTCTCGGAGACAAACACAAACAAAAACACCTATTAGGAAGAGCAAGAATTATACACATACATACGCATGAAGCAATCAAAATACACCAACACATATGTAGATCGCTTCGATACAACCACGCACTCATACACATGCATACTCGAAAGAAAAACGATATTTTTTATGGCATGTGCTTTTTGAGGTTGTTGTCTACACTAAGGCAAATTTTGATTGATGGGCAACGGTCAATTGTTGTATTACGGCATTCATAATACAACAGTTGTGAGTCTTTCAATCATCAGTGCATCTAAAACTGTCAACGACTATTTTGGGTGCAGGTGTGGCTGGTCTCTTTTTGAGGGGGGTTGGATTTTTTTTTTTTTTTTTTTTTTGGGGGGGGTTGGGGGGGGGGGGGGGGGTGGGTGGTGGGGGGGGGGGGGGGGGGGGGGGGGGGGGGGTGGGAGCGATCTTGAACAGAAAGATAGGTCGAGTCTGCTTTCTTGAGCAGGAGGTTTAGGTATGCGTGTCGCTTCACCAGTGTTCAAAATTGACCAATTAAAATTGTCACATAAACCATAAAAAATAGCCACCCTATTGTCATCATATCCCCCATCCAGTACCATGGGAATTCATGTCACTCAGAATCAATACTGGGGACGGTAAAATAGAAACTAAATTCCAGAGTTGACTACGGCTAATGGATGTTCTGGGAGGAACGTAAACTGAAGCTATGCAAAGGTTTTTATTCTTTGCAGCTACTTGACAAGCGACGATTTCAACGCCTGACTGAGCTGGTAGAGAAATTTTGTAGAAAGGGTAGCACTTTTTGATCCCTAAAAGCACTCCTCCATAATAATCATATCTATCCAGGCGTATAATGTTAAAATCGTGGAAATTGAGTTCATTTTCTGAAGAAAGCCATGTTTCACAAAGAGCCAATATATCACAATCGGAATTGTGAGCTAAAAACTTGAGCGAGTCTAGTTTCGGCACCAGACTACGGCAGTTCCACTGTAGTACAGTGATCATATCTCCGACCTGATTCGATGAATTATCCATCGAAAGATATGATCAATGCAGTTGGTACAATTATATCAACAATCAATATGCAACTAGCGATTTGAAATTAGTTCACTGTTGTAGAACCCCTTGGTCCGAAGTACTCCTGGAAGCCAGCACCTAACTATACATATTTGCACCTTTGTTTTGATTTGCTGTATTATTTTGAAAGAATATTTGAGAGTGTGTTCGTGTGAGTTTATTATTAGGGGCGTATTATTAAGCTTGGGACCGAGCTTGGGACCGATGTGCTGGTACTAACTGAGCCAAGAAAAAAATCGTATTTGTTCGTGACCTACTGGTCTTAGAGTTAGTCTATGATTATATACCCTTGGTATATAAAGGCGCACCGGGAAAAAAGCTCCATCCAATTTGACATAATTTGGGAGAACAGAACCGGCGAAGGTCACCCGAAACGAGTCTGACAGTTGATAAACTTTTTTTTCGTCTTGCAACGATGCTGAATGTAGTTGCTTTACATCCAGTATAGTAACAAGACTTTAGAGTTCTTGAAGCAACCAGAAGCTCGTTTCAAGTCCTCGACAGTCAGACTCGCATCGGAGACAACGCCATCGATCTCCACATCTCGCGAAGGGACATATACACAGTATTCGATATTAAAAATCTCGTGGTCAGCAATCTTATTAGCTATTTCGAAATTCGGCGCTTCTACACGCAGTCTATTAATTCTCTCTTTGTGAATCGAGACACCCGGATATATTCGCATTAATTCTCGCGAAATGTCGAGAGTTTTCAATGGTCCGATGACCAAAAAAGACAACCCAAGGTCTCTTAGAAAATTGGTGGTAATGCTTTATGCGAGTAACCTTAGCCTCAGGGGAGGCCATAATTATGCACACAAAAATACAACCACAATCACAAAAAAAAACCCTTCACCAATGAATTAATTTAAATGCTAACTAAAAAAGAAATGAAAAATAATTTGTAAATACCATGAAGAAAAAATAAGAAAAAAAAACAGCAAAAAAAAACTTATCACTAGTGGTGACAATCAGGCCTACCACCCTAATTGACTTTAATCGTTTCTCCCCTCTACGGGGAGAGACGCACACGCTGCTGCGAGGCAAAATTTCACAACAATAGCTGTTCACTTGGCTATATATTATACACAGCGGACGACGTAAACAAACTCGATCGTCGAACAATAGCCCGCTTGCTTGCTGTTGTAATGTAGCTTGAGATCGGTGGTTTGCAAGGGGATTACGGGGACGAGTAATCGTTATCGATGGTTTTTAAAGATGAAATGCAGGTGTTGCATCCACGCAAACCTGCACCTTCCAACACGCGCACTTGTCACCTACGCACTCTTCCACTATTTTTTTTTAAGAGAAGCAAAACCACTAGGGAAAAAACAACTCTTCTAAGTCAAGGAATGCCGTGACGAGACCAGGCGATGTTAACTGGCTCAGCGCACGATAAGGAATAGGAAGTCTTACTTCCTCATCTTTAAGATGGTCGGAAGGAAAGTTAAGTTTAAATTTTGAATCATTCCTACTAATGGCTTGCTCCGTCATATAGTAATCATTCTGGAATGGAGTTAAATTATATTACATGTTAGGTTTAGAAAATGACAAATGAACCAGAGCTTCGTTTTTTTAGGCTCTGTATAGTCCGGGTTGCATAGTAATCCCACAGGTGAGATTAATTTCGTTCTTTATGAGAAAAGAACCATTTGCCGTAGTACATATCTTGACTATGTTTTCTCTTGTTTCACGAGAATGAATAGACGTCGGAGAATATTTTGCAAATTCGTAGCTCTTATTTCCTATTGTACGCTGGTGCTTTTTAGTGTCTATTACAGCGTTCATTCTTGCTAAATTTTCGTAGCCTATAAGGCTGTCAAAAAAGTTGTGGAATTTAAAAACGTAGAAAGGCAATTTGCCATTTTTTTTTGTCACCATAGCCGGTTTTTTAACCTTCTTTGCTAGTTTTACATGCTTAGGGTTGATATATGATTTATTGGCCGCCGTGTCCACTAGGAAGTTTAAAAAACCTTTTGTGGTGGGAACCCGTAAGTATGGTAGGAAGTTTAAGTCTGTCTTTTCTTTAATCTGACAGTCTGAAAATTTAATTCGTCTTGTTGAGTTGCGTCATCAATTTCAAGTTCATTGTAGTCGTTGTCATCGTCGTCCACATAACTGGGCTCATTGTAATCTGATTCCTCATCCGACTGTACGAGGTTCGTGTTCACTTCCACTTGTTGCATTGGGCGAGTGTATGCTGATTTAAATGTTTGTTTAGTTGTTTTCTGTTGAGAAGGGCCGGCATTCTGTTTCGGTACATTTGTACTATTGTTGTTATTGTAATTATTTTTGAACAATTGCGGATTAGATTCTGCAAACGGTTTTCTTATTTCAGCGTTTTGATTGAGTGTCACTGCCTGGAACGCCTCCTCTATATTGTTTGGATTTGTATATCTAATTATGCTTGCTAAAGGTTCATTTATATTATCTAGACATTTTTTCATAACATTTTTTTTCTAAAAGTTGCACAGATGTAAGCGGGTTTAGTTGAAGATTGGATTTTATTCGCGTCTCCAACTCTTTTATGTCATTATAAATTTTTTGATGGGATCTGTCGCCCGAGTTAAACAATAAATTAAGGTTGGTTGCAATATCTCATCGATCGTCGTAGTTTTGCATGAGCACTTTTTATTTATTTCAGCTCAAATGGGAACCACCGCCTCTGACCAATTCTGAAAACTCAGCAATCTGCTCTTTGAGCTGCTCCTTTTGGCATGATTTTCATTGTTTTGTAAAAGAAAAACTAGGTACTTACAGTAGCAAAACTGGTAGCATCCGATCCAAAGGGGTGGTAGGTGTGATGAGCGGCGGACTGCTCACTGTCGTTTCCTTCGCTGGTGTCGCTGCGTCGTTGTTATTTCAAACTTTTGTTTAGCGTGACCAGCTAAGTTCTCCGGTCGCGGCGAATCACTTTTAAAATACTAAATACTAGCTAACTCTAGGAACCACACGATGAGAAAAAGGAAGAGCCTCCGGGCTCGACCATGTTTAATACCTAAAACTGCTTATCGAGCATTTCAATTCGCCTACCGCGAAACGTGGCGTGATTACAAAAGCGTTTCCTAACGCTGGTCCCAGTAAAACCCGTTTCCTTGGTACACAATCGGAAGCCCCCCCCTCCCCCCGCCACGGAGCTGCACTAAAGTATTACTTTGTGGAGTGTCCTAGCCATTTGGCTACAATTGAGCCATTTAGCTCCTACCCTTTGCCACAACCATTTTGCTCTCGCCTTACTTGGTTGAGCCATTCAGCTCCAACCCTCAACGTCATCGAATTGAGTAGTCCTCGACATCGGATCTACTCTTCTCCGACGGAGGATTACCCGTCTGTGGATCCCAAGAGCGAACGAATGTGAGCCATTTAGCTCCCACATACTGACGCAATCGACTCGAGTAATCCCGATTGTTAAACTACCATACAACATCACCCGAGTTCGACAGCCCGCTACTCCATTCAACCACTCGCTTCTTGATTCTCCCGCCATTTTCGCAGTAGAGCATGCTTTGCGTAATGGCTCCGTTGGAATACAAACACTTTCGTCACGACACATTCTATTGACGATGTTAACTAGGCTGGTATCTGCCCCATTGATGGCAAGCATCTCGCTTCGCAATGGTCCAAAGCGTGGGCAGTCAAAGACCACGTGCTCCGGTGTCTCTTGGACATCTGCGCACTCCGGACAAAAGGGTGACGCTGCATGTTCGAATCGATGCAAATAATGCCTGAAGCAACCATGGCCAGACAGAAACGCGTAAGGTAGAAGTTTACCTCTCCGTGCTACCTTCTCATCCAGATCGACAAATCCGGTATGAGCAGGTGCGTCCATCCACCGTTCATCCCCGTGTCCCATTCTTGTTGCCATTTAGTCATCGATTCCGCTCCATGGTCCACCTTGGGGGTGCATAGCAGCTGCATACAAAGATCCCGTTGATTTTGGCGATCACGAACCCTTCGCATGAACTGGACTTTACTTCCTGGATGGGGAATCTGCTCATTATTTGTATCGCAGCCATCACCGCTTTATCTGCTACCCAGTTTCCGTAATCGGGAGGAACACGATACGAATCCGCAATGATTGCGACGTCACACTTTGTTTCTGTTGTTGACTGCCACAACAGTGGCTGTGCTATGTCGCAATGATTGAGATTTATTTGGGTTACCTCTATTACTGCCGACCTGCTGTCGCCTTTTTATATACAGGGCATCTGTCATGTTGTCGTTTCTATCCTCGTTTTTGCAAAGCATGCATCTTGCTTTAGTTGTTTTGTGCAGTCTCTTGCAAAGTGACCCTTCTCCCTGCATTTCCTGCACATATCAAATCTGTCAGGACCTTTGCAGTTCCTAGCCTGGTGACCAAAACTCATGCACTTAAAGCATTTCTCCAATTCCTTTGGAACTCGAGGGACGACTCTCAGTGAGCAAACCGACCACTCAACTTTTACTCGACCCGACTTCAACAGCCTGTTGGCTGCAGCTGTCGGCAGAATTATCGCCACCGTCTGTGTGCCACCGTACGCCTTCCTCAACCGGATTGTTATTAGTCCATCTCCAAGATCACAGTGCCCCTTCAGCGCCATCATCAGCTTGGCTTCTGTTGTGATCTCGTCAAGATCCTTGCACTCGATCACAGTCTCCTGTGAGAGAGCTCTAACTTTCGCCTGCTCACCAAGAGACTTTTCGACGAGCGTCTTGAAGGCTGTGCTCTTGATGGCAGGATCCTTCTTCAGCTCGAAGAGCATCTCACTTTTCTGGGTGCACCTGGTTTTTACCACCTTTGCCCCTAGTTCCTTCAAATCCAGATCAGCTCTCACTTTTCGAAGGATTTCAGCGTACGTCGTTCCACTTTTTACCTCAACAATTAGAGCGTCACCCTTTTTTGCTCCCGACGAAGCCTAGGCACCTGCTTCTTCTTCTCGCCTGACTTCTTCACTTGCTGCTGATTTTTCTTCTTTTTGCCAACAGTGCGCCATTCACTTCGCATTTCTCCTCGTCATTTTTGAGCTTTTACAGCTCCTCCTCATCTCCTGGTGTGTTCTTTTTCCTTTTCTCCGAGCGTGGATTCTGGGGTTCCTTTGGCGTCTGCAATGCATAAACCGTTGCCTTTTTGCTGTCCTCGAGAACCTTTTCGGCAGTCTCTGCTCTCATCCTCAGTACGTCCTGTTTTCGTTCGGCTGCAATCACGACCGATAAGATACGCGTAACCAACACTTTGATTTCTTTGTGGACGTTGTGTCTGTTTTTTACATAATCATTGAGTTCGTCGATCCGGTTTCTGACAACATCCATCGCGTATTTTTTCCCAACACTGTCCCCTCGAGTTGTGCTACTGCTGCGTTGCGGGGTGAACAGCTTGGTCAGAAACACCTGTGACTTGTTACTGCTGGTACTTGCAGTGGCTTCCAAATTCGGCACTGGTGACCTATGTAGCTTTCTGCTTCTTGTGAATACTATCGCACTTCCGTGTCCGTTGTCTGGCGCTTTGCCATCGTCGTTTATTTTTTTTTTGTTTTCTTACTTTTTCATCTTTTTTGTTTTTTCCTCCGTTGTCCTCCATTTTGTTGGGTCCCCCTCTGAACTGCTATCTCCACACGTTGTAGATAGTCGCCTATCGTAATCCCATGGTTATCTTTGAATCAGGGAGGCCATGCTAGGTTTGACACGGTCCTACATGGGGACCGTGTACAGAGCCGGATCGGCGTAAGTCAGGAATGTAACATCTGAGCCTACTACCCACCACTTAAGAAGACAAGCTTCGAACGTATCTGGAGGCCTGCCAAGGTATTCCAGTAGAAAAATTAACGGAACTAGTCAAATTTTACCGAAATTCGTTAAATCGGATTACCGAACGTTCAGCTGTTGAAAGTTCGGTAAAAAATTACCGAATACTGTAAAATTTTCTAAGTGTGCTTATTCGATGCCTTGACCAGTATGCCTTAATTTAGGATCTCACTGGCTTTGATCCTTATGTTCCGGTTGGCACTCCTGAGCGGGGTGGGCGCAGGGGAATCCGATCTCGCAACTCGCAGAGAGGGGGGTCGTTAAGCCCCCGGACGCGTCCTCACAGCCCCTGCTGCCCCCATGTGCAGGTGTGTATGAATGTACTTGTGTGTGAGTGTATGTGTGTTTCATATTGATGTTTTTATATGAGTGTATGTGTGTGTATGTGTCGATGTTTGTGTGAATGCGTGTATGTGAGAATGTTTGTATGTGTGAGTATTTTTGTATGTTTGTGTGTATACATGTATGTGTATATAATAGTGTATGTGTTTATGCGTGAATCTATGTTTGCATGTATCCGTATGTGTGTATGTATGTATGGGGTTCAACATCGTTACTTTTTCGGAGCAGCTATTTTTGGATCCATTTGTGGTCCCAAACAAAAGGGCAAAATTTCAGGACGATTGGTTATAACCTGGTTATAACATTGTGGAAGTCAAATCGAAAGAAAAAATAAACAAAGCTAAGAATTGTTGCCTACACCTCCCGCTTGAAGCTAGTTGTAAATTTTGTGTGACCGAAAGGCGAAAAGCAAATAACACAAACATCCTGTGTTCTTATTTTATTTTGGTTTTTGCGATGAGATAGTGTGTGTGTCGTATGAAAGATAAAACTTTTTTTTTTGTCATATTTCCCATTTATTTTTTCTGGCTTATTTATGTAAAAATAATGTCATGACATTGAGAAAAGAAAATGTAGAAGACCTTTAATTTTAGCATACAAACCAATTCGGGACTAACTTCATTATGTTTTCACAGAATTATGTTTTCATAGAAGGATATTGAAACTTTGTGACATCTCATATCTCGATAGTACTAATCATCTAGGAGGGAAATAATGATGGCATAGCAAGGGGGGGGGGGGGGTCACAAGGAGGGCTGATTCTTTTATTACGTAATAAGCCGACAGAGAACATTTTTACCCAAGTAACTAAAATTACCTTTACTATGGAATCATCCAACCGATTTGAAATCATTTAGCAACTTCGAATTCAGGACCTCAACCACTTTCTCAAAATTGTCTCATATAATCAATAGACATCATTCGTCTCCAGAATAAACGGATTTCCGGAACCGTGTTCCGAAACTAGCTTACTTTTAAAATATTTTTATAAAAAATAAAAATAATCATACTAAAACTCGTGGAAAAACCGTGGAAAATTCCATAGTAATGTATAGTTGTTAAACTATAAGAAGTTTTATTACACAAACTGTACTAATGAGTAATACAGCATTCTCCCGCATAGCGCAGTTTTGATTGAAGTGATTTCCTATAACGTCGGATTCAAGGTTGAACTGCGTCAATCCACCGGTGCACATGGGCGTAGGATTTATTTGTTGTAACATGTAACATCTCCAAGCATGAAACTAAAAAATGTTATATATTAAAATCAATTTACCTTCTGCTCAAATATGAACGAGACTTTATGAATAAATCGGTCCGTGGATGACATATTGTTCAATATTTTTTTCTTAGATTGGTAGGACTGTTATACGTTTACATGTTTACAAATTTGAGCACGGTTTGTCACGAAGCTTTTTTTACGGCACTATAAACAAGTCAACATCCAGTGTGTTTTTCAAATTTTACTATGGAATCAAACGTTGAGCAAATAATTAGTTTGAAATTTTGTTATGCCAACGGAATAACTGCATTCGGATGCATTGAAAATGTTTCAGAAAGCCTATGGGGAATCTGCTCTATCACGTGCATCGCGTTCCACGAGCGCCGTATTCGCCTGATATGGTACCATGTGACTTTTTCCTATTCCCCAAACTAAAATTGACGCTTCGTGGTAAACATTTTCAGACGATTGAAGTCATAAAAGAGAATTCGAAGAGGAAGCTTAAGGCGATACCAAAAGAGGCGTATGAAAAGTGCTAAAAGGAATGGAAAAAACGTTGGCATATGTGTATCGTCTCCGATGGTGATGATTTTGAAGGAGACAAAATTAATATTGAAGAATAATTAACCGTTTGTTTTTTATTTAACCAGTCTCGTTCATATTTGAGCAGAAGGTATGTTTTGTTCAGAATGCAGAGTTATAACTGTTATAACATGATGCACGGGTGTTATAGAATGCATCATCAAGAAAACCCGTTAACAAGATAGCGTTTTAGCTCTGTAGTCAGAACAAATATAACCCGGAATATATGAAACTACTTTTTTCAGCAAAGTTCATGAATACATACCACATTTGTTGGCTTTGTGAAAATGAATCACAGTGAAATCAACTGGGCTAATCAAAAATAAATTACTATTTTCATTACTGTTATCACGGGTTAAGTAAGAACAGTAATAATGTAGTTATTTAAATATTTATTTATTTGTTTATTTATTTATTTTTTTAATAATACTTTTATTTATTTATTTATTTATTTTATTTATTTTATTTATTTTATTTATTTTATTTATTTTATTTATTTTATTTATTTTATTTATTTTATTTATTTTATTTATTTTATTTATTTTATTTATTTTTTTATTTATTTTATTTATTTAATTTATTTTATTTATTTTATTTATTTTATTTATTTTATTTATTTTATTTATTTTATTTATTTTATTTATTTTATTTATTTTATTTATTTTATTTATTTTATTTATTTTATTTATTTTATTTATTTTATTTACATGGCATAGTGTCACAATACTATATCATAGCCTGATACACAATATCCCTCCATAATGCCCGATTCGTGGCTGCTCCTCTCCAATCCCTTGGGCACCTTGTAACCCCTAGGTCTTGCTCCACCTGGTCTGACCATCTTGCTCGTTGCGCCCCACGTCGTCTTGTACCAACCGGATTCCCGTGGAACACCATTTTTGCAGGATAGTTGCCCGGCATTCTCGCAACATGTCTTGCCCAGCGTATCCTTCCAGCTTTTGCCACCTTATGAATACTGGGTTCGCCGGCGAGTTGCTCGAGCTCATGGTTCATCCTTCGCCCCCAAAGTCCGTCCTCCTGTACTCCACCAAGATGGTTCTTAACACCCGTCGCTCAAAAACTCCGAGTGCTCGCAGGTCCTCTTCAAGCATTGTCCACGTCTCATACCCGTAGAGAACAACCGGTCTTATTAGCGTTTTGTACAGGATGCACTTCGTATGAGATCTAAGTCTGTTTGACCATAGTTCCTTGTGGAGCCCATAGTAGGCACGACTTCCACTGATAATCCGCCTCCGGATCCCACGGCTGTTATCGTTGTCCGCAGTACCAGTGAGCCGAGATAGACAAATTCATCGACTACTTCGAACTCATCGTCGTCGATCAATACACGGCTGCCCAGACGGGTCCTGTCGTGCTCGGTTCCGCCTGCCAGCATGTACTTCGTTTTGGACGTATTAATCTTCAACCCAATCT
Source organism: Aedes koreicus (assembly GCA_024533555.2). Classification (NCBI taxonomy): domain Eukaryota; kingdom Metazoa; phylum Arthropoda; class Insecta; order Diptera; family Culicidae; genus Aedes; species Aedes koreicus. The sequence goes on from JAHHFK020002267.1 coordinate 215,886, forward strand.
TCTCTGCTTCGCGCTTTAGGCTAGTGTACTGCTCTGCCACCGCCTCAAATGTTCTGCCGACAATATCCACGTCATCGGCAAAGCAGATAAATTGACCGGATCTGTTGAAAATCGTGCCTCGCATGCTAAACGCCGCTCGTCGCACAACACCTTCGATATCCTCACACAGCACTGGGCTCCAACCATCGTAGCCTTGATAAGTCGGGTCAGCTTCCCCGAAATGCTGCTCTCGTTCATGATCTTCTATTATTTAATTATTTACTTATATGTTTATGTATTTATTTTTTATTTATATTTTCATATATGTATCTATCTACAAATTAATTAATTAATTTATCAAGTGATTTATTTACTTATTAATTTATTTATTAATTGATTTATTTATTTATTTTTTTGTTTATTCATTCATTTGTTCATTAATTTAATTATTTATCTATCTATTGATCTATCTACCAATGAATCTATCTATTTATCTCCTTATTTATTTATATATTTATGTATTTATTTATTTATTCATTCATTTGTACATAAATTAATTTTTTAATTATTAACTCATAAATTATTAAGTTAATTCATTTATTTATTTATTTATATATTTATTTATATCTATATTTTTAATATGTATATATTAATTTATTTATTGATTAGTTCATTTGTTCGTTAGTTTATTCATTTATTTTTATATTAAATACTTTATTTATTTATTTTTTTATTTATTTGTTTACTGATGGATTTATTTATTTTATTTTTATTTATTGATATATAAAAAAATTAAGTTATTTGTTTATCTATTTATTTATTTGTTTATCTATCAATTCATTTATTTTCTTATTTATCTGTTTTTAATTTATTTAGTTATTGATTCATTTATTCATTTAATTATTTTTGTATTTATTTATCTATTTATTAATTTATTTATTATTTTTTTATTAAATTATTTATTTATTAATTTATTAACTTATTTACTTATTTATTTATTGATTTATTTAAATGTTCATAAATTTATTTATTTATCAATATATTGATTTATTTATTTATTTTTCTATTAATTTTTTATTTATTTATATATTTATTTAGTTATTTTTTAATAAATTTATTATTTTTTTCATTTGTGTATTTATTTATTTTCTTATGCATAAATTTATATATTTATTTATATACAAATAAATTTATTTATGTATATATTTATTTATTTATTAGTTCATTTATTTATTGATTTATTTATTAATTTATTCATATAAAAATTTATATATTTATTTATTGATGCATTTATTAATTTATTTATAAATATATCTTGTTTTTTTCTGCGTATTTATTTATTAATTTATTCATTAATTTGTTTATTGATTTATTAATTTATTTATTTGTTTATTAATCAATTCAGAAATTTATTTTTTTAATCTTATTATTTATTTATTTGTTTATGTATTTAGTTATTTATTTAAGAATTTATTCATATTTCAATTAATTTTTTTTTTATTAATTTATTCATATTTTTTTTATAATATCTCTTATTTAAGTAATTAATAGTTTTATGTGCATAGACTTTTAAATATACTAATATGTTTTTAATTTATTTATTTATAAATTTATTCATTTATTCTATGTATAGATATACATATATATATATATCTATATATATCTGTATACGTATGTATATATGTATTGATATGTATATTATATAGATATATATTTATATATATATATATATATATATATATATATATATATATATATATATATATATATATATATATATATATATATATATATATATATATATATATATATATATATATATATATATATATATATATATATATATATATATATATATATATATATATATATATATATATATATATATATATATATATATATATATATATATATATATATATATATATATATATATATATATATATATATATATATATATATATATATATATATATATATATATATATATATATATATATATATATATATATATATATATATATATATATATATATATATATATATATATATATATATATATATATATATATATATATATATATATATATATATATATATATATATATATATATATATATATATATATATATATATATATATATATATATATATATATATATATATATATATATATATATATATATATATATATATATATATATATATATATATATATATATATATATATATATATATATATATATATATATATATATATATATATATATATATATATATATATATATATATATATATATATATATATATATATATATATATATATATATATATATATATATATATATATATATATATATATATATATATATATATATATATATATATATATATATATATATATATATATATATATATATATATATATATATATATATATATATATATATATATATATATATATATATATATATATATATATATATATATATATATATATATATATATATATATATATATATATATATATATATATATATATATATATATATATATATATATATATATATATATATATATATATATATATATATATATATATATATATATATATATATATATATATATATATATATATATATATATATATATATATATATATATATATATATATATATATATATATATATATATATATATATATATATATATATATATATATATATATATATATATATATATATATATATATATATATATATATATATATATATATATATATATATATATATATATATATATATATATATATATATATATATATATATATATATATATATATATATATATATATATATATATATATATATATATATATATATATATATATATATATATATATATATATATATATATATATATATATATATATATATATATATATATATATATATATATATATATATATATATATATATATATATATATATATATATATATATATATATATATATATATATATATATATATATATATATATATATATATATATATATATATATATATATATATATATATATATATATATATATATATATATATATATATATATATATATATATATATATATATATATATATATATATATATATATATATATATATATATATATATATATATATATATACAGCAATTCCATGAAAAAAAGTTATACGATCTCTCAGAATTTTATAATATTCGGTAGGATTGTTCAACATCGAAAAATATTAGACCCGTATTTTTTTATTTCGTTATTAGACTGGACCTTTCTGCGTTAGACTGGTCCAAAAAATCGTGATTTTTCAAAATCTTCAATTTTCAAAAATTTATAACTCCTAAACCGTTTAACCGATTTTAGTCATTTTTGGCCATTGTATTGGTATTTTTTTGAATTTCCAAGCAAAAATACGAAACCTTTGAATATATCAATTTTTGTATGAAAAAAATACAAAACAAATAGTTTTTCTTGAATTTGACTGCGAGGGGCCTCAACGACTCCTTGTTTTAGTATTTTTAAATGAAAGAGCATTCAATTTTACATAACATATCAAAAAATTGGAGATGTTCTGCGTGTCGTTTTGGAGATACAATTTTTTAAATAATAAATCATTACTCTTCATTTTATACATCACCCGCCTGTAGAAACGATGAAGATGCATGGTAGATTACCATGCGTCTCCATCCAATCAAACCTATGACTAATGAAATCTATGAGTTACTTACAAACTTAGTATAACATTCGAATCAGTCTTTAAGGCTTTCCGTTAACCACACAGACCAATTGCTATTTTTTGACGATTACCTTTTCAAATAAATAAGGCTTTAAAATTTCAAATATTTTTGCTTAGTGTAAGTTCCAAGAAAAAAAACACTTTAAAGCCGCGCGACATGATGAACATGTTAAAAAATAAGAAAAACACTTTTATACATTTATTTTTATTTATTAAGTTTTTTCATAACAATTTTATACATTTTTCTTCCGTTGAAAATGAATTTTGTTTCACAATAATATACTCTTCGTTTTGAGGCTTAAAACTATGGAATGACTGAGTCCCTGAAATTTGCTTCACACGTGTGTAACGATTTTTTAATTTTCTTTCCATTTTATTATAGTCGGATAAATCAAAAAAAATTGATAGTGTATTTTCGAGTCTGGCTTAGAAATAGCCCATGTTCATCATGTCGCGCGGCTTTAAAGTGTTTTTTTCTTGGAACTTACACTAAGCAAAAATATTTGAAATTTTAAAGCCTTATTTATTTGAAAAGGTAATCGTCAAAAAATAGCAATTGGTCTGTGTGGTTAACGGAAAGCCTTAAAGACTGATTCGAATGTTATACTAAGTTTGTAAGTAACTCATAGATTTCATTAGTCATAGGTTTGATTGGATGGAGACGCATGGTAATCTACCATGCATCTTCATCGTTTCTACAGGCGGGTGATGTATAAAATGAAGAGTAATGATTTATTATTTAAAAAATTGTATCTCCAAAACGACACGCAGAACATCTCCAATTTTTTGATATGTTATGTAAAATTGAATGCTCTTTCATTTAAAAATACTAAAACAAGGAGTCGTTGAGGCCCCTCGCAGTCAAATTCAAGAAAAACTATTTGTTTTGTATTTTTTTCATACAAAAATTGATATATTCAAAGGTTTCGTATTTTTGCTTGGAAATTCAAAAAAATACCAATACAATGGCCAAAAATGACTAAAATCGGTTAAACGGTTTAGGAGTTATAAATTTTTGAAAATTGAAGATTTTGAAAAATCACGATTTTTTGGACCAGTCTAACGCAGAAAGGTCCAGTCTAATAACGAAATAAAAAAATACGGGTCTAATATTTTTCGATGTTGAACAATCCTACCGAATATTATAAAATTCTGAGAGATCGTATAACTTTTTTTCATGGAATTGCTGTATATATATATATATATATATATATATATATATATATATATATATATATATATATATATATATATATATATATATATATATATATATATATATATATATATATATATATATATATATATATATATATATATATATATATATATATATATATATATATATATATATATATATATATATATATATATATATATATATATATATATATATATATATATATATATATATATATATATATATATATATATATATATATATATATATATATATATATATATATATATATATATATATATATATATATATATATATATATATATATATATATATATATATATATATATATATATATATATATATATATATATATATATATATATATATATATATATATATATATATATATATATATATATATATATATATATATATATATATATATATATATATATATATATTAGGTGTATTCTTAGAAAATGTCTTTTTTTTTTGCAAATTTGATGCTTTATTGTGAAAAAATGGTTATACATTTATTGTTCAAAGTATTGGCCATCGCTAGCTATAACTTTTTCCCATCTTTGTGGTAGTTGACGGATACCCTCTCGGAAAAATGATGCTGGTTTGGCGGCTATCCACGAATCGATCCATTTTTTGACTTCGTCATAATTACGGAAGTGCTGGTCAGCCAGGCCATGTTGCATCGATCGGAAGAGATGGTAATCGGATGGCGCAATGTCCGGACTATATGGCGGGTGGGGTAGGACATCCCACTTGAGCGTTTCCAAGTATGTTTTCACCGGCTGTGCAACATGTGGCCGAGCATTGTCATGTTGCAAAATGACTTTGTTGTGTTTTTTAGCGTATTGCGGCCGATTTTCACGCAATGCACGGCTCAAACGCATCAGTTGTCGCCGGTAGACTTCGCCCGTGATGGTTTCTTTTGGTTGCAACAGCTCATAGTAGACCACACCCAGCTGGTCCCACCAAATACACAGCATGATTTTCTGGCCATGAATATTGGGATTGGCCGTCGATGTTGTGGCATGACCGGGGTATCCATACGTTGCCTTACGTTTTGGATTGTCGTAATGGATCCACTTTTCGTCACCAGTCACAATTCGATCCAAAAAACCCTTCCGTATGTGCCGTTTAAGCAGCTCTTCGCATGTGAAAAAACGGCGCTCAACGTCTCTCGGCCGCAATTCGTATGGCACCCAATGACCGACCTTTCGAATCATTCCCAATGCTTTCAAACGCTTACTAATGGCTGGTTGGTTAACTCTCAATGCTGCTGCAAGTTCTTTTTGCGTTTGTGAGGGGTCTTGGTCGAGCAAAGTTTCCAATTCGACGTCTTCAAACTTTTTGACCGGGCCGGGGCGTTCCTTGTCTTCAGTGACAAAATCACCACTTTTAAAGCGTGCAAACCAACGTTGACACATTCGAACGTCGATTTTGTAGTCCGGGTATGTTTCGGAGAGCAATTCACATGCTTGAGATGCATTTTTCTTCGAATTAAACAGGAAAATTAAAACTTCCCGCAAATGCTGCTTTGATGGCTCGAATTTCGACATTTTTCGGCTTCACAAAAACTTGTTTACTTTCACTAATGATGCGTAACTTACACTGAAATAACTAGAGAATAGAATGAAGTTTCGGATGTGATAGCTGTCAATGTCAAAATTCATGTCAGAACAATAGATATGAAGTTGTCTGCAAATACGACATTTTCTAGGAATACCCCTAATATATATATATATATATATATATATATATATATATATATATATATATATATATATATATATATATATATATATATATATATATATATATATATATATATATATATATATATATATATATATATATATATATATATATATATATATATATATATATATATATATATATATATATATATATATATATATATATATATATATATATATATATATATATATATATATATATATATATATATATATATATATATATATATATATATATATATATATATATATATATATATATATATATATATATATATATATATATATATATATATATATATATATATATATATATATATATATATATATATATATATATATATAAATATATATATACATCTATACATTTGTTTATGATTTACAAATTGGAAGTTTTATAAATATGTGAAAAGTTTTTTGTTTTTTAAATAAATTTATTACGATTTGTTACGCGTGAAATATCTTCAATAACTAGTGTAACCCACAAAGAACTTAAAAATATTGCATACAGTATGAATTGGTTTGTGAAAACTTCGTATACAGTATTATACAGTATTATTAGTAGAATTCGCCTTGGCTATTTTTGCATCGAAATTTCAGCATGGTCAATATCGGGTGAAAAAGGGAAAATCCTCATGTTGGTGCGTCTACTTTGACGCCAGCTGTAGCTTAAACTACTTGATGGAAGCAATTCAAATTTCGTTCAAATTGTTTTCTATTTTTTTTTTTAGACTATGGTGACATTTTTAATATGCTACCTAAATTTTTCACAGAAATACGGATTTTTAAATTTGGTATGTCCAAAAACGACTTTTTTCACATATGTTATTAAGACTTCACATTTATTATTTTAACTGACATGAAAGTTTGGTAACATAAGGTCTATTCATTGATTATAGTGTTGTCAAATTTTCAGTCAAAAATATTGATAATTGACAAAGTTACAGAAAGTTGAACATGGCGTTTTTTATTTTAGCAAAATTTTGCTCGGCTTTTTTTTTGCTACTAAGTGTATCATAAAAGTCATTTTAATGCATTTATTTCCAAATTTGTTTTTATTGTACACAATGACTACATAAATTATTGCTTTCGATTATTTTAATGCTTTACACATGTTTCATCGCTGGAGAACCAGAATCGTTTAACTATAATATGCATTACATCTTTAGGTTTAAAACAATCATATGATTGGGTTCCCGAAATTTGTTCCACGTTAGCATAGCGGTTTTTCAATTTCTTTTCCATTGTTTTGAAATCATGCTCTGAATAATAGTCGTACTGTATTTTGAAATCTTTCATAGAAGTGGCCTATATATCCCTTTTGCTGCATTGCATTTCAATACTCCACCCAACGCGTTTCATGGACCTTTTTCTTGACATGTTGCGAAAAAATTACATTCCGCATTAAGACCGAAATCTTTTTGCATTATATGCTTCCCGATTCATCAGAGAACAAGTGATTGTTTTTCAGACCAGGCAACTTGTTTGTCATGTATTTAGCACAATATGTTATAAATAAACAAATTGCAACATGATGGTGTTTTGTAAATTCAGCTAAAGCTATAAAGCTTGTGAACTTTAAATCTGAAGAATCATGCTTGTAATATATTGCATAAGGATGTATAGTGCATTTTGCACTTGCCCAATGAAATCCTTGAACTGCATCTTGTACAACGAAAGGCAAAATTTCAGAAAAATCACAAATAATTATACAAAAAGGCTTTAAATTGATTTTTAGGTATTTTAAATAACTGTCTTGCTGTTCGGCAAGACATGATTTTCACTATGAAGCGAAATTAGGTATTGACTAAGTTTTTCCGTGCCTGGACAATTATCACATGTGTTCAACCAACATTTGTGATTGAAATTATTGCATCCTAATATGAGTCAAAGGCGTAGCCAGGATTTGAAATAGGGGGGGGGGGGGGGGAGGCGAGCGAGAGAGAGAGAGAGAGAGAGAGAGAGAGAGAGAGAGAGAGAATTACATTCGTTTAGTTTTGTTTGTTTGTTTCTTTAAATTACATGCTGGAAATCATTATACTTCCTTTAAAAAAACTGCCGAATGTGTATTTATGATACTTCTAGATAAAAATGAATCAAATAACTGCTTTAAACTGCTAATAATTTACAAAAATCGTTGCGCAATTCACACATTGTACACTGAATTCACCTGCAGAGCAACTTTTTCGAAATCAAATTAGGAATGAGAAGTAATGTACATCGAACATCAGTGTTGGAAATATCATTTTCAAAAACGTTCACTCTTTCCTCATTGCAAAAATATATTGCCGAGGACCTTCGCACTAAAATTTCGCGAACGAGATACAATCCCAAGTTCATGAAAGCGCAGAGTGAGGAAACGTTTCATTTCTCATCGTCAAAGATCTTTCGTTTCTCCATCTCACAACGTTTCACTCGTATTCGAGATCCGATCTAACCAAATATCTTCTCGGCTTTGTTCTTTTTCTCTTGCGAGTATGTGTAGGCGATGTTCATGCGAATTTTGATGTTTGTTTTTAAGTATTGTGCCACCACAAAGTTCGAGTGGTAGGAAACGTCTGCTGAAATGGCGTGATGCATTGAGGACAATTTCTATGAAATGCGCAGTGTGCTTTTCAAGAACGAATGTGGTGTAAAGATATAGAGAGAGAAAAATGATCTGATTTTTTTCGTATCCTCGCGTCGGTGACTCGAGTAGAAAAAATTCGCGATATTTTATTCTCTCATCCCAGAGGGTTCACTCAAGAAACGTTGGTGTGTGAAACTAGCCACAGGAAGTTCCCAAGTGAAAACATAGCGCACGATGAATTGATATTTTCGTGAGAATTCCATCACTGTCGAACATTGATAGAAGCTTTCTTCTTAGTTCATACGAGTGTTCTCGACTTGTAGTGGTATGCATTTGATTGAAGAATTTCCAGCCAATGAACCTATTCAATTATTCTTGTTTCATGCCACCGATTTATGCTTCCACCGATTGCTTGTCGATCTGCCAAATTTGGAAGATGGCTGCATTGATTTATCTCAAATTATAATAATCCGTCCAATATATCACAAAACATTGCGATTGGTTGAGCAGATTGGAGATAATGAAATCATTTTGTAGATGACCAAGTCTCTCCTTGTTGGTATTAAACCGATGAGCATAAAAATAGAAACGTAAAGTTGTCAGAAGGCACGAAATGCATCTAGGAACTCTTAATTTTACGAAATCCCTCAATTGCAATTTTTAATGGATTAGCATAGATTGTTCTTTAGAAACTTCTATTTGATTGATACAGATATTAGTTACAGTAGTGCAATAGATTGTAGGAAACAGTAGTAAAAATTGAAAATTACGAAAAAAGAGTTTGGTTCGAGCATCGGCTGTGGAAGGTTGTGTCGATGCTTTATGATGCATTATTTTCCTACCCGGCATGGCGGTTTCGTATTGTTTCGGTTATTTACAATTCGGTGAAACGAGTGATCGAGTGAGTACAGTAAGAAAACAACAAAGTATCTCTCAAGCGTTAATAAAATTAACTTTGTTTTCCTAACGGAAAACCACCATCACACTTTGTGAGTGACTCCCCCCGAGTAGAGTTTGAGATCAAATAGAAAACTTAATATTATTTTGTGATGTAACTGATAATGATTACTCAGGTTGCTGTCGTTTTGGTCGTTTTAACGGTTAAAAGATCAAAATTTATAGCAAACATTTATTCCTGGGACAACAAATTAAAGACTGATCCTGCTATCAGTGAGAGCAAATTGAAAAGTCAATTTGCTGTACATTTTTTCCCGTTGAAAGGAAAATAAGTATTCCACTTTACTCCACAATACATTGAAAACAAAACTACTTTTCTCAATGAACAGTGAACTCAAGATTACAGCAAGATGAAAACTAAATTTGTTATCAAATTTGGCAATTGTAAAGTGACATCAAATTTTGATTTCAATTTGATGTTGATTTCAAAATAAGTTTTCGAATTGCTATCTTTATGATGCTAGACTTTACTCGGGTCCAATAGCATCCTTATTATTGGTTTAACTCGGTTCAAATCAGATTTCCGGCATTATAAAAAACAAGGAAAAACCACCTTACTGTTGGTATAAATCGATTCAAATCAGAAATCGGTACTAATATTCAAATATTTTACTAAACGAAGCGTAAATTCAGCTTATCGTTTACCAAAACGAATCGTGTTGCCTCCAAATTTTGTTATCCAACATCCCAGTGATTTCTCGTGGAATGCGGCAGTGGTCTCTGCTTTCAATAAAACGTCCAAATAAACGTCAACACATTCCTACCCTTTCCTTATTTGACCTGCATTCGGGCGAGGCCAGCGCTGGTATTGCCTAAGTTTGAGATCACCAGTTTTACAAATTGAGCATGTATGCATCATCTGTTGATCCTCTCAGCTGATAACAGCTGATCTGGCAGTAACGGAGTAACAACTTCTGGCGGTCAATCATGCTCATTATCCTGCTCATGCTCATAAAAACGAATAAATTCTTTGCACTGGATAAGACAATTGCAACTTCACGCTCTGACTTGCTTGCTGTCTTGCTTTCTCACACGCTGAATCAAACTGTAAGATATGATCAATATTTATTCTCAATAATACTAAACTAGAGTACCGTAAAACGGGGTAGCATTTATCAGCGGGGTAACATTGATCGGTTTGGCTCATATCATGAAAAGTTCAAATAAATATTTTTCGTTGATACTCTTTCATACTTTCAACTATGTTTCTTAATCTAGTATTACTTGGGTTCTGAAAGCTATAACATTGGTTTGAAAATTCTGTTTTTTGATTAACCGAGAACTGAAAATTTAACTGAGCATAGCTTCTTGAACTTTCAACTTGCGGGGGAAAAAGCAATCATTGCTTATCTAATAGCTAACATTACAGGTTAAGAGATATTTCCCTAGAAGCACACTTGTTTCAACCCAGTAAAGGTGACTGCTCTGTGACTCAATTAAGTCACAATCGAGCTGCTGAAACCATTTTTGACGGTTATGTGCTGCTTGGGTTTCTTACATACTTTAGGCTAGATAGATTGGGTAATTGGTTAAAAAGAAAAGATTGTAATAAAATTGTTAGTCGTTACTATTTAAAAAAAAAAATCCTCATAGATGTCCACTTTCTACGCTTTGTTGCTACAACTTGTCATATTTCGCTACAGTGACTTGATTGTGACTTAATTGAGTATTATTGCAGTAGCATCAACTGTATTGCAACAAGTTACCTTGCAACCTGCTAGGGATAAAATATAAATAGTAAAAAATTTAAACAAATAATAAAATTCTAAAAATAAAATCAAAACTTAGGGGAGGGGGGGGGGGGCAACGATCCCCTCCTGCCCCCCTCTGGCTACGCCGTAGATACGAGTTGATATCACGTGAAAGTAATTTTTGCCTGATATGGTCTTATAAATCAATTTTACATTTTGGTGTTAGATGCATACACACACAGTATGCTTACCACTCGTACCAGCCAGGGTGCAATGTTTAGGCCGGTTACTCGCGAACATGGAAAACCTTATTTTTATTTACGGAAACTGCACTTTAAAAATGGCATAAGACTCTTGAAGATTGCACAATACTTATCTGCGTTGCATGAAAACTTTACCTGCTTCATTAGTACTAATAACATAATCTCTTTTTCCAGGGCATGCGTGGCTTATGTTTTCGTCATCAAACTCCCGAAAGCGTGAAAATTGTGTCTTCTGCTTTGCTTACATTTTTTTAGGTGCTGACATAATCCTTTTCACATTTTGTAGTTTTTTGGTATGGACGGGTAACCACTAAACAGCTAAATAAATTAATTAAAATAACTTCAGATTGATGGGGACGCATGGTTGGCAAGTTCCTTCAAGTAATGAAAACGCGTAGTAGGTTAGTCAGCAAAACCTTAAAACATACCTTTTTTTAAAAAACTTATCTCAAAAATTAAAATACATTCATCGTTAATTTCTTGATATAATATGTAAAAATGTCCAATCGTTCAAGAAAAAAAAGAGGCTCTTTGGTGGCGAGACCATGAAAACCTTAAAAAACTTAAAAAAACCCTTGTTTTCATTATCAATGTTGCAGTAAAGGAGGTGTTTTCCTATTTTTACTTAAAAGTATGGTTAATTACCTAACATTTGCGTTTTAAATTAATAAAATCGGCTCAGTGGTACACCTCCTTATGAAAACATGGATTCTTTTAGTTTTTGTTTAGGTTTTCGTGGTCTCAGGACCAAACAGACCGTCGTTTTTATATTTTTGGAAATTTTACACAACCCTTAAATGCGCACGATACTTAAGGATTATCATAAGAATATATTTCTTTTTAAACACGTTCACTGCTGTTAAACTAACAAAATGCTTTGATACAGTGCTCCCAGTTCACACGACTGCTTCCTCGAAGTCTATATGACAATTTCACTGGATTATTTCCCCAAAAGGAATTGTTTCGTCCAGGGTTTGACCAGGCCCTACGTTGTGATTTTACTATGCTTCAGAGAACGGCTATGACGAACGGAAGAAAACAACGGACTTCTTTGTCGATGTTAATTTATCACCACCGAGAGGCAGCGTGCCAGCTCGGTGGGTATGAACAAGACGATAACACTACTAGAACACCACTAAACTATATGGCGCGATGTGTCCCTTTTATAGGGGACACGAAGTACGGATCAATAGTGCCGTGCGCACCGCATCATTACAATGGTGCTTAGATACGGCGCGCCGACAGTGATGTTTCACGATGCCCACTTGAGCTACAATAATAGCATCAGGCTGTTTGCCTGCTAGCCGCTCTCAAATGGGTGGAAACAATACACGCTCCTGGGAGAACGCGTGTTTGGTGCTATTCAACCAACAGCAAGCACGCTATGTGCTGTTTGAGATCGAACAGGAATAATATTAATTTATTTTTAAGCGTTTTCCGGTTGTTGTTTTAAAGCAACATTGCGCATTTAAGGGATAACATATAAAAAAATTGACGATGTTTGTATTTTAGTTTTTGAGATGAGTTTTTTCTAAAAATGCTACGTTTTTACGTTGAGAGAGTACCTCTTGTGGTCACGGAGTGTGTGGGAGATGGGAGATAAGTCGTGTTTTTATTACGTTTTGTTGCAATTTTGTTAATTCCAATGCGGCCTATTTCGGTTTCGTTGTGAGGTTGCTATGTTTTTTTTCCATCGGTTCCCGAAACCGCAGTGAGGATATCACAAATACATGTGTCTGAATTCATTCTGAATTCATTCTTTCCTTCACTACTCGCCTAAGCAGCAGCCTGGCTGTATACTCTTCCATGTGGGTGTGCGGAAAATAAGCAAACGATCGTCGGAGTGTCATAAGAGAGAAGTGAGACGGGGAAGAGAAATGTTATGGTAGTAGCATCTGAGACCTATCAGCATTATGGAGAGGTGTGAGGGTGAGGGTGCGCTGGTGCATGGGAAGCGACCGAACGGGGATCGCCTAAAGAGCTATATACATGTGAAGGTGCTGGCTATCCACGACAATGCATGGTGTGAGTGAATGCATGCGAATGCCAGGCGAAGCTGTGGGCCTCAACACACAGGTTTGTTCGAAATAAATATTATGGCTCCCGTATGCGATTGGAGGTTAAGGTATGGTACAGGAATGACGGCAGAGTTTTGCAGGTATGTGTTTTGTTTTGTTTTTTCTTCGATTGTCGACAGAGAACCAATCGGTGGGTGTGCTACAACCGACTTTCCAGCTACTCAATAATGGTTGTTGCTTTTTCTTCTTCTTCCTTTCCTTTTTTACGTCACTCATGAACTCGCCTCAATCATTATTCTACTTCGGTTTTTCGTTGGGGCCTGGCTGGCGGGCGTAGGAAATGGCTTCTTCTGCAAATTTCACGTCACTGGAAACTCGCCTCATCAATCCACTACGGTCATTTCACTTATCCGATAGAATTAGAAGCTTACATGGGTAACCTTTGTGCCACTAGAGACTTGCAGAATGAGCAATTGTTAGCATTTGTCGGGGGGCCCTGATGGAATCTTTGCCGCATTGTATGCAGTATGGATTGTCATTAAATGCCTACCAACAGACACAGTTGAAATGTTGGCAGTACGTTGATGGGGCGAGTGCTCCAGTATTGGCCGTGCACTGTTATTGGCCTTTTGTAAAAAAACTCAAATGGTAAAAACAAGAAAGAAACAAAACAAATATATATATATATATATATATATATTCATATGTATATGTATCGTCGTGATGTCTGTGGTGTTCCAGTTATCTTGTGATTAGTAAATATGATTCAGTCAATAAAGAAAAAAACAAGGGGTAAAAGTATCATAGGCCTTAACTATTCGCTCATTGCAGTGTGTAAAACCTATTCTATTTCAATAATTTCAATAACTTCTACAGCTTCAATATCTTCTACAGCTTCAATAACTTCTACATTGCATGAGATTATACTCAAGATGCATCATGAACAGACTCTGTAAATAAGAGAGGGAGGAAATTGTTAATGAAAGTTGAAAAAATGAACTATCTGCAGTAACTTACCCCAGTCACTCGAATCTGACTCATTCGTATCGTAGATGTCGAGCAATTTCTTATGAAATTTCTCCCGATCTAAGGCCAAGTTCTTCCACTCGTCGTATGTAAGATCACTGTATCGTATCATATTCTGAGTTATGCAGTCCCACCACGTGAAACTAGGACGGCAGGGTCGCAGCCTAGTTGCTTTTAACCGTGCAGCTGCCCGTGTAGGATTTGAAGTAGGACGTCGTCGACGTATATGATCCCAATATCTCATATGATACATCCGAACTTTCTTTGTTATCCGACGTTTCTGCAACAACATGTTCACTGTCCCAGGAAGAGATACGCCCCCGTCCTCCCGACACAAATTTGCCATGCCTCGCACAATCTGCCGTTCGTAGCCTCTTAGTGACTTCCTACTATACTTGGTAAGAACGGCGACCTGCGTGCCGTACAACATAGCGGGAGCGATAACGGCTTCATAAATAACTCTTCTCAAGTGCCAAGTAGGTTTACATTTTTCAGAAACTCCATAACCGCCCTGGACACGAGTAAATTAGCGTTTTGTTTTACAACAATATTTTTCCAGTACTAGCAATGGAAATGAAGTGCAATTTTTACGCTAAAAAACAGCAAAAATTTGATTACAAAGATTGAAAGTATAAAGTTACGGTCGTTCGGAGTCGATTGGTGATATTTTTCAGTCCGGTCGCAACGTAATAGCAGTGGAAAAAGTGAATTGTAAAAAGTGTCCATTCTTGGGTCTGCTGTCTGGTCGTTCAAAACGAACGGCTTGATAGCTGCTGCTGCTCGCATCGAATCTGAGCTGGCGATTGCTACGTTTGTGGAAGAATATTTACGACGGAAAATCTGAGCAGAAATAAAGTGCCTATATCTAGAACAAGATTTTAGAGGAAGATACCAAAACCGTGCCAAAGTGAATTTTGATTCGGTGTGCAGGCTCAGTTTGTAAATTATTCGGTGCAAGAAGAGTGTATTAGACACAGGTATCATGTTACTACCGGAAGGTTTCCGACACGTCGGCAACGGCCGGCTTGATGTGAACGAGTGCCGACTGCAGCAGCTGCGGGTCCAGCAGGACTTGGCCGAGATCTAGGACACCGAAGAGAGCTGGTTTGCAAAGCAACAAATAATTTATTTCTACCAAATTTTGAAGACAATATCTAATATCCTGTTTTATTTTATTTTGTCTATCTTGTTTTGTTTTGTTTTGTTCGTTATGCTTGTCTCTTTTCAGTCACATTGGAGCGGTCTATTGCTTTTGGCGGATAGTGTAGGTATGTACTTTCAGCGTATCGTTAACCAAAACGAACCCTGCTGTTAACCTTTCCCCAACTATCCAACATCCCAGTGATTTCTCGTGGAAGTGCAGAGGATTTCTCGGCTTCCTCCAAAGCGAGTATCATGTCAACACATTCCTTCCCATTCCTTACTTGACCAGCATTCGGCCACGGCCGGCGCCGGTATTGTTTTATAATGGGTCACCAGTTTTTACACATTGAAGATGTATGTTAGTCCCAAGCATCATCTGTTGGTTCTTTGTGTAAATACAGCTGATCTGGCAATAACGGAATTGCATCCGTGGGCGGTCAATCATGCTCATGCTCATGCTCAAATGCTACGTTTTTAGGTTTTGCTGACTATCCTACTACGCGTTTTCATTACTTGACGAAACTTGCCAACCATGTCCCCATGAATGCGAAGATATTTTTATAAATCTATTTAGCTTTTTGAGAGCTAAGTAATGGTCCATAAACCACGTGTTCTCGTTTTCGGGAATACTCAACGTTCCTCCTCCTTGGTGGTTCTCCGTCCAAACATTTTTTAAATATATATGGTGTATGTGTTCTGGTCAACTCCCTCGTTTAACATTTCTTTAAAAGGCTTTTTCTCTAGCTTCCGGGTACATTCAATCTTCTTAAACCGATATATGTTATTCAGGTTATCGGGCGGCAACTTTATGGAAACAATAAGAAAATCTTCGTCAATTAAGTAGCATAGATAAACAAATGGGTGAGAATTAACAGAAGTATACCAGTAAGCCTAACCTGGAGTTGAAGAATTACAACTAACTATTTAACGCGTTCGGCTATTACAAAGGGTACCTATTACAAACCCAACCTTTTTCTTCTAGAAAGCTGAATAACTTCTCCAAATTTGTTTGAACAGGCGGCTATTCGACACTGATGTTTGTTGGGAATGGTATCGCGTTCGGATATTCAAATGGTACTTGGACCATGTGATTCGCTGAGTTAAACCTAACTAGGTATGCATTTGGGGGCACGACGCAAGAACGTACATAATAAGGCACATATGTAGGAAAACATATCAGTTATGAACTAAGTTGTTGCTGTTAACTCAAATCGAGCCGATGAAGTACGAGTGTGCCGTGTGTGCTATGTGGGTGTGTAGGATGTTTTCTAGGAAAATTAATGACGTTATATCAACCTGATCATTGCACAGTGATCCAGAATGCGAATTAAGCTGGAAAGATACGTTTTCAGCCTTAGTTTGATGTTTTGGAGCAAAATTGTTTTCTACAAAGTTGTTTCTAATAAAGATAAACAAAAATTAAGCAACTTTGATTGAATACTTTTTTCTGTAGCTTTTGAAATGACCGAATTAGAGCAATTTTTCCTACGTAGCTTGTATCAAAATAAGTGTTCGTATTGCTGTGTTCGTATTGATTCTGCAACAATAAACTATTCAACTTTTGATGCACTGAAATTTTCGCTATCGTATGTCAAACAAAAGTTTTTATGGTTTTTGTAAAAAAAATAGGACTGTTTCAAATGTTGATCTCTCTGGTTGGGGCAGAAGAAAAAATATTTCTCAACTGCATTTTGAAGGTATTATATTATTGCATATTATATTTGAAAATGGTAAATAGATTATTTGTTAAATTGAGTAAAACACATTTGAAGAGGGCTTAATTTTATAAGAAAATCGAAAATAACTCACTAACGGTAAAAGGTATCGGCAAGACTTGTCAGTCAAAAGTTACATCTTTTGAAGTTCTAAAAACCATCTGAAAACAACTTTGTTGGCAAATTTGAAATAAAAAAGTTAGAGTAAGAAACTTGTTTTTTTGTAGGAACACCCTATGTTATTTAGGGAAAATTGATCTAAATCGGTTTACTCAAAAGCTACAAAAATGTTTTGTTGGCAACGTTGCTTGAAATAAGCTAAATAACAATTTTACTAGAGAATGTATACCTTTATTTCAGCAAATTAAACAATAAGTTTTATATATCAACAAACATAAGAACTAACAAACAATACTTGATTTACCCACAGAGATTGTTTTACAGAAAACTGTATCTTGTAGTTTTTTTTTTAATTTCAAACATTTGAAAAATGAAAGCGTTACGCTAAAGTGAAAGGTTTATGAACGCTAATAACTCTCGTTCAACTGAACACAATGATTTCATTCATAAACCATTTGATCAGAAAAACCTACATATTTTTCGCATTGAAATTACAAAATAGTGCTAATAGTAAAAGTAGTTCAATTTTTTACTTAAAAATGACCTGCAAAACCCATACAAATCTCCGTATAAATAGGTTGAAAATATGGTTTTCCATATCCGGGTCCTCAACAACGGGTAACAAATGGTTCAAATTGTCTTCTTCATTTTAATTCATTTAGTTTCATTCCATGATGAAGACAGAAATAGCCACACCCCTCAGCTGCAAAATTATTTTGCTCTTTTGCCGGTGTATGATTTTATAACTTCTTTAGAATTTTGCTTCGTACTGTATTTTTGTGCCTCTCTTCATTCAGGGCTATGCTATCAACGCTAGTATATAGTACGCGAGATGAACCGAAATGATTCTAGTTTTCAACACGAGCTCTCAGCTGGTGTCTCGGACAGGATTTTGTCCACCCGCCACAGTCTGCCCGGTTGTGGCATGGGAGACAGAGTCATGCAAGACTGGCTAATCGGACAGTTACCGGTTTCCAAGTCTACCCAATGCAATGATGAAATTTCTGGTCGCTGAAAACTGGCCGTTCGTCCCTTATGAAATCATTTCGGTTCGTCTCGCCTGCTATATACTAGTGTTGAATAGCATGGCCTAGAAAGTTGAGGATCACGAAAGTGCAGTATGAAGCAAAATTCATAAGAAGGGACGGGTCCAAAGCCAAATTATAGAACTATTTTATTAACATTTTAACCAAATATATGTGTAATGATACGTATAAATTAAATGATACCATTATTACTATAAACCAACGCAGTCCTACGTGAAACCTGCGGTTGTATCCTCGATATAACCCACCACTATTTTTTTTTCTGGGTTAATCTAATAAATAATAAACCCGTATTATACCCTTGCGCTATACTAGCCGGCTTGTCGTGCCGCAATGGCTCAGTAGGGATTCTTGGTCAAGACCCGAAGCTAAGAGCCAGTTCCATTGAGGAAATATCCCATCAAATAGTTTTTCCACCTGCTACCGAGGATCGTGTGCCTGGAGGTAACATTGAGAATTTTACTATTCACATTAGGTTCGTAGTTGCAGCGCGCTTTGGGGTCATCCTTGCCTTAGATCCATCTTGATAACATGGAAGGACAGTACGGGAAACAGGGGCAAATATATTTTTTACCTCTTTTTTTGTAATGATATGATAGTACATTATTACTTATAAATTGGTTTCAGGTTATCGATATTTGGGATGTACTATCTATTTTATGATGTATTTCAGGTATGATGTATTTTAGGTATGGTGAAATAATTTAAAATTAAAATGTTTTTTTTTTCTCGTGGCTCTCATACATTGTCTAAATTTTCTGGTTCATAATGGGTCCGCAAGTTTGTCTACAATTGCGACAAAACAGCAGTTGGCAGACGTGTAGTTTTCAGTTCATGTTATTACATCCCATCACTTTATATATTATCTTATATGACATTGTTTATTCATTACCATTACTATTTATCTTAATCATCATCATAACCATTTTAATCATAACTTGTGATTTATATATTAATACTAGCTGAACCCAGTGCGTGCGCTGCTACGCTTGCAACTAAATGAAGGAAGATTTAATATAACTGGCACGTTTATAGTTTTTTTTTCGAAATGAGTTTTTTTTCTTGAATAAGCAGGGGTTCAAACTTCTATCAAAATATGCTTCTTACCCGAGAAATACACGTTTTGTGTTTATGTTACCTAGATAATTCTCATTTTGGGTAGACAATTGTGTTTCATTTGTATGGGAGCCCTTCCTTCCTGAGGCGGGTGGTTTCTCAAACCACCATACAATCATTGCCTTCAAAACCCCCCACATGCCATTTGTGAAATTTGTGTCTCATTTGTATGAGAGCGCTCCTTCCTGAGAGAGAAGGGGTCTCAAACAATCATAAGAACCTTACCCAGCTCCAAAAACCCCTTCATATAAATTTTTACGTTGGTCGGTTCAGAACTTTCTGAGTTTATAAGGGTCTGACAGACAGACAAACAGAAATTCATTTTTATGTATATAGAAATCTAGCCTCCGAAAACCCCCATATGCTAAAAGTGGTTTCATTTACTTGATAAGTTCTCGAGTTATAAGGAAATTTTTTATTTGTATTGGAGCAACCCCCCCCCCCCCTTCAAAATAGGGAGGGGTATTGAACTGCCATAGAAATATTTCTTGCCTCCAAAAACCTCAACATGTCAAATGCCAAATTTGGTTTCATTTGCTTCATTGGCTCTCGAGTTATGCTAAAAATTATGTTTCACTTTTATGGGAGTCTCCCCTTCCAGAAGGCGGAGGAGTCTCAAACCACATTAGAAACATTTATTTCTCTCAAAAACCTCCACATGCCAAATTTGGTTCCATTTGCTTTATGTTTTATCGAGTTATGCAGAAGTTCGTGTTTCATTTGTATGAGAGACCCCTCTTTCAGTGAGCGGAGGAGTCTCAAACCACAATAGAATCATTTTTTGCCTTCAAAAACCTCCACGTGCCAATTTTGTTTCCATTTACTTGATTAGTTCTCGAGTTATGCAGAAATTTGTGTCGGATTTGCTTGGAAACTCCCCTCCCTCCCCCTTCCAGATGGCGGAGGAGTCTCAAAATTCCATAGAAACATTTCTCTCCTCCAAAAACCTCCACATGCCAAATTTGGTTCCATGTGCTTGATTAGTTCTCGAGATATGCACAAATTTGTGTTTCATTAGTATGAGAGCCCCCCTCTTACAGAGGGCGGAGGGGTCTTGAGTTACCTTAGAAACATTTCTTGCCTTCAAAAACCTCTACCTGCCAAATTTGGTTCCATTTACTTGATTAGTTCTTGAGTTATGCAGAAACTTGTGTTTCATTTGTATGGGAGCCCCGCCCCCCCTACCAGAGAGAAAGGAGGGGTCTAGAACCACCGTAGAAACATTTATTGCCTTAAAAATCCCCGCAAGCCAAAGTGGGTTCCATTTGCTTTATTAGATCTAGAGTTATGAAGAAATTTCAGTTTCATTTGTATGACAGCACTCCTTCTAGGAGAGGGGAGGGGTCTCAAACCACCATTGAAACATTTTTCGCCACCAGAAAACCCCACATGCCAAATTCGGTTCCATTTGCTTGATTAGTTCTCGAGATATGCACAAATTTGTGTTTCATTAGTATGAGAGCCCCCCTCTTATAGAGGGCGGAGGGGTCTTAAGTTACCTTAGAAACATTTCTTGCCTTCAAAAACCTCTACCTGCCAAATTTGGTTCCATTTACTTGATTAGTTCTTGAGATATGCAGAAACTTCTGTTTCACTTGTATGGGAGCCTCCCTTTCTAGAGAGGGGAGGGGTCTCAAACTACCATAGAAACATTTTTTGCCTCCAAAAACTTCCGCATACTAAATTTGGATTTCTTTGCTTGATCAGTTCTCGAGTTATGCAGAAATATGTGTTTCATTTGTATGGGAGCCCCCCCTTTCAGAGGAGGGAGGAGTCTCTTACTATCTTAAGAACCTTCCCCGGCCCCAAAAACCCCTGCATACAAATTTTCACGCCGATCGGTTCAGTAGTCTCCGAGCCTATTAGGGTCAGACAGACAGACAGACAGACAGACATACAGACAGACAGACAGAAATCCATTTTTATATATATATAGATAGCTGAACCCGGTGCGTGCACTGCTACGCTTGCAACTAAATAAAGGAAAATTTAATATAACTGGCACGTTTATTGTTTTTTTTTCGAAATGAGTTTTTTTTTCTTGAATTAGCAGGGGTTCAAACTTCTATCAAAACATGCTTCGTACCCGAGAAATACACGTTTTGTGTTTAAGTAACCTGGATGATTCTCATTTTTGGTAGAAATTTATGTTGCATTTGTATGGGAGCCCTCCCTTCCAGAGGGGGGTGGTTTCTCAAACCACCATACAATCATTGCCTTCAAAACTCACCACATGCCAAATTTGGTTCCATTTGCTTGATTTATTCTCGAACCATCACATTGGGCTCATCGATTATAATAAAAATTTGAGTTTCATTTGTTTGAAGCCCCTCCCCCCTTCTTCAGAGAGGGGAGGGGTCTTGAACTACTATAGAAACATTCTTGCCTTAAAAACCCCCCACATGCCAAATTTGATTCAATTTGCTTGATTAGTTCTCGGGTTATGATGAAATTTGTGTCTCATTTGTATGAGAGCGCCCCTTCCTGAGAGAGAAGGGGTGTCAAACAATCATAAAAACCTTTCCCAGCCCCAAAAACCCCTTGATATAAATTTTCACGTTGGTCGGTTCAGAACTTTCCGAGTCTATAACGGTCTGACAGACAGACAGACAGAAATTCATTTTTATGTATATAGAAATCTAGCCTCCAAAAAAAACCCCATATGCTAAAAGTGGTTTCATTTACTTGATTAGTTCTCGAGTTATGCAGAAATTTGCTTTTTATTTGTATGGGCCCCCCCCCCCCCCTTCAAAATGGGGAGGGGTATTGAACTGCCATAGAAACATTTCTTGCCTCCAAAAACCTCCACATGCAAAATTTGGTTCCATATGCTTGATTAGTTCTCGAGTTATGCACAAATTTGTGTTTCATTAGTATGAGAGCCCCCCTCTTACAGCGGGTGGAGGGGTCTTGAGTTACCTTAGAAACATTTCTTGCCTTCAAAAACCTCTACCTGCCAAATTTGGTTCCATTTACTTGATTAGTTCTCGAGTTATGCAGAAACTTGTGTTTCATTTGTATGGAAGCCTCCCTTTATAGAGGGGGGAGGGGTCTCAAACTAACATAAACACATTTCTTGCCTCCAAAAACTTCCGCATGCTAAATTTGGGTTTCTTTGCTTGATCAGTTCTCGAGTTATACAGAAATATGTATTTCATTTGTATGGGAGCCTCCCTTTCTAGAGAGGGGAGGGGTCTCAAACTACCATAAAAACATTGTTTGCCTCCAAAAACTTCCGCATACTAAATTTGGGTTTCTTTGCTTTATCAGTTCTCGAGTTATACAGAAATATGTATTTCATTTGTATGGGAGCCTCCCTTTCTAGAGAGGGGAGGGGTCTCAAACTACCATAAAAACATTTCTTGCCTCCAAAAACTTTCGCATGCCAAATTTGGGTTTCTTTGCTTGATCAATTCTCGAGTTATACAGAAATATGTATTTCATTTGTATGGGAGCCTCCCTTTATAGAGAGGGGAGGGGTCTCAAACTACCATAAAAACATTTTTTGCCTTCAAAAACTTCCGCATGCTAAATTTGGGTTTCTTTGCTTGATCAGTTCAAGAGTTATACAGAAATATGTGTTTCATTTGTATGGGAGCCTCCCTTTCTAGAGAGGGGAGGGGTCTCAAGCTACCATAAAAACCTTTTTTGCTTTCAAAAACTCACACATGCTAAATTTGGTTTCTTTTGCTTGATTAGTTCTCGAGTTGTGTAGAAATATGTGTTTCATTTGTATGGGAGCCCCCCCTTTCAGAAGAGGGAGGGGTCTCTTACTATCTTAAGAACCTTCCCCGGCCCCAAAAACCCCTGCATACAAATTTTCACGCTGATCGGTTTAGTAGTCTCCGCGCCTATTAGGCACAGACAGACAGACAGACAGACAGACAGAAATCCATTTTTATATATATAGAAGAAGAAGATAAAAATAATTTTATAATTTATACCTTACAGGTTGTATATACTTTCAAATATTATGTCTTATAAGTCCAATTATCATTTTGATCCTTTCTTCTCCTCTTATGATTGAGAAGAATCTAGTACCTTGAATACAAAAAGCTGCTACGGAATCTGTGGTAGGCTTTTGAACTTATTACTGAATGTATTTTTCATTTCCGGTTTGCAAATGGAGATTTTACCAAAACTGAGCTGATCTGATTAATGCAGCGCTGTGTGCTATTTGGCTAGTGTCTAATTTTACAGTTCAATCTCTGTCATTACTTTATAATAACTCACAATATCATTATATTTGATAATATTGTTTTATTGAATATACTTCATTGATGATTTAAACATTACTTTTAGTTTTTTTTTTGTGTAAATTTGTCTTTTACCTCCCTTCTGCTGATTATGTTTATCCAGGTGTCATGAATACATACATATTTTTTATTGTTTAATAAATAAAGAAATGTTTTAGGGATTTTTATATTTCGTTTATTTGAGAAATAACCTTCACATTCCAGAGTTACATTCAGCTGCCAATGATTGAGTCGAAAATAGGCATCTAACTGCATATTATTATTATGTGCCTATGATGTCAATTATTTCATCATATTATTTTATTTACAACCATTCATTTAATTGCATAGTATGACCTTGAAATTTCAGTATACGTTCATCGACTTTTGGTTGGGATGTATAGAGGTATATAGGTTTATCTAGTTATTATTTGCATATCATTATTGTATTCATTAGAAAAGTAAAAATAAAAATTATGAAATTTTGTCTGCTTAAGGGTTGCAAGGAAAGTGATTCCAGGTTGTATAGATGTTTTTTTGCCTTGTACCATGGGGTGTTTTCTATTGGTTTACATCATTATATAATATTATCTTATTCAATTTTTAAAATTAATATATGCTCTTCGTTTTGCTGATTATACATACATATGTCATGAATACATACAATTTTTTTTATTATTTCATGTATAAATAAATATTTTATGTTTATTTAATTGCAATATGACCAGCACATTTCTGAGTTACATTCGACTGCCACCGATTGACCTGTAAAGTAGCACCAAGCTGCAAATTATTATCATATGCCTAATATTACTATTTCAATTATTCCATCATGTTATTTTATTTATAACCATATTAAAATTACAGGATGACGAATTCCAACTATGATACATATTAATTAAATATTCTTGTATATTTCACTGATCTATTACATATTACATATATTGAATATTATGACACATTATTAACATAATATATAATAAATACTGGGTTGGGAGGGAGCATCAGGGTATCATTAAAGTTGAAACTGAACGATGGTTTGATTGACTGCCTGAGTCTAAGAGGGAATGAGCACTATCATTTTCTTTATCCTACTTATTCGATTGTGATGCTGCGAGTTCTACTCCAACAGTTACAGTGAGGGTGACGCGCCCTTCTTAACAAGCCATCCTTTAGAAAGCTTAATAAGAATTGTGAATTGGGTTATTCGATCTGTTGGATCGTATCGTTGGAAGGAGATTCTTAATTTCCCATGGATTTCACGTGAGTGTCTCGGCTTACGGGTCCACCCTTCCGTTTTTGGCCCTTCCTACAGCGATATTGTGAATTCAGATCGGTGGCTTAATTTGATCTTGCTCTTAAGTTGTGCTGTATCCAAGCCCAGCGCATGAAGGGATGGTGGCTACGATACATAGATACATACACGAACATTTTAAATAACTTCCTTGTTGTTCGGCAATAAAGTTATGCGATGATAAATCATAAATTTTCTCTAAAAATGTATCAACAAATTCTTGTATTTCCATTTCCATCGGATCCTTATAGCAACGATCTGTTTGACGCCACTGCTTGAATTGAAGGGATTCCACATGATTTTCACTATGAATAGAAATTAAGTCATGACCATGTTTTACCGTACCTGGACAATTATCACATGTGTTATTGATTTTCTTATTGTTTCACTATTGTAATATTCAACTATTGATCACATGCACCATATATATTTAAAAAATTTATGGATGGAGACACACTAAAGGGGGGGGAGGGGGGGAAGGCGAGTATTCCCTAAATTGAGAACACGTGGTTTATGGACCATCAATTATCTCTCAAAAAGCCTAATGAACTAATAGAAATAACCTCTAATTGATGGATGCACATGGTTGGCAAGTTCCTTCAAGTAATGAAAATGCGTAGTAGGATAAGCAGCAAAACCTAAATACATAGCATTTTTGAAAATTATTATCTCAAAAATTAAAATACAAACATCGCCAATTTTTTAATCAGTTATGTAATAATGTCCAATCTTTCAAGAAAAAATATAAAAATAAATGGAGACCATGAAAACCTTAAAAATGCCATCTGATCCCGTTTTTCGTGCATGCCGACGAATGCACGAAAAACGGGATCAGATGGCAGCTTTGTGTTCTTGGCTTCTGAGTAGGTGACGTAGTTCATTCGCAGCTCCAACGAAATTTCGCCCGTTGTCGCTATGGATGTGGGAACAGAGGCCTCGCTGGGAGACGAATCTTCGCAAGGCTTGAATGAACTTGGCTGTGCTCAAGTCAGCCACCAGTTCAAGATGTACGGCTTTTGTGCAGAAGCACACGAAAACTGCTACATACGCTTTTCTCGGTGCTGCTCGTCGGTAAGGTGGTTGAATTTGGATGGGGCCCCAGTAGTCGATTTCGGTTACGGTGAACGGTCGCGTTGCAGTGACACGAGAAGCAGGTAACTCCGACATAAACTGCTCAATCATTTTAGGACAGTTCCGGAAGCAAACAACGCAATTGTGGACGATCCGCTTGACGAGATCTCTGGCCCCTATGAACCAATACCGGAGACGAAGCAACGTGAGTAGAAGCTGTGGTGCTGCGTGAAGGTGTGTAATATGTAAGGATCTGACCAGTAGCGATGAGAAAGCGTGTGAAGATGATAGGATGACGGGATGCTTGTTGTCGAACGAGAGTTGCGAGTTGCCAAGTCGTCCGCTGATTCTAAGAAGTTGATTGTCGTCGAGAGAGGGATGGAACCATCGAAGACGAGATTTCACTGGCACAGTATGTTGCTGTAGTAGTTGGTTACGTTCGCCACCGAAACATTGTTGCTGAACTAGCTTGATGAGTGTGGATTCCGCTTTGATGATTTCCTCCGTGGTGAGAAAGGTAGTAGCTTGACGCTGACTGGTTTTAAGCCGACAGTTTTGCAGAAACCGAAGACAGCATGCCGTTAATATACGTGCGTAGTTGGAGAACTTCTCGACGTGCTCATCGATGAATGATGGTTCTTCTGCGGATACAGCAGCAGTAACGAGTGACTTTTTGGTTTCTCGTAGAGCTTCTTCAGCTTCGGCAGGATTGGGTTGAGCTATTGGCCATTCGGTAGGTACACGTTGTAGCCAGTTTGGACCGTTCCACCAGAGCTCGTTTTGGATGAGTTTGTCCGCTGTCGTTCCTCTAGAGATGATGTCCGCTGGGTTCTGTATTCGGGCGACGTGATTCCATGAACAGTTTTTGATGTCAAGCTGTACCTTGTCCTGCATGTACCTGTATGTTGTCCATGTAGAAGGAGGAGACTTGAGCCAGCAAAGAACAACGATAGAATCGACCCAGAAGAATGTATCTGCTGTCAGCTGGAGTGATGCCATAACTTTTTCGTAGAGTTGTGCACCGATGAGTGCACCGCAAAGTGCAAGCCGTGGAATGCTTTGCTTTTGAGTGGAGCGATTTTCAACTTTGATGTTAAGAGTGCTACCTTGATGCAGCCGGAGATGTTCGTTGATCGAAGGTAGACACACGCACCTTATGCGTGCTCGGAGGCGTCGGTGAAGACATGGATTTGCAGTGATGTTGGTGACGGAAAAATGACACAACGCTGCACCGCAGCTCGTTGAGGGAAGGCAGTTGTGACTGGTATGATTCCCAACGAGTTTTGAATGCTGGGGGAAGTTGCTTATCCCAGCTCCATGGTTTACCGTCGTCGTCTACCAGTGCCCAAAGCACTTGCATGAAAATTTTCGCTGTTGTGACTACCGGTCCTACCAGTCCTAGAGAGTCGAATAAGCGTGCTATCTGGGAGAGTGCGATACGTTTCGTCAAAACTTCGTCAGTCGAGGTTGATGAAAGTTGAGTCTTGTAGCGAAGAACGTCTGTGGATGGCTCCCAGTGAAGTCCTAGAGTTTTGATGCATTGATCCTTTTCGAGGTCAACCGATAACTTGAGAGCCCTGTTCTCGGTCGGTACGTCTTCTACTACTGCTGGTTCGTTTGATGCCCATTTTCTAAGTTCGAAGCCTCCTTTCTTGAGTAGAGTTTCAAGCTGCCTTCGGAGAGTGATTGCTTCTTCTACCGTGTTTGCTCCAGAAAACAAGTCGTCCACGTAGAAATCTTTCCGAAGAACGTTGGCAGCTTCGGGAAATTCGCTTTGCTCGTCGTCAGCAAGTTGCTGCAATACTCGAATGGCAAGAAAAGGAGCGCAGGCGGTACCGTAAGTGACGGTTTTGAGCTCGTAGGTTTGCAGACTGGCTGATGGACTCCATACGATGTGTTGCAGTTTGTTGCTACAGTCATCTGTAAGTATTTGCCGATACATCTGCTTGACATCAGCGTTGAGTAGAACAGGGTGGATTCTGGATCGCATGGTAATCGATCGGAGATCCTCCTGCACAATGGGTCCGAACATGAGCGCGTCGTTCAAGGATGGCCCATTCGCTGTACGGCAAGACGTGTCGAAGACCACGCGTACTTTCGTAGTGGTGCTGTCCTCTCGTATTACGGCATGATGGGGAAGATGGTGGGAAGGATGTTGCGTTTGCTGGTAGTTTTGTACGAGTTCCATGTGACCAAGCTGAATGTATTCATCCATGAAATCTTGGTACTGCTTGAATAGTTCATCGTTTCGAGCGAGCTGACCTTGGAGGAGACGAAAGCGACGAATAGCAGTGCGACGGTTGTCGCCGAGGTTAGCGAGAACGTCTTCCTTCACAGGCAGAGAAACGATGTAGCGGCCTTTAGGAGTACGAGAGACCGTTCGACGAAAGTGCTCTTCACACGCAGTTTCCTCCACCGAGTAACAAGTGCCGGTGCTGTCTTCTTCTATTGACCAACATTTCTCCATGAGGGTGTTCAAATCGGTAAGATTAGCGACGTTGGCAACGATCGGAATGGTTGAGGGACAATGGTTGCTTTTCCCAGAGACGACCCAACCAAAGACGGAATTGATGAGCGTTGGCAGACCAATGCCGAGTTGAATTCTACCCGAGACCTTGAACAGCTCGAAAAAGACTTCTGCGCCCAAGATGAGATCGATTGGGCAAAAAGCAGGATCTGCTAGTTGAATTCCAGGTGGAATCTCCCATGACGATGTATCAACGGTGGCTGAGGGCAAATCTATAGTGACCTTCAAAAGGACGAGTAGTTCGACGGTAGTTGACGGTATTTTCAGATACGAGAGCGGATCTTGGAGAGGAATTTGAAGCAGGATTCCGTGGAGGATTGTCCTATTCCGGCGATAGGAAGGTGGATTCATCTACGCTGGGCCTTGACAAGTTGCGAAAACGATTCTGTAGCGAAACAACACTCACTGCCGGAATCTAGCAGTGCTCTAACAGCATGTTCCGTCCCGTTATCGTCGACTACGATGACTACCGCGGTGGCAAGGAGTACACTTTTCCGTCCGCATCCAGTGGAAGCGCAGCTGGCATGCTCGTCGAGGGTTGCTGATACAGAAGCTGATGATTGATCGGTAGATTGTTGGCTTGAATTGTCCTTCGGTTGAGGTGAGTCGATGACTTTCACGCTAGTTGCAGTGGAACCTTGGCAAAGCTGGGTGTGATGGTGTCCTCTACATTTGCGGCAAGTGCTTGACGACGGACATTCCTTGGCCATATGCCCCTTTCGCAGACAGTTGCGGCACAACTGATGTGGACGAACCTCTCTCTCCTTATAAACAACGCTCAATTTTGAAAATACAACGCATTGGTACAAAAGGGTGATGATCCGAGCAAGCGACACATTTACGTTGCTTGGTTGGACTTGCTCCGTGGCTGTCAACCACTTGTTGAACCGGTTTCTTGTTGACGTTGATCGGCGATAGAGTCTCGATGGATTTCCCGATGGTTTGGAGGACTGAAACTCGGCGTTGGATGAAGGCCGTGAGATTCTGGAACGATACGGCGTTGAGTGTTGAAGCGTGTTCTTCCTAATCTCGCCGGGTAATGGGGTCTAGACGGATGCTCAGCATGTAAATCAGTAGGATGTCCCAGTATTCTGTTTTTTCCCTGAGCTGATGCAGGACCTTTAAGTTGGCTTCGAATTTTTCGACCAGCGAGTGATGCTCTGAAGCGGACTCCTTTCTGACGGAGGAAAAATCGAACAGTGAATCGACGTACGACTGTTTTAGGCGTACTGGTTCTGATAATGGTCCAAAAGAAGATTCCATGCGACCTGGTAGTTGTTGGCACTGAGAGCGATAGTTTTCACGAGCTTAAAAGCATCCCCAGAGAGCGACGAACGAAGGTAGTAGAACTTTTGGATGTTCGACTGGTCATGCGACGAGTGGACTAACGATACGAAAAGGTCGTGGAAGTTCATCCATTTATCGAGATTTCCGGCGAAAATTGGCAGTTTAATATCAGGCAATCGTACTTGCGACGACATAGTGCTTTGCGTGGTATAAGAAGAAGATGAAAAAGGGCGTGGTGACATAGGAGTTTCAGATTTATTGACGGCAAGGAATCCCTTCACCCTGAAGTACGACGTCTCGAACTCGATACGCCCTTTGAGGTGAGCCTCGATGGCCGCTTCGTCTAGCGTTTCGAGCTCAGCTTGCATTGCGTTGAAGTCGTTCCAGATGGCCACGAGGTGTTCCAGCCGGACGCCAACCTCACGAGCACCAGTTTCCTTTTGGTAGGCATCGACGAATGATCAATCCGAACGAGGTTAGCAGGCTTTTCTGCCTGTTTTTCAGCGATTTGATTCGCCGATCGTTGGACATCGTGACGGGAACGGCGTTGAAGGGTTGAGCTGGATCTGAAAGCCACAGACCGCGTAGCTCAAAAGGGTAATGATAGAGGGATTGGAAATTTAATAACCTGGTTACAGGCTAAAAATGCCTTGCATGATTTTAATCAACGTGGAGCAGGTAACCTCAACCTTGCTGGGCACGTGTAGATTCCGTAGGGCAGACGGATGACCGGAGTTCGACGGTATTCGGCTCGAAGGACCACTTTGTCGGTAGCACAAAGACGAGTAGCTGGTAAGTAAGTTCCCGGGCCCAGGTAGGTACGTTCTTCCACCGGTTTCAGTTTCAGGTAAGTCCAATATCTACACTTCCTTTCGCTTCTTCTTCTAACCTCTTTCTTAATTATTTCACTCAATTACATTAGTTCACCACTTTCTTGTTCATCTTATTTCTCTAGTTTATTTCACAATTTAATTACTCATAAATTTTAACTTACAATTAAACGATCTGTACTGCACTGGTTAATTGAAGCTCAAACCGATTACGTTCTATAAAAATAAGAGACCATACCGACGACGCATTGAGGTTTTATAGTTAAAGTTGTACGGAAGTTTATATTTCGCCATGTTGCCATTTGCAAAAGGCCGTTAACGTCATCCAACGGTTGTCGGACCTATCGTTGTTCGAGGGGTCGATGATGGATTCGATGCGTTGGTTGACACATAGATGACGCTGTGCAGTGGCGAGTTGATAAACTCGATGTGTATTCTTGCGAAGTTTGGTTGATGAACGAACACTATTCATAGTGAAAATCATGTTGAATCCCTTCAATTCAAGCAGTGGCGTCAAACAGATCGTTGCTATATGGATCCGGTGGAAATGGAAATACAAGAGTTTGTTGATACAGTTTTAGAGAAAATTTATGATTTATCATCGCATAACTTTATTGCCAAACAGCAAGAAGTTATTTAAAATGTTCGTGTATGTATCTATGTATGGTAGCCCCCATCCCTTCATGCGCTTGGCTTGGATGCATACAACTTAAGAGCAAGATCAAATTAAGCCACCGATCTGAATTCACAATATCGCTGTAGGAAGGGCCAAAAACGGAAGGGTGGACCCGTAAGCCGAGACACTCACGTGAAATCCATGGGAAATTAAGAATCTCCTTCCAACGATACGATCCAACAGATCGAATAACCCAATTCACAATTCTTATTAAGCTTTCTAAAGGATGGCTTGTTAAGAAGGGCGCGTCACCCTCACTGTAACTGTTGGAGTAGAACTCGCAGCATCACAATCGAATAAGTAGGATAAAGAAAATGATAGTGCTCATTCCCTCTTAGACTCAGGCAGTCAATCAAACCATCGTTCAGTTTCAACTTTAATGATACCCTGATGCTCCCTCCCAACCCAGTATTTATTATATATTATGTTAATAATGTGTCATAATATTCAATATATGTAATATGTAATAGATCAGTGAAATATACAAGAATATTTAATTAATATGTATCATAGTTGGAATTCGTCATCCTGTAATTTTAATATGGTTATAAATAAAATAACATGATGGAATAATTTAAATAGTAATAATAGGCATATGATAATAATTTGCAGCTTGGTGCTACTTTACGGGTCAATCGGTGGCAGACGAATGTAACGCAGGAATGTGCTGGTCATATTGCAATTAAATAAACATAAAACATTTAATTATAAATGAAACAATAAAAAATTGTGTGTATTCATGACATGTATAAATAATCAGCAAAACGAAGAGCATATATTAATTTTGAAAATTAAATAAAATAACAACCAATGATGTAAACCAATAGAAAACACCCCATGGTACAAGGCAAAAAAACATCTATACAACCTGGAATCACTTTCCTTGCAACCCTTAAGCAGACAAAATTTCATAATTATTATTATTACTTTTCTAATGAATACAATAATGATATGCAAATAATAACTAGATAAACCTATATACCTCTATACATCCTAACAAAAAGTCGATGAAAGTTTACTGAAATGTCCTGGTCATACTATGCAATTAAATGAATGGTTGTAAATAAAATAATTTGATGAAATAATTGACGTCAGAGGCACATGATAATAATATGCAGTTATATGCCTATTTTCGACTCAATCATTGGCAGCTGAATGTAACTCTGGAATGTGAAGGTTATTTCTCAAATAAATGAAATATAAAAATCCCTAAACATTTCTTTATTTATTAAACAATAAAAAATATGTATGTATTCATGACACCTGGATAAACATAATCAGCAGAAGGGAGGTAAAAGACAAATTTACACACACAAAAAACTAAAAGTAATGTTTAAATCATCACTGAAATATATTCAATAAAACAATATTATCAAATATAATGATATTGTGAGTTATTATAAAGTAATGACAGAGATTGAACTGTAAAATTAGACACTAGCCAAATAGCACACAGCGCTGCATTAATCAGATCAGCTCAGTTTTGGTAAAATCTCCATTTGCAAACCGGAAATGAAAAATACATTCAGTAATAAGTTCAAAAGCCTACCACAGATTGCGTAGCTGCTTCTTGTATTCAAGGCACTAGATTCTTCTAAATCATAAGAGGAGAAGAAAGGATCAAAATGATAATTGGACTTATAAGACATAATATTTGAAAGTATATACAACCTGTAAGATAAAATTTATAAAATTATTTTAATGTTAATATATAAATCACGAAAACACAACTTATGATTAAAATGGTTATGATGATGATAAAGATAAATAGTAATGGTAATGAATAAACAATGTCATACAAGATAATATATAAAGTGATGGGATGTAATAACATGAACTGAAAACTACACGTCTGCCAACTGCTGTTTTGTTGCAATTGTAGACAAACTTGCGGACCCATAATGAACCAGAAAATTTAGACAATGTATGAGAGCCACGAGAAACAAAAAAAATAATTTTAAATTATTTCACCATACCTAAAATACATCATACCTGAAATACATCATAAAAAAGATAGTACATCCCAAATTTCGATAACCTGAAACCAATTTATAAGAAATAATGTACTATCATATCATTACAAAAAAAAGAGATAAAATATATATTTGCCTCTGTTTCCCGTACTTTACTTCCATGTTATTAGGATGGATCTAAGGCAAGGATGACCCCAAAGCGCGCTGCAACTACGAACCTAATGTGAATAGTAAAATTCTCAATGTTACCTCCATGCACACGATCCTCGGTAGCAGGTGGAAAAACTATTTGATGGGATATTTCCTCAATGGAACTGGCTCTTAGCTTCGGGTCTTGACCAAGAATCCCTACTGAGCCATTGCGGCACGACAAGCCGGCAAGTATAGCGCAAGGGTGAAATACGGATTTTTTATTTATTAGATTAACCAAGAAAAAAAAAATAGTGGTGGGTTATATCGGTTATATATATATAAATATATAAATATAATATATATATATATATATATATATATATATATATATATATTTATATATATAATTATAAATATATATATATATATATATATATATATATATATATATATATATATATATATATATATATATATATATATATATCTATATATATATATATTTATATATTCATATATATATATATATATATATATATATATATATATATATATATATATATATATATATATATATATATATATATATATATGTATATATAGAAGAACATACCAAGACATACCAAAATATTGATTAAAATAACTAATGTACTAAAATTTGCTAAAATGGTCAAAGTATTTGTTTTTATGATTTTCCAAATGTTGGAACACAACGACTATTTATTTTTATATTATTTTATCAAAATTCAAACATTTTTACATAACATATCAAAAAATCTCAAGTATTCATTGAGCCGTTTTTGAGTTATATTTTTTTGAAAATTTCAAGTTTTTTTTCCCATACTCACATGAGCATCATTTTCCATCAATTCAAAATAACTGCGGGAATTATTTCATTGTAGTTATTTTATTTTAAATCAAAAGTAGCTGAACATATATTCAACGAAACTAAATGTAGCAGAAAGCATAGCAATCCACAAACAAAATCCCAAAATCTTGCTTAGCAAGGGTCAAGGAAACGGATATTCGTGGCTGTTTAAATTTATACCTTCATCACAAAAACAACTAACTAAACAACACAACACCAATTTGACTACCTTCAAACGAAGTAATAATGAATAACCTTGTTGGTATCAAACAACATTTGAGGTAACAAACAAACACATAAACACACTCAAGTACCTCCCCTACCTCACACACTGCGGTACCAACAAACCTACTATAAATACTAGACCTTCTGTGATGTTCCCTTCAAGTCGAGCACTCGAAGTCTGTATGTAAGCTTCCAGTAGAATTAAAAGGAATTTGCTCACGTGTACTAGCAAAAATTTGAGAAAAGTGTTTCAATGTTTTATTTTTTATTTTTAAAAAGTGATCAAATGAAGTGTTAATTTTAAACGTTTAATACAATGAAGCACGAATGCTCAAATTGCCATGTTTGGAGTAATAGTTACAAGAAAGTTACTCCTAAACTATATGGTTATGCAGCGGAAAGGAGAATAAAATTGGATAAAAGCTGTTCCTACATTTGTAATACCTGCTATTGCAGACTTTATCGCTTTATCAAGAAAGAAAACGAGCCAGCAACTCCAAGTGCAGTTAATCTAGAATGTGGAAATCAAGAACTCACCGTTTCTGAACCATCGAAACTTGATGATCTCGCCGTTGCCGGACCATCAGCCACCACTAATTTCGCCGTGGCCGGACCATCTAGAGTGAACAATTTCGCCGCACCAGCAAACATCAATAATGGTGGTTTCGAAATAATCGATCCCAATACCGCTAGATCATCGGAAATTGACGCTGTTCCTAGTGTTGGTAAGTAGAATAATCTCTTCTTTTTGTTTATTCAGACGTCATGATTTGCTACGTTATACAAGTTGTACTCGATTATTCAGAAAATTGAAAAAAATATCAGTTCCGTATAATCTTACCTAATCCGACCTGGTAGCTCTTTTTGTAGAGCAGTTGCCTATCATACTTCAAATAATCGAATACAATCTGTATTACATTATACAAATAAAAATGTTCCTAACTAATTGTGATATTTTTCCATCTTGTTTTCAGAATCTTTGTTTTCTTTGGAATCAACGAGTGCTGAATCAATTGGTAGCGCTGCTGCCCAGAAACCCGGAGACGGACAGGAAATTCTTCAACAGATGAAGGCAAAATTTGATGAAACATCTGACAGAAACGATCGATATAGGATTCTAACTTCTCTCCCCAAATCCTGGACTGCATACAAAATTATGCAAGAATTCGGTGTTTCGCAACGCACTTGCAAAGGAATTTTAGATTGAAAAAGGTTTTATGAACACACCGGAGACCAGAGTAAATATGTTATCCTTGAGCGATGATACTCTAACTGTAGTTAGGGACGTTTATAATAGTGACGAGATAAGCAGAGCATGTCCTGGGAAAAGGGATTTCGTTATTGGAAATATGGCAGAAGAAAAAGTGCATGTTCAGCGCAGGTTTCTTTTATGTAACCTTCGTGAAATTTATTTGATTTTCAAAGAGCAATATCCTACATTTAAAATTGGATTTTCAATGTTTTCCAGCAGCCGCCCAAAAAATTGTATTCTGGCTGGTTCAAGTGGAACGCATACTGTCTGCGTATGCATTTATCATCAGAATGTTAAATTAATGTTTAAAACCCTTAAGGATAAGAAACTTATTCCTAACCATTTAAAAACGTATCATGACTTGTTTTTTAAAATACTATGTGAAAATCCTACAGAGAAATGTTGGTTGAAAGCCTGTGATCATTGCCTGGGTACGCAGACACTGGAGAATGACCTGATGAATTTTCTTGAAAACATCGATTCCTTAGAATTTAAGCAATGGAAGCAAACAGATCGTTGTCATCTAAATTCAATGCGAATGGATGCAGAAGAGTTTGTGGAAAAATTTTAAGAAAAATTAAGCGAATTATCTCCGCATAATTTTATTGCAGAGCAACAAGGTAACTACTTAAAACAACTAAAAATTAATTTGGAACCAACTGACTGCATTGTAATTGCTGACTTCTCTGAAAATTACTCTTTTGTTATTCAGTACGCTATACAAGGTTTTCATTGGGCAAACGCTCAATGCACAATCCATCCTTTTGCCATATATTATAAGGATGAAGCACAAAATTTAAAGTTTACAAGCTTTATAGCAATCGCAGAATTTACTAAACATAACCATGTTGCCGTTCGGCTGTTTATAACAAATTGTGTGAATTTCATTAAAAAAAAGCTACCTCACCTGAAAAATATCCATTTTTTTTCTAATGGATCAGGCAGTCAATACAAAAATAAGATGACTGCTTTCAATTTGTGCCACATGTACAAGGACTTCGGTCTTAATGCAGAGTGGAACTTTTTTGCCACTTGCCATGGAAAAGGGCCTTGTGACGCTTTAGGAGGTGTTCTAAAGCGAAACGCTTCAAAAGCAAGTTTACAAGGCCATCATATTACAACTGCATACGAACTTTACTCTTGGGCTGTTTCTAAAGTAGATTCCAAAATATATTACGAGTTTTTCTCGGAAAAAGATTTTATTTTATTTTTTTATTTATTTATTTGTCGTCAATCAATAGTAGACCGTTTTGTTACAATAGTGCTTACATTTTATGTTTCACTTATATATACAGTACGCCTTAGGAAACTAACACATCAGATTTGCATTTTTAATGTTTTGAATCGTTCGTCATTATCTAATTGAATTGAAGTATTGTTTTAGTTTTGTTTTGGTCATAGTAAAGTCTACATTTTCTCCATGCTTATTGTAAGTTGCCATCATCTGATTCAGAGGTACAAATTTGGCGTAATTTGTACGATGATGGCTTGTAATAAATATATTTCTATTTCGTAGTTGCCGCGACGGTATGTAAAAATTAAGTTTTGACAAAAGTTCTGCTGAATCAACGCATTGCGAAACAATGTCATTTACGAATGATACTAATGCAAATTCACGGCGCTCTTTTAATGATTGAATGCTGATGAGCATGCAGCGGGCTTCATAAGATGGAAGCGGAAACCTTGTCCAACCTAATTTACGAAGTGCATACAGTAAAAACTGCTTCTG
Organism: Aedes koreicus; assembly: GCA_024533555.2. NCBI lineage: Eukaryota > Metazoa > Arthropoda > Insecta > Diptera > Culicidae > Aedes > Aedes koreicus. The sequence continues at coordinate 254,353 of JAHHFK020002267.1, forward strand.
TACCGATTCTAGTCGTTCTTCATGGGTGACTGAAAATGGTGACCAAACCACGCTACAATATTCCAGTATTTACCTCACATATGCAATGTACAATGTTTTTATTGTGTACGGATCATGAAAATTGTAACAAAAACGTTTTATAAATCCAAGCATATTATTTGCTCTGTTGATGATAGTATTGTAATGCTCAAAAGTTAGTTTCGAGTCCAAGATAACTCCTAAATCCCTTGTTCTTTTACATTTCTCAACTGGCTGATTCCCTAGATTGATAGTTATGTCTGGGGTGTTTCGTTTCCTATTAAAAGCTATCGAATTACATTTCTTTACGTTCAGCTGTAAAAGACTTTTGTTGCACCAAATATAGAAATCATTTATTTCTTTCTGGAATGTCATGATATCTTCTTTGTTTCTTATTTCTAAAAATAGTTTCATGTCATCAGCGTAAATAAGAAATTTAATGTTTTTGAGAATAAAGGAAATGTCATTTACATAGAAAATGAATAAAAGAGGACCTAAGTGAGAGCCTTGGGGGACTCCAGAAGTGACCTTAATAGGATTTGATTTCTTCCCTTTGAATCTAACTATTTGTTGACGGTTAGTAAGATAGGATTCGAGCCATCGGAGGATTCCTGCCTCAATTCCCATTTTTCGCAATTTGAATAGAAGCATGGGTATGTCAATGCGATCAAAAGCCTTGCTGAAGTCTGTATAAAGAGCTTCTACATGGTTGCCATTGTCCATTGCTATCAGTGAGTAGTTGACGAATTCCAATAAATTTGTGCTAGTTGATCGTCCTTTGAAGAATCCATGTTGCTTATTAGTCAGTCTGTTTTTGATTTGAGAAAACAATTTTTCATTGATAATTGCTTCAAAAAGTTTAGGAATGCAGGAAATAATGGCAATTTCACGATAGTTACAAATGTCCGATTTTTTTCCACTTTTAAAAATAGGTACTAGATAGGAACTTTTCCAAAGTTTGGGGAAGATCCCAGATTCCAGTGACATATTAAAAAGCCAAAATAAAGGTGCTGTAAGTTCTAATGCATAGTTCTTCATAAATACGGGTGGTATTCCATCAGGGCCAGAACCTTTGGAAACGTCTAATTTATTCAAACCTTCCAAAATGTCTTGAAATTTGACTTGACTAACTCCAATGTCCCTTGAAAATTCTGGGAAGAAATTGAAATATTCATAATCGCGATCTTCTTCATCAAACGTGGTATAGATTTCTTGGAAGAATGTTGCAAATAGATTGCAAATTTCTTCCGCGTTATCACCAACATTTGAGTTAAGATGCATTCTAGATGGGAAATTGTCAGATTTCAGCTTAGTTTTAACATAATTGAAGAATTTTTTTGGACAAGACTTAATTTCAAGTTCGGTTTTTGAATTATGCTCATCATATGCATTACTAATAGCAAGATTCAGTTCATCGCAAACCTTCAAATAGTATGTCAGATTATTACTGTTACCATCTCTTTTATACATTTTGTGGGCCTTTTGCTTCCGATTTTTAAATTTTTTAATTTCTTTATTATACCAACTGGGTGGTTCGAATTACCTTGTCGCCTAATTTTTTTGAGTGGTACTTGTTCAACTACTATTTCAAATAATAATTTATAGAAAACCTCAACAGAAGTTTCAACATTTGCTTCATTCTTAAAGATCGTTTGCCAATCAATTCCGTTAAGTTTGTGTCTTATGATATCATAATTTGCTAAATGATATTGAAAGACCTCTTCATATTCATAGTCGTTGGGTTTTTCGTATTCATGAACAAATAAGGAAAACTCAATTGCTGTGTGAAAAGCTTCATTTTTCCATAATGGAAAAATAGATTTACTTACACAGAAGTCTTCCTGAATATTTGTCAATAAAAAATCTAAATAGCAATTTTGTTGGTTTTTTACATGGTTAATTTGATTGAGCCCCAAGCCTGCAGTTTTGTCGAAAATAAGCTGCAATGTTTCATTCTCCCCAACGACTGGTAGTAAGATGCACTCGTTTTCATTGTCTAGAATGAAGTCAGCACTACGTTGATTAAAATCACCGTATATGTGAACTTTCACTTCTGGGGAAAGTTCAGACATAATTTCATCAGCAGTTTGAAAAAAATGGTCATATGCTTCTTTGCGAGCGTTATTTGGGGGAAAATACACTGTGGCAAATACATGTATTTCACCTGCCATGTGTACTTTCACCCATACATGTTCGAATTCCTTAACTGTAGATGTATCAATGATTTCTGAATTAAATTTGGTAGAAATAGCTATTAAAACACCCCCACCTGACTTCTTTTCAGAAATTTCCAAATTGCGGTCATTTCTAAAAACATTATAAGAATGTCCGAAGACTTCTTCACTCCTAACGCTTTGATCCCAACTGGTTTCAGTTCCCATTATTATTGGGAATGAGCAACCCAAAATTTTATTATGAATTTCTTGAATTTTTACCGCACTTTTCATACGGTTAAAATTTTGGCAATAAACTATTATTTCGGTACTTAATTGTGTTTTAGGTGGAAGCGTTTGCAGATTCGAGTTAGTCGATAAATTAAAATTATTAAAACTAATTACCCCTCTCTGATCTAGAGATGTCGTCAAGTTCTCGTTATCGTCGTGCGCTTCAAAATCATTATCCTCCTCTAAGGGTTTCGTCACTACCGATGAAAACTCGAATGCCCATGCGAGCATGAACATGACTCACATGGTGCTGCTGAAAAACTCGCCGGAGCCAGCCAGTTGGGTGAGTGTGCAGGAGCTATGCGTGAAGATTCATCAGATGCCAGGTAAGGGTGTAGGATTTCGCCTCGTTGAAATTGTATAGGTTGATAGTTAGGTGGCGGCCTGGAAAAACGATACTTCGCTGCCGCTAGTAGGTCTCGATCATGTGGTAGTGGATTGTGTGGATAGCCGATGGTGTTGAGATTATTGTTGTTGTTGCATTTATTGTAGAAAACAGTTGAGTGTGTACGGTTGCTATTGTTGTTGTTGTTGTTGTTGTTGTTGTTGTTGTTGTTGTTGTTGTTGTTGTTGTTGTTGTTGTTGTTGTTGTTGTTACTGCTATTTTTTGCTAGGTTTGCTAGATACTGTTTCTGCTTCTTTTTAGCCTTTTCAGCCAATTTCTGCTGATTCAAACGACGCAATTTTCGAGCATCATATTCACTCCAATCCGCTTTCCAAACCTTCCTCATTCCCAAAAGTCGCCAACCTGAGTCGTCGGTGTCGTGTTTGTTGTTATGATTCAATTCTTTTGCCAGGCTGGGATTTGAATTGAGTGACGGAGTTAAATGTGCATTGGTGTGTGCTTCCCCATGTCTTGGTATTGCGTTTATGTTCGCAGTCAGTGCTTTTAGCTCGTCCAAGATATCGAGCTCTAGCATAGAGTTGCTTTGCATATTAAAACTGGCTGCCGTTTCTATGCTCAGCTGATTGAGCTGACTTATCTCATTGTTGATATTTAGCAGCTCCTTTTTTAGATCACCTGCTAGAGTGTGCATTGTTGAAGTCATTGCTGTGTCAACTAAAGAAGTTAAATGATTTTTCAGCATCGTAGTACTTCCGGTCAAACTACTGTTTCTGTGAATGGAAGACAGCTCATTCTTTATGCTAGTGAGAATGATTTCCATACTCTCAATAGCTTCCGAAACTAAATTTGGCTTTTCCTGGTGGAGAGCAAGTCGATGCATAACCTCCGTGTTTTCACTAATCTGCTTAGCCAGGACCTTTTGTTGTTGTGTGAGAACGTTGAATTCAAATGTTGCGGTTACCAGAGTTTGGCATGAGCCACAACATGGTAGCACAAATGACGACGGATCAACAACTTTTCTGTCTTTTTTTAGGTTCCGAAGTGAGCCTCGGGGAACCGTCACACCTACACAGGCGGCGTGAAACTTGCGTGTGCATCCAATACACGTCCACATAACGGAATCGACAGACGAGTCCAATAAGCACACTTCACAATTAATTTGACTCATGTTTGAATACGGCACCGGCAGAAAGCACTCAAGAATAAAACGAAATGTAAGCAAAAATTAATAAAACAAAACGCGCGTGGTCGCGAGCGATTTAAAAGAACGTCCAAACTGATTGACGATCAATATATCAATATATCATTACAATGCAATGGAAAAGAAAATAAAGAACCGTTATACTCGTGTAAAACAAATCTCTGGGACACAATCGTTTCATTACTTTAAGCCACAAAGTGAAAATTACATTATCGTGAAACGGTTTTCGTTTTCAGATGAAGAAAAGTGCGTTAAATTGTAAGAATTTCGCTATGTAATTTTTTTTTTTGATGAATTATGCAAAATCAAAATCATTGAATAATCAAATTAAATGCTGAGTTTTAATTGAAGGTAATCTGAGAAAACCCTTGCTTGTAGTCTAAAGCTTTGAGATTTAAGCTCCAATTCCTTAATATAGCGGAGCCTGGTCCAATCCCGACCCTGTGGCCAATTCCGACCTCCCAAGATTGTCTCAGACAGCGCTTGTTGCCAAATTTTGGAAAATGATGCTCATTCCATGTGTGTATGGGCAAAAAACTTGAAAGTTTCAAAAAAATTTAACTCAAAAACGGCTCGATGAACATTTTAGATTTTTTGATATCTTATGTGAAAATGTTCGAATTTCGATAAAAAAATATAAAAATAAATAGTCGTTGTGGTCCAACATTTGGAAAATCATAAAAAACAAATACTTTGACCATTTTAGCAAATTTTAGTACATTAATTATTTTAGTCAATATTTTTAATAAACATTAAAATTAATGAGCTTTCTACTTATAGAAAGACATTGCAAATCGACCCAGTGGTTCAGAAGTTATGATATTTTTTAAATAATTTTTTTTGAAAAAAGTCGATTTTTCTGGTAACCCGATATCGAACATGGTCATCCTAATAAAAAAATAAAACAATACAGGTCTTATTAGTTTCGACGAAGAACATACCAAGCGATTTTGAGGAAAATCGGACAACTTTTTTTCCAACACTATTCTTTTTATATATATATATATATATATATATATATATATATATATATATATATATATATATATATATATATATATATATATATATATATATATATATATATATATATATATATATATATATATATATATATATATATATATATATATATATATATATATATATATATATATATATATATATATATATATATATATATATATATATATATATATATATATATATATATATATATATATATATATATATATATATATATATATATATATATATATATATATATATATATATATATATATATATATATATATATATATATATATATATATATATATATATATATATATATATATATATATATTTATATTTAAGTATATTTATATATATATATATATATATATATATATATATATATATATATATATATATATATATATATATATATATATATATATATATATATATATATATATATATATATATATATATATATATATATATATATATATATATATATATATATATATATAATATATATATATATATATATATATATATATATATATATATATATATATATATATATATATATATATATATATATATATATATATATATATATATATATATATATATATATATATATATATATATATATATATATTTATATATAAATATATATATTTATATATATATATATATATATATATATATATATATATATATATATATATATATATATATATATAATATATATATATATATATATATATATATATATTATATATATATATATATATATATATATATATATATATATATATATATATATATATATAATATATATAATATATATATATATGTTAATAGGTATATATATTTATATATATATATATATATATATATATATATATATATATATATATATATATATATATATATATATATATATATATATATATATATATATATATATATATATATATATATATATATATATATATATATATATATATATATATATATATATATATATATTAAGGTACTCTTTTTTCTTGGATGCCCCAACAAGTAGCGCGGTGATCACGTGTGCTATATATATATATATATATATATATATATATATATATATATATATATATATATATATATATATATATATATATATATATATATATATATATATATATATATATATATATATATATATATATATATATATATATATATATATATATATATATATATATATATATATATATATATATATATATATATATATATATATATAATATATATATATATATATATATATATATATATATATATATATATATATATATATATATATATATATATATATATATATATATATATATATATATATATATATATATATATATATATATATATATATATATATATATATATATATATATATATATATATATATATATATATACGTGTGCTTAGGACGCATAGCACACGTGATCACCGCGCTACTTGTTGGGGCATCCAAGAAAAAGAGTACCTTAATCTTACATCCGGAGACAATTACGAAATTTTATATAAGTAAGGAATCAGGTCGGAGAAACTGAACAGGAACAAATCGGAAAACGTGTTTATTTTACCTAAACACATCAATACCCCATATTGCACTTAAATTTATCCCATCGATCGATTTTGGGCGCTGGTCAAGAGGTATCTTCGTAAACATGTACAGCCAGCTGATACACTGGAAAATTTTAACAGAGATTGAACAAGAGTCTCAAAAATCGTTGCTAACCAATCTGTGCTGAACGTTAGAGGAAAATTTCGAGAGCTTGATTATACATAAAAAAAAGTCATCAACAATCTTTCATGAACTATTAATAAACCGTGTGTAGATCTAATAGTATATGAGAATAAAAGTTATAGTATATAAGAATAAGAGTTGACATGGATTTAAAAACTCATTTTGTTTACCGAATTAAAGCAGTGCCCTTTCTTTCTGGGACGGTCTATAACTGCAAAAAATGAAGTCCTTTACATAGCCTCAGTTTACGTCCCTCCCAGAACTTCCAGTAGTCGTAGTCAACTCTGGAATTTATTTATTATTTTACCGTCCCCAATATTGATCCTGGGTGACATAAATTCCCATGGTACTGGTGGGAGAACCTTTATGTTAACAACTCGAGAAGAGTCTGAGATCAAATCGAAAACAAAATATGATGTTGAGATATGTTGCTGATAATGAGTATTCATGTTGTTGTCGTTTTGGTCGTTAAATGGTTAAAAGTTCAAAATTGATAGCAAAAATTTATTCCTTTGACATCAAGTATAAAAATAACTCTGCTATCAGTGAGAGAAAATGGAAAAGTAAATTTGCTGTGCATTTTTTCATGTTGATACAAAATTGAGTATTTCACTTGATGTTCTATAAAGAAAATGAAAACAAAACTACTTTTCTCTAGACAAAGTGATAGGAAGATTAGAGCAAGATGAAGACAAACTTTGATATCGAATTCGAAATTTGTAACGTGGAATTGATTTTAATTTAATATTGATATCAAGATTAGTTTTCAAATTGTTATATTTTTGATGCTAGACTTTACTCGGGAATATAGCGCCTATATTTATGTGAAAATTTCAATTTGACAATTTTGAACACTGGTGAAGCGACACGCATACCTAACCTCCTGCTCAAGAAAGCAGATTCAACAAATCTTTCTGTTCCAGATTGCTTTCATATGGGAAGTCAGTAATGATCCCCACGGTGGCGATAATGTACCAATCATTATTTTAATTAAACCTTTAATCTTCAGAATCATCTCAAGTAATATTCGACCTCACAAGGAACATCGTTTGGCAAAAATATGCAACGGCGGTGACAATCGCTATATCGATTCTTTGCTGATCTGATCTACACAAGCTCATTTGCACCCTTCAAAAGGAGACCAGCCACACATGGTCGCATCGTCTAATGCGAGATGAATACTCCAACCGATAGATATTCGATTTAATTGAAAAAGTTTTTTTTAGAAACGTCTTCAAACGGCGGCTCTCTGGAAAGACCATTCCCAATGCTGGAATTCTCTATAGCTCTTCTTTCATCAAATAACTCCTCGCCAGGATGCAGTATGATAAAATTCAATCTTCTGAAACATCTCCCAGATATCATAAAAACACGCTTGCTGGACCTTTTTAATTCCTGACAACATTGTACTGCCTGAGTGGAGGCAGGTCAAAGTAATAGCTATTCAAAAACCCGGTAAACCAACGTCTAATCATATCTCATACCGTCCGATTGCTATGCCTTCGTGCATTGGGAAATTGTTGAAGACAATGATCCTTCGAAGGCTTGACCACTGGGTCGAATCAAATAAGTTACTATCAAATACACAGTATGGGTTCCGTAGGAGCGAAGGAACAAATCTTGGGGTTTTTTCATTAGGGCGAATCTAACATTGAGAGACTCTCTTTGACTACTTTCTCTTTCATTCATATTCCAATCACCTTTACGTTTTTCATTCTACTATTTGTAGAGTATGCTAGCCAGCACTGTTGTGTTTCGATCTGTACTAAAGAATGCCTCGAAAGTTTTATGATGGCGCTGTAATGAATGAAAGAGAGTGAGCCCGGAGAGAGCCTCGATGTTAGATTCGCCCTAATGGGAAAGTAAACCCGAGAAATAATTGTCTTGCGCTGCCTTCCTCAGATATTACTACTGGCCTTTGCACACAAGGAGCAACTGGCTTTAGTATTCCTGGACATTAAGGTGGTTTTTAATTCAGTTTCCAGTCAGATAATCTGCAGAGATGTGGACTTCCCGGAATTTTAAATTATTTTGACGTAGGACTACGTCTTAGTTTTCTATACTGGGGTAAAATTAAAAAATTAAAAAATCGAATTGCGACCGTCACGGAAAGGGGCCCGGTTTTGAGCGTTAATATTTCAGTTGTTTCTGCAAAGCTTTTCAACATTCTTGCATCAATCGATCGGACATATTTCTATGCTTTGATTCCAATATTAACTATTAATTTTTCTCCTTAAACTTTTGAAAATAACGCAAATATAAAGTGATGTCTTATAATTACGTTTTGCTGAGTAAATTTATTAAATATTATTAAATATGTGAATGGCAATACGACAGGTCCAAAGAAGATTGATCAAACATGGATAATTGAAAATCCGTCCTTATTAGGACGACCAATTTGATTTTCCCAGCTAAAGAGTTTGTTTGATTGGAATTTATCTAGCATACCGTTTCAAATTCTTGTCAACTAGCAGCCAGCGGCGGCCGAAATAGTTACAGCTTTCCCTTCGTCGCATACCTTAGATCTTGTGTATAATTTCAAACACAGCTCGGAAATTTAAACGGTCTCTATATTATTCCGAAGCGCAAGCCTATGGCAAGAGAAGCATACCAAATAGAAATTTAACAAAAGGCAACCGTCACGAAATATTGAAAAAAAAAAAGAAGTTAAAAAAAAGACTGTAGTTTTTTGTACAATTTGTTGTCAGAAAAGAAAATGAACTTTTCAATTGAACAACTGACAACTGACCAGAATTAGTTGCATGGGTCTGCCCTAAGGCTCATGACTCGGCCCTCTTCTTTATAAGTTTTACGTCAAAGCTATTGACAATTGTTTGGCAAAACAATGCACTCTAAAACAAGTTGCTGACGACAGTGTGGTTTCCATAAGAAGCTCATATGCCGTCAATAGGACCATTGCAATATTCCCTACATAATTTAATTTCTTGGGCTAGGAATTTACGGGTTGAATTTTCACCGTGTAAGCCCAATTGCGGCTTAACCTTTTGAGCAGATATATTACCCAATCATTATCTTTCAAATACCTGGTCTGGTTTGATTCAAAGTGCACTTGGAATGCCCATATTACGTATTTTAAGCAAAAAAGCCAAAAGAGGATAAACTTTCTTGTTTCAATTTGTGGCACATGGTGGGGTGCTAGTACGAGAGACCTCATAGCTCTTTATAAAACAACTATTCTCTCCGTTCTAGAGTATGGCTTTTTTTGCTTTCTCTTGGCAAGGAAAAGTCACCATATAAAATTGGAATGAATTCAATGTCGTTATCGACAAATTGCTTTTGGCTGTATGCACTCAACGCATAACATGAGTTTTATACTTCTGGCAGGAGTAAAACTCCCCCAGAATAGGTTCTGGGAGCTCTCGCTTAGAATATTAATTAGAGGAGTGCAAAACGCATTTGTAATAGAAAATTTTTAGAGGACACTATGGCTGAACACACAATCTCAACTTACAAGAATTTACCACCGCTACCACCACATATCGTCGGATATGTGTCTTCCGTGCTCTGATTCAGACCGTACTCACTTCACCTATAGCAGTTCCACAATTTATTATGATCTTTCCATGAAACAAGTATCTCATGGCATTCCAGAACAACTTCGTTCTATTGGAATTCCGCGTATTTCTACTGAAGAGCACCAACACGGCAATTCTAAAAAAAAGGGTTTTCACTGATGGATCTCGCCTTAATGAACCCACTGGCTTCAGTGTCTCCAATAAAAACTCTAGCGCCTTCCACAAATTTCAAGAACCTTGTTCTGTTTATGTTGCTGAGCTGGCATTATTCAACTTCGCATTGGGGATGGTTTCCAACATGCCCACACACCATTACTTCATCTTCTCGGACAGCAGGCACTCATCTTGATTTCTTTCTTCACCTCTGTGTGGATCCTTCACATTGCACAATCCCAGGCAATGAAAAAGCGGACTCATTCGCAAAAGTGGGCGCACAGGAAAGCGATTTGTGCGAAAGACAAATTTCACATGATGAATTTCATCACTTAGTATGTCAGAATATCGTTTTGAGTTGGCAAACCGAATGGGACACCAGAAATCTAGGACGGCTGTTACATTCCATCAATGGAACAACTCGTTCAGAGAGTTTGAAGAAAGGAGCATTCCGAGAAAGGTTTTTTAAAAGCCAAACATACCCGAGACAGGATCCAACATCCCGAATGTTTCGACCAACGCAGAGACGACCATCATAATGGATCAATAACGATGAATGAAACTGCTTACAATATCTTGGCTTGTCCCGAATTCCAGAATGAAACCGACCTGTAATATTATCAAAATGTGAGAGGCATTCGTACCTAAACTAACGAGCTCTTTCTGAAGCTTTCTGCCTGTGAATACTTAGTTATTATACTCACTGAGACGTGGCTTCGTTCTGATATCGCTAGTTCAGAGTTTGCTACCAGCTACTCGATATTTCAGTGTGATCGCAGTGCAGCTTTTAGCAACCTTCAGCGAAGGTGTAGAGTTTTAATTGTGGTTAAAGAAAACCTCAACTAGAACTTGTAGACCTTGTTGACTGTGGCAGTATTGAGCAAAGCGCTGTAAGTATCAAACTAGACAAGGTGACGATCTTTGTGTGTGGAATCTATCTTCGACCGAACTCGTCTCCGGAATTGTACTTAGCGCATTCCACAGCAGTCCAGCAAATCTGTGAGAGTGTTTCGGATTATGATAATATTGTCATCGTTGGAGATTACAACCTACCTCAGTTGGTATGGTCCTACGATGAAGAGATCAACAGCTTCAACAGCTGCCGTCCAACACATCGACTGAACAGGAAATCGCTCTGGTTGAATCAATGGTTGCCTCCGGACTACATTAGCTCAACAGCCAGCTAAACTCGAATGGTCGTACACCTGACTTGGCATTTGTTAACGAACCAAACGATGTTGAACTTATCGAACCTCCGTCATCCCTCCTCCGAATTGACAACCATCACAAGCCATTCGTTCTTCGCATTGACGTGACTGCCTGTGAAACCAGCTAGTGACTCGAACATCACTAATGATTTCGATTTTCGACGTTGCCACTTTCCGGAACTATATAACGCTCTCATGGACGTCGATTGGATTGAAATGTTTCGTGCAAAAGATACGAATGAAACGGTACGTATGGTTTATGACAAATTGTATGACATTATGGAGGAATATGTTCCACGTCGAAGAAGTAGGCCTTATTCGTTCAAGCAACCGTGGTGGACAACTGAGTTACAGCATCTCCGTAACATTGTGCGAAAAGCTCGTAAGCGCTACTTTCGATCACGGACTACTGTTAACCGGATCAATCTACAGTCACTCGAAATCCGTTACGCCAATTGCCAGGACGCTGCATTTCATTGCTATATCAGACGATTGGAGCAGACTGCGAAGCAGAACCCGTCATCCTTTTGGTCGTATATTCGAAGCCGTAAGCAATCCAACTGGACCCCAACCGACATGATTTTTAAAGAAACTTCAGCCGATTCACCTCACGAGCTAGCTAATTTGCCGATTTATTCGAAAATGTGCACAGTCAAATGTCGCCAACTTTTTTCCGTGACAGTCTTAGATCCTGTCCTGCTTTCAATTTGAATTGTCCTGCTCTAGTTGTGAGCCAACATGAAGTTTTATCAGCCCTGGAAAAGTTGGATGTGTCGAACGGGTCGGGCACAGACAAGATACCGTCGTTGTTTTTAAGAGAATGTGCTAACTTACTGCTGATGCCGTTGACGATTATTTTTAACCGGTCCCTCAGTGAAGGTACTTTTCCCGAAGCGTGGAAGTTAGCCTCAATCACTCCGATTTTCAAGGCTGGTAACAAAAATGCTGTTGAAAATTGCAGAGGTGTTTCTATTTTATGCTGTATGCCAAGGTGTTCGAACAATTTATTATTTATTTATTTACTATTTTATTTTTTATTTATTTATTCGTCAACAGATAAAAATGTTTATCACAATGACAACTAGATAACACTAAATTACATACAATTAATAACACATACATCTTCGGAAACAACGCTTAACGTCACGGGATACATTAAAGCTAAACACGTTATAGCAGCTGTTGAAAACGTGACACATGCTTAGCACAGGTTCGTGTTTGCCGTAGTTGGTCCTTGAGTGCCGGTTTATAAAAAAAGATTGTAAACATAGGTTTCGTCGTCGAGTGTTGATGTTCAAGAGACCAAGTAAAGTGGAACAGTCGATGTTTCCCTGAAGGAGGTCACCAACAAAACACGCTTTGGCCACCATACGCCTCCCTTTCAACAATTCCAGGCTGGTGAGCTTACACCAACTTTCATAACTGAGCAATCTGCGAGGGTCTTGCCAACGAAGATGTCGCAAAGCAAAGCGTATAAACCTTCGCTGAATGGCTTCGATCCTCTGGACTGCATTTTGGTAGAAAGGGGACCAAACAACAGCACAGTACTCCGAAAAAAGACAAACCAAGGAGCAGTATAGTGCCTTCAGACAATAAACGTCTTTGAAGTTGTTTGCGAAGCGGAAGATGAATCCTAACTGCGATGAGGCTTTAGAAACAATATAGGCAATGTGGTTCTCGAATGACAGTTTGGAGTCGAGAATTACTCCCAGATCCTTGACTGTTATTTCACGTTTCAAGCGTGTTCCTCGAAGGATGTACTCGTGGAGATACATCGTACGTTTTCGGCCAAAGGAGATAGCCGAGCATTTGGATATATTTAAGGACATTCTGTTGATCCGGCACCAGTCGTCGAACACTTGTAGTTCCTGCTGAAGAAAATCGGCGTCTTCTGGACATTTTATGACGTAGTACAGCTTTAGGTCGTCCGCGTAGGATAATTTCAGGCATCTGAGGACCAAGTTCACGTCGTTCATATATAACAGGAAAAGGAATGGACCAAGGTGGCTGCCTTGCGGAACGCTAGATGTTACTGAAAAACTAGACGAGGCATAATCTGAAATCTTCACAGACATTGTTCTACCAGTCAGGTATGAGCGGAGCCAGTTCAACAATTGATCGTGAACCCCCATTTTCTCGTATTTGGAAATTGCAATCTGATGGTTCATTTTATCGAAGGCCGCAGAGAGATCTGTGTATATGGCGTCTACTTGATGACCGCGTTCCATCTCGCGGATGACGAACGATGTAAATACGGTGAAGTTAGTGGCCGTCGAGCGCTTGGGCATAAAACCGTGTTGTTCTGGAGAAATAGTACATATGTGAATAGTCATGTACCAGCCTTTGAAGAAAAATTAGTTCGAATAGCTTGGATACAGCACTTAGTGCAGCAATCCCACGATAGTTGGTGACGGATCGTTTGCATCCTTTTTTGTGTATTGGGAAAACAAACGATACTTTCCAGCATTCAGGAAACACACCGAAAGTTGATGACAAATTGAAGACCATAGCCAGGAGCACAGCCAGTGTGTTAAGGCAACGCTTCAGGACAAATGGGTCACAAAGCCCTTTACGCTGTATCTAGACCGCTGATTTCTGAAATTCAACATGATTTTGTTAAGAAGCGATCTACGACAACGAATCCGATGTCTTACGTAAATTTCCTATCAACGGAAATTTAGAATCGCCACCAAGTTGATGCCATATACTTCGATTTTTCGAAAGCGTTCGACAAGGTTCCTCACACCCTTGCAATTGACAAACTGGAGTTTCTGGGCTTTCCTGATTGGATCACAAAGTGGTTGTGCTCTTACTTATCTGGTCGGAGCGCTTTCGTCAAATTAAACGATAGTCGATCACGTGTCTTCTCCGTCACGTCAGGAGTACCGCAAAGAAGCGTTCTGGGACCACTGGTTTTTATATTGCTCGTGAATGACTTGTGCTTTCGGCTGAAATCGCTCTTTCTCCTCTACGCTGATGATCTAAAAATCTACAAAGTTATATCATCGCATCTCGACGGTTGCGCTCTTCAGGCTGACATCAACGAGATTCTGTTGACGTGCTCTGAGAATGGAATGGAACTGAACATCAAAAAGTGCAAAGTTATTTCGTTCACCCGCCGGCAATCCCGAACAGAATTTGATTACTCCCTCAGCTCAGAAGCTATAGAGCGTGTTCAAGCAATTCGTGACCTAGGCGTTACTGTAAATTAGAAACTCCGGTTTAATTAGCATATTAGCACAACTACCGCAAAGGCCTTTGCAGCACTGGGATTTATCCGTCGCAATACAAGTGGTTTTACCGATATATATGCTCTCAAGGCACTGTAATGTTCGATCGTTCGTAGCATCGTGGAGTATACTGTTAGTGTGTGGTCGCCTTATCACTCAGTACAGATCATCCGGATCCGGAAAGGGTTCAACGCAATTTTGTACAGTATGCTCTTTGTCAACTTCCGTGGAATGACCTAGCAAATCTACCTGACTATCCTAGTCGTTGTAGACTGATCAATTTAGACATTTTAATGCACAGACGTACTACAGAGGTTATTTGTTTTTGACATTGTCGAACGTGGTGTAGCCTGCCCGGCGCTGTTGCAAAACATCAACTCCATTCTGCACCTTCTCGCCAGCTTCGTGACCGTGGTTTATTTGTAGTCTGTCGCCATAGAGCTACGTATGGGCAAAACAACCCTTTCGATAACTGTGTTAGATCGTTTAATAATGTGAGTGCTGTTTTTGATTTTAATATGTCTAAATGTGTGTTTAAGAATAGAATTAGAAACCTAGGCTAGGTACCAGTCTGTTAAGTTTTTTAATTCAAGACGAAGAACAACAATATCAATAAGTTTCATCGAGGGTGTGGTTCAAAGACCCGCACCTAAGCCGTAATGTCATACGCGAGATTAGTAGGCTTATGTCCAACCACTACCAGCATCGAATTAACCTCGTGTACAGCAATCTTTGGTGGCATGGAAACGATTATGACGACATCGATCACGCAGTCTTGCTATACGTGGATAATGACGCCACCAGAGCAAGCGTTTTGAAAAACCTAGAGGCCCAAAAAAGACAACCCCTTGTTTCTTTATAATATATGTTGCAGTCTCGCGACCTGTGTTATATGCAATCATTGATGGAAAATTTAGGTTCTAGTAATTTTTTTTGGACCAAAACCGGGTTTTCGAAAATCTACGATTTGAAACCTTCTATTTAAGCGATTAGACGCTTTTTTACGGAGATAAACGCATTTAAAGGTTTCCAGAGCCCACCTGATGGAAAATTTAGGTTCTAGTTTTTTTTCGGACCAAAACCGGGTTTTCGAAAATCGACGATTTGAAACACCCTATTTAAGCGATTAGACGCTTATTTACGGAGATAAACGCATTTAAAGGTTTTCAGAGCCCACCTGATGGAAAATTTAGGTTCTAGTAATTTTTTTCGGACCAAAACCGGGTTTTCGAAAATCGACGATTTGAAACCCCCTATTTAAGCGATTAGACGCTTATTTACGGAGATAAACGCATTTATAGGTTTCCAGAGCCAACCTGATGGAAAATTTAGGTTCTAGTAATTTTTTTTGGACCAAAACCGGGTTTTCGAAAATCGACGATTTGAAACACCCTATTTAAGCGATTAGACGCTTATTTACGGAGATAAACGCATTTAAAGGCTTCCAGAGCCCACCTGATGGAAAATTTAGGTTCTAGTAATTTTTTCGGACCATAACCGGGTTTTCGAAAATCGACGATTTGAAACACCCTATTTAAGCGATTAGACGCTTATTTACGGAGATAAACGCATTTAAAGGTTTTCAGAGCCCACCTGATGGAAAATTTAGGTTCTAGTAATTTTTTTCGGACCAAAACCGGGTTTTCGAAAATCGACGATTTGAAACACCCTATTTAAGCGATTAGACGCTTATTTACGGAGATAAACGCATTTAAAGGTTTTCAGAGCCCACCTGATGGAAAATTTAGGTTCTAGTAATTTTTTTCGGACCAAAACCGGGTTTTCGAAAATCGACGATTTTAAACCCCCTATTTAAGCGATTAGACGCTTATTTACGGAGATAAACGCATTTATAGGCTTCCAGAGCCATCCTGATGGAAAATTTAGGTTCTAGTAATTTTTTTTGGACCAAAACCGGGTTTTCGAAACTCCCTATTTAAGCGATTAGACGCTTATTTACGGAGATAAACGCATTTAAAGGCTTCCAGAGCCCACCTGATGGAAAATTTAGGTTCTAGTAATTTTTTTCGGATCAAAACCGGGTTTTCAAAAATCGACGATTTTAAACCCCCTATATAAGCGATTAGACGCTTATTTACGGAGATAAACGCATTTAAAGGTTTCCAGAGCCCACCTGATGGAACATTTAGGTTCTAGTAATTTTTTTCGGACCAGAACCGGGTTTTCGAAAATCGACGATTTGAAACCCCCTATTTAAGCGATTAGACGCTTATTTACGGAGATAAACGCATTTAAAGGTTTTTAGAGCCCACCTGATGGAAAATTTAGGTTCTAGTAATTTTTTTCAGACCAAAACCGGGTTTTCGAAAATCAACGATTGGAAACCCCCTATTTAAGCGATTAGACGCTTATTTACGGAGATAAACGCATTTAAAGGTCCACGGTGGGGGGGGGGGAAGGGGCAAAAAGCTTTTGTGAAATTTCCCTCTGGAAACCCGTTTGGGGGCGGGTGAAGGGTTGCCCGGGCGAGGGTTTCGGTTTTGTTTTCTTGAAGGGGGGGGGTTTGGGGGGGCCGGGGGTTTTGTAGCTCTTCTTGTTTCGAATGCATCTTGAAAACTACTTGACAGATCGCGATAAAATTTTGCACATAAACATAACACTCTAAACTAGTATTACCCAAAATTTCATTAATTTTTACCCACGCGATAAAAAGTTACACCCAAAACAAAGTGTCACATTTTTTCCGAGTCCAATCTTTATATGTTGTTGACTGCCTATCGGTGAAACCGTCCTGATACCTTCCCACGAACCCATTTTTACTGTTGGTGATAGACGACGGAAGATAATCTACACACTTAGAAATTATGAATTTTACACGAGACGTAATTCATGTTTGTAAAAAGTAGGGGAACGTAAAGAAAGATTTCGTGTAAAATTATGTCTCCTGAAACTGACAAATACGCAAATTGACGAAAGATGTGTTTGATTGAATTTATTTTCTCATCTCTTTGAACTCATTCTTATGTGCTAAAGGACGCTTGCATGTGTCGGTCTCAGGGGACAGAAATTTACATGACATTTTGGTAGTGTGTAGGATAACATCTTGTAGGCAGCAATTAGGATTGTGGTCGCTCGATAGTTCTCACACTCCAACTTGTCGCCCTTTTTGTAGATGGGGTATATGACCCTATTTTCTCAGATTCAGACTCTCAGCCGATGCAGACAGATGGACAGCTTCTCCGGACCTGTTAAATAGCATCCTTAATTTCTCCCAGCGTGGGAGCTGGTTTGTTCCCATTGTTCACCGTGCTGACGAAGTAATTTCTTCCGCTGTCTAGGATTTCTGCGCTCGTATCCTCTACACCATTCCAGTGTTCGCAATAGTGCTGCTTCCACCTATCAATCACCTCACGTCCATCCGTCCCAATGCCCTCATCCTTTTCCCTACACATTTTGGCTCGTGGCACAAATCCTTTGCGAGATGTGTGGAGATGTGTGGAGATGCTCTTTGTCAACTTCCGTGGAATGACCTAGCAAATCTACCTGACTATCCTAGTCGTTGTAGACTGATCAATTTAGACATTTTAATGCACAGACGTACTACAGAGGTTATTTGTTTTTGACATTGTCGAACGTGGTGTAGCCTGCCCCGCGCTGTTGCAAAACATCAACTCCATTCTGCACCTTCTCGCCAGCTTCGTGACCGTGGTTTATTTGTAGTCTGTCGCCATAGAGCTACGTATGGGCAAAACAACCCTTTCGATAACTGTGTTAGATCGTTTAATAATGTGAGTGCTGTTTTTGATTTTAATATGTCTAAATGTGTGTTTAAGAATAGAATTAGAAACCTAGGCTAGGTACCAGTCTGTTAAGTTTTTTAATTCAAGACGAAGAACAACAATATCAATAAGTCTTATAGTTTCATCGAGGGTGTGGTTTAAAGACCCGCACCTAAGCCGTAATGTCATACGCGAGATTAGTAGGCTTATGTCCAACCACTACCAGCATCGAATTAACCTCGTGTACAGCAATCTTTGGTGGCATGGAAACGATTATGACGACATCGATCACGCAGTCTTGCTATACGTGGATAATGACGCCACCAGAGCAAGCGTTTTGAACAACCTAGAGGCCCAAGAAAGACAACCTCATGTTCCTATAATAGATAAGTTGCGGTCTCGCGACCTGTGTTATATGCAATCATTTTACGTGTTTCTCTAAATGTCTAGTATAAGAGTTTAATCTGCTTGTTTTTTATATATTAGTTAGTGTTTTTTTATATATTAGTTGTTCTGAAACTTCATGAGTCTCATCGTCGCCCAATGGTAACCACAACTGGCCGAACACAAAAGGAAGCCCTGACCATATCACACAATTAGCTGATCAGACTACTGAATCCCATTTCCATGTTGCTCTGTCCAATCCATACCAAAAAAATGTCATACATTTTACCCCGGGTAAATCACGAGTAAACGGTTATTATAAAAAAAAACAATGATTTATCGATTCCGTAAAGCTTACGCCTGAATCAGCGAACTAGTAAAAAAATATCAATATACACATTACTTATGAACCACTGGACCGATTCTTATAACTAAATACGCAAATGAAAGGTAACTAAGTACAGTTTAAAAAAAAAATCAGTGGGGCTGAGTTTCACACACGACCGGTTGACGTAAACCGTTTGATTAGTTTCGTTACACACTACCAAAATGTCATGTAAATTTTTGTCCCCTGAGACCGACACATGCAAGCGTCCTTTAGAACATAAGAATGAGTTGAAAGAGATGCGAAAATAAATTCAATCAAACACATCTTTTGTCGAATTGCCTATTAGTCAGTTTCAGGAGACATAATTTTACACGAAATCTTTCTTTACGTTCCCCGGCTTTTTACAAAAAGGAATTACGTCTCGTGTGAAATTCATAATTTCTAAGTGTGTAGTTTCGTAACAGAACATTCACAGGAAAAATAATAATGAATTTTAGCAGACGCGTAAAATTTTCCGTTGTTCAATTGAAAGCCAAAACAAGCGTGAAAAACGAAATTGTTTGCAATCCTTCATACAACAGACCTGATTTCAGTTATATAAGGTTTACATTTAAATCAAATATGCCATGAATTCGTGTCAAATCTAGCATTCCCTTTCTACACATTAGATAATGCAGAAAATTTAATGTTTATTTCAAACTAATCGGACGTTGGGTTAGCATAAGAGAGTAAGTATTTTAGTCTTCTTCTTATTCTCTCTTAGCATTTCAAGCGTATTGCTTTTGCAATTAGCTTATTGCTTGCTCTCAACTAAGTATTCTAAATACACTTTCACAGTTATTAATTGAGAGCTTTCGATGCTAGGTACCATTTTTGCATTAGTATGATTGTGTGGCAAGTACAATCATACCCTATATATCCAGGGAGTGGAGAAATTTTCCTTTACGAAAAATTTCTAGACCAGACCGGGAATCGAACCCAGCCCCTTACAGCATGGTGTGGCTTTGTAGCCGTGCCTTTACCGACTGAGCTAAGGAAGGACCCAGTTTGTTATTATGCATTATGAAAATTAGGAAATTCTATTGTACACTCTTCAGAGAGGTTTGAATGATGATACGGCCTCAAGTTTAAGGCCCTTCTCTAGCATCTCAACCAGTAGTTGGCAACGTTTAAATTTTGCCTGATAATCACGAGTTCACTCGGCATCGGTACATGGTCGGAAGATTTTCCATATGTTCGGTTTTAACGCGCTTCCGAAATTTGCGCATACGTTTGGCATCAAAACGATTAGGCATCGTACTCATTCTCACATTCACAGTTTCTCAAAATTTATGTCTTCCTAGAAGTAAAACTCTATCCAACGCGAATCGTTAAAACAACAGAATAACTACAGTAACTGTACTCATTGGAGTATGCAGAGAATGTTACTTCGGAATATCCTTTTCAAAAATCAAACCAAAAATCAAACGCAGGAAATTTCTTGATACTTGCTGGAACGCAATATTCTTTAAAATTTTCCAATACCGATTGATGAATTGTACGCAAAATATATTCATCCTTTGTTGGCAATCGTAAAAACCTCTAGTTGATCAGAGCTAAAATCTCAAAAATAAATCAATCAAGAAACGATCGAGTTATTAGCGTCCGGTGTTTAAATTTTTCGTGACGGCAGCCATAGTGCACAATGCTCAAGGTATGCAACGAAGAGGAAACTTAAATTGTTTTAGCCAGCGCTGTCTGTCAATTGGTAAGAACTAGGATAGTAATGTTGAATAAATGCCAATCAAACAAACTCTTTCAAAATTGAATTAGTCGTCCTGAAAAGGACGGATTTGAAATTGTCCGCATAGAAAATTTGCGTTTATATCGTTCAGTGCTGAATATGAGACCTCCCTTGCTCACATCTGTAATCTGTGATAGTAAAGTACTGTGAATTTATGCAATCCAGCCTGCAAACAAAATTATAACACATCACCTTTCATTTTCGTTACTTTCATTAGTTTCAAATTGTTAACGGATAATTTTTGATAATTGAATTGATGTGCGGGAAAATTTCCTAACGATCGATGTAAACATTTTGGAAATCTATCGAGCATTTATGAAGTAATAAGCGTTTAATTTGTAACAATATTTCGTCACGGTTGATTATTTTTCGATTTTCAATTGAGATCCAACCCTTGCCGTAAGACATTTCAATAGGTCATATGAATAAAGTGAGTAAAAGCTTTTATTTTGCTCAAATGGGTAGGTCAAACCACTTATTTGGGGATTTATTCACGTCGATATGACAAAAGGAAGAATTTGGTTTTTTTTTTTTGAAAAACCAAAACATATATAAAAAAAAAAAAAATCTGGGTAAAAGTCAAAAAAATTTGGTGGGTGGGGGGGGGCAGGGGGGGGGGGGGGGCCGTTGCCCCCCCCGTAAGTTTTGATTTAATTTTTAGAATTTTATTATTTGTTTCAATATATTATTATTTATTTTTTATCTCTAGAAGGTTGCAAGGTAACTTGTTGCAATACAGTTGATGTTACTCCAATACTACTCAATTAAGTCACAATCAAGTCACTGTAACCAAATATGACGATTTTGTGTTGCTTGGGATGTTTGTCAGATTGCTCCTTTTCTAAATAAAAAAGCCAAATTACGCGAACTTGCCTCGATTTTGTAACAAGTTGTAGCAAAAAAGCGTAAAAAATTGACATCCATGAGAAAAAAGTTGTAATTATATAATAGTTTTTAAATAGTAACGAGTAACAATTTTATTACAATATTTTTCCTTTAACCTAGAACCCAACCTATGTAGCCTAAAGTATCTAAAAACCCCAAGCAGCACACAACAGTCAAAACTGGTTTCAGCAGCTCTATTGTGACTTAATTGAGTCACAGAGCAGTCACCTTTACTGGGTTGAAACAAATGTGCTACTAGGGAAATATCTCTTAATCTGTAATGTTAGCTATTAGATAAGCATTGATTGATTTTTTTCCCCGCTAGCTGAAAGTTGAAGAAGCTATGCTCAATAAAATGTTCAGTTCTTGGTTAATCAAAAAACTGAATATTCAAACCTATGCTATAGCTTTCAGAAGCCAAATACTACTAGATTAAGAAACACAGTTGATAGTTAGAAAAAGTATCAACGAAACATATTTATTTGAACTATTCATGGCATGGGTCAAACCGCCCGCTTTCCCCGTTTTAGGGTACTGTAGTTTCGTATTATTGAGAATATATGTTGATCATATCTTACAGTTTGAGTCAGCGTGTGAGAAGCAGAACAGCAAGCTAGTCAGGGCGAGAAGTTGCAGTTGTCTTATCCTATTCAAATAATTTATCCGTTTTTATGAACATGAGCAGGATAATGAGAATGATTGACCGCCCGAAGTTGTTATTCCGTTACTGCCAGTTCAGCTGTTATTACTCAGAAGATCAACAGATGATGCAAACATGCTCAATGTGTAAAACTGGTGATCCCAAACTAAGGCAATACCGGCGCTGGCCTCGCCCGAATGCAGGTCAAATAAGGAAAGGGTAGGAATGCGTTAACGTTTATTTGGACGTTTTATTGGAAGCCGAGACCACCGCCGCACTTCCACGAGAAATCACTGGGATTTTGGATGACAAGATTGGGTGGCAGCAGGGTTCGTTTTGGTAAACAATAAGCTGAATTCACGCTTCGTTTAGTAAAATATTTAAATACTAGTACCGATTTCTGATTCGAACCGATTACAACAGTAAGGATGTAATGGTGTTTTTTCATCGGAAAAACAAGGTGATTTTTTATAATGTTGAAAATCCGATTTGATCTGAGTTAAACCAATAATAAGGATGCTATTGGAGCCACTCACAAAGTGTGATGGTGGTTTTCCGTTAGGAAAACAAGGATAATTTTATGAACACTTGAGAGACGCTTCGTTGTTCTCTTACTGTGCTCACTCGATCACTCGTTACACCGAATTATAGATAACCGAAACAACACGAAACGCGCCATGCTCGATAGGAAAATAGTGCGTAATAAAGCATCGACACAACCTTTCACAGCCTGTGCTCGAACCAAACTCTTTTTTCGTAACTTACAATTTTTACTACTGTATTCTACAATCTATTGCACTGCTGTAACTAATAACTGTATCAATCAAGTTGAAGTTTCTAATGAACAATCTATGCTAATCCATTAAAAATTGAAATTGAGGGATTTCGTAAAAATAAGAGACCGTAGATGCATTTTGTGCCTTCTGGTAACTTTATGTTTCTATTGATATCCATGCTCATCGGTTTAATACCAACCGGGAGAGACTTGGCCTTATACAAATGGATTTCATTATCTCCAGTCCGCTCAACCAATCGCAACGTTTTGTGATAGATTGGACGGATTATTATAATTTGAGATAACTCCATGCAGATGTCTTCCAAGTTTGGCAGATCGACAAGCAATCGGTGGAGAGTTTAGAGGAAGACCGGAAGAATAAGCGATGGTTCTGCGCGTGTTTATAAACAGAAGAACCTTCATAACAAAACGAATCATCGGGTAAAATACATACGGTTTTTTTTTAAATTATAAGCAGTCTAAAGCAGTTATTTGATTCATTTTATCTAGAAGTACCATAAATGGACATTTGAAAGTTTTTCAAAAGTAAGTATAATATTTTCCAGCATGTAATTAAAAAAAAAACAAGCAAACAAAACAAAACGAATGTTTTTTCATGCAGCTGAAATAACCACGAATAGAAAACTATGCAAAATGGTTGTATTTCTCGAATTTGAACAACAATTTTAATGTAATTCAATGATACACCGTTTTGGTTTCATACTACTCAGATACACATGATTGCTACATATACCGTGTTTCGACAGAACGTGTTTCAGTTGGATCATATCAGATAAATCGGTTCAAATTTCAAAACGCAGATGCAGATGTGTACATAAATTATTTTTAAAATATTGAGGAATAGCTGTTGGAACGCATATGAATTTCTTTTCGTCATTGATGCATAAAATTTCTTAAATTATTTACTAACTACTCGTGTGTTGAGAATGCAAGTAGCAACAATTCAGCACAAAAAACACAGCTTGCTTACATTTGTTACTTACGTCGTTTTAAAAGGTTATGTTTGATGTTCCTGTTTAGAAAATATCAGATAAAATAATTATACTAAAGGTGAGCAAAGGGGACACAAACCATAAGCTATAAACCACCAAAACTCAAAATGTATGTTTGTTAAAAGCTAATCACTTATTATTTGAACAACCATTAAAAAAATATAATCTATTCAAACGGTGTGAGCATGGTGAGTAAAAAACGGTGTTTCTTCTGTGTTGCTTTGGGTGAGAGGGTCGCGGATAAAAAGTACATTTTCAGTACAAACTGCAAACAAATTCGGTGGTTATTCTATACAAAAATCCAACATGATCCGTTAAATGTTTGGCATTCAATGTGGTTTGATTTAAAAACATGGGAAAAATCGAAAGCTTTTAAAATCGTTTTTTTTTTATTCCAGAACAAGCCTAGAATTGTTTAATCTTGTTGCAAGAAACGGACGGGTATTGTCAAATACTTTGGGTGAGAGTAGAGAAGATAATCCACCCGCATTCAGGCGTAATGTCACATAAATGGGGCTCCATTCCCGCTCCATCTGTCGGAACATGAAAATGATCCTACTCTACTGGTCCACCGGGCGTTGTATTGTCCGTTAAGTGTCCGTTAATGTTAATTGTTCAGTATGTGCAACCACTGGTTGGAGACGATGTAATTCTCTCTCTCTCTCTCTCTCTCTCTCTCTCTCTCTCTCTCTCTCTCTCTCTCTCTAAAAAAAAAACTCGCCCCCCCCTATTTGAAATCCTGGCTACGCCTATGGTCACCTGTACAGCATACTCAGTTGAAATCGAACTAAAAGAATCGTGTGTTGCGTGGAAGGAACAACATAAAATGTACGGGGGTGGTTTTTAAATTTTTTTTTTCCAATGGGGGTTGGCGCAAACAGTTTTTTTCGGAGTTTTTGTTGTTCGGTGGAAGTTTTTAAAAAAAGGGGGGAAGGGGACGATAATAACTTCAAAAAACCCTCCGGGTTTTTTTTTGAGAGAAAGATTGCACAAACATTTTTAGAAGATGATTCTGAAACCCGAGGAGGAGCATTATCATATAAACAAAGGATGAAGTGTTTTTGGTGATCCCGAAATCCAAGTAACAAATAAATATTTTTGTGGAAACGATGTATTTGCATTGTTTGATTTACACCACAATAATCACCAAATCGTTTAAATTCTCATCACAACAGAAAATCCAATTTGAAAAATATTCCTACAACTTACTAAGTTCCTAGCGATTCTACTTACACGACGCCTCCCATCAACTGGAAAAACATTCTTTCCAATTCGTTCAGAACAATTTTTCGGTTTTCAGTCTGCTTCTGGTCCGACTTTACTTTGACTTTTTGCCTCATGTTGTTTATTTTCTTCGTCACTTGCTGAACGGACATGTCTTTTTCTGCTTCGCTGACGGCGTTTGAGAATTTCCCAGCAGAGCTTTTCCAGTTTTGACGTAGGACTACGTCTGTGTTTTCAATACTGGGGTACACGTTCGAATTGCGAAAATTTGGAGCGTCACGACAAATATATAGGTTTTGAACGTTTATAACTAAGTCATTTCACGATCGATTTACAAAATGTTTTCACCAATCGATCGGGACATTTTCTACGCTTCGATTCCAATATTTGAATCTATTGATTTATAACATTCAACTATTGAAATTAACGCAAATATAAGGTAATGTCTTATAATGTCGATTTTTTCAGAGTAAATTTACCAAATACACAGTACATTTCTAGTACAGAGTTCATATTTAAGTAACGAACGTCTCCTAGGCAGCCATGAATGTTATATAACGGGTACACCTTCGCATTTTGATTTTGATTTTGATTTAGTTTTCCGGCGGTCGTGGAGCTGTGCAGAGTAGGATCTGCAGTTAGACGAGCAGTCACTGCCCAGAGAGGCGTTGGTGCAGTTGGCTGTTGTGGCCGATGCTCCCGTCAACCTCGCTGCGAGAAACATGGCTGCTGAAGCCTGCGATTTGGCGGGGAAAAGCCGCCCGTGACAACGAGACAAGAATCAACTATCCCACGTCACCCGAAGATGGCCATCCGCAACGACGAGTAGCTGAACCAAGCATACCAAGAAGAAAGCCCAAGTTCAATCGCGAACCATGTTTCTTCCCCATCAACTATATCCGTTCTTTTCAGGACGACCAAATCAATTTTCCAATTAAAGAGTTTATTTGGTTAAAATTTTCTCTTGTGCTGTTTCAAATTAATTTCAATCACCGCGCCCCGGCTGCAAATAGCATTAATTAAACGCCGCTTCCCGGAGTAAATGACAGAGAACGTTGAACAACCAACGAACGAAATTCTAGAACGGATGATTCGAACCGAACTGCGACACTTCAGACCGACCATGTGGTTGAGTTCGTTGTAGTTGTGTTGTGTTGGTGTTGTAGTTGTGTTCCTAGTTGTGCATAGCGGATTAGTTGCTGGTGATAGCAAATAATTAAGGCATATTTCTGTTAAGAAAATCATCCGTCTAGCGTGCAGTAATTAAAACTAATTATTGTGGCGCAATAACTGAATTTCGTCCCCTTTGGAGCAACTTGTATCACATTGCCTTCGTTGGTACCGCCTTCATTCGTGCACTAGCATCCGACCCCTTTACCTCATTGCTTTTAGCAGAACATTTTGATTCAGTCTTACGACAGTCGTTATGCTGTGCAATGGCTGTAGGATCGCAGTTGGCAGCGGCGAGCAGTCGTTGCCCAGAGAGACGTTGTTGCAGTTGGCTGTTGTTGCCGATGCTTCCGTCAACCTCGCTGTGAGAAACATGGCTGCTGAAGCCTACAAGTTGGCGGGAAAAAGCCGCCCGTGACAACGAGACAAGAATCAATCATCCCACGAGATGAACCAAGAAAGAAAGCCCAAGTTCAATCGCGAACTGTTTCTCCCCCGTCAACTAAATCCGTCCTTTTCAGGACGACCAAATCAATTTTCCAATTAATGAGTTTATTTGGTTAACATTATCTCTTGGACTGTTTGAAATTTCCATTAACGCGCCCGGTTGAAAATAGCATTGCTTTAAACGCTACGTCCCGGAATAAATAGCAAAGCGCGTTGAACAACCAATGAACCAACAGATCCATAACTATCTTCTACGCGTTAGAGATAGTGGCCCTACTACTACTAAAATGTGTCTTTATTTGTCTTTGTTTTAATTTTTACATTTGATTTTTACAGTTTAACTGTTTAGCCAGAAGGGCACTTCATCTTTGTTCTTTGTTTTATTTTTGTGGTGTGCTTTGTTAATTTGATAATCTAGTTTACATGTCATCCCTGATGGGGATTGGTTGTTTGAATTTATAAAATTTGATAACCTACCTAGCTACAATAACTACAATTTGAAAAACCTACGGAAGGGGTACCAGATCGCGGATGACTTGGTGGTCTGATAGGTGGCAACGTGTTCTGTACCTTTTGATAGTCTCACTAAAACGATCTTCGAGTGTTTTAATCTTGGCCAGACGGTGGATCTCAGTGTTTCTCGTCCGTGGAGGTGTGTTCAGGATTATCCTGAGAAACTTGTTTTGAACCCGCTGGAGCTTTAGGTGGTGTGCTTTTGCGCAACTCTCCCAGATCGGCATGCCGTACTCAATAACCAGAAGTATGATCTGTTTGTAGATAGCAAGCTTGTTCTTCAGGGACAATGTAGACTTTCTGTTTAGCTTCAACAGAACGTTACATTTTGTGACAGTCTTGTCAACCTGTTCCCTGTAGTTCATCTTGCCATCTAGTGTCACGCCAAGATAGATGGCTGAGTTGGTCCATTCCACCGTTGTGCCGTTAAGACAAATTTTAACATCCTCAGCCGGAACAAGTCTGGGAGATTTTGAGTGAGGGAAAAGAATGACCTGGGTCTTTGCTGCATTGATGCAGATCTTCCAGTCTGTGAGATACTTCAACAGAACATTCAGGCTTCGCTGCAGTTTCGATGCGATCGCTCTTACTACCCTACCGTTGAGGACGACTGCGGTATCATCGGCGAACAGCGACAGAGATCCGTTTTCAGGGAGTGGGGGTATGTCCGAGGTGAACAGATTAAATAAAAGTGGACCTAATATGCTTCCCAGCGGAACACCGACAGAAACCTCCTGCGCATCGGAAACTGCACCATGCAGTGAAACACAGAATGTTCTGTTTGATAGGTAGTTTTTCACTATCTTTACCAGAAAGACTGGAAGATTGTACCGATGCAGCTTGTTCACCATGCCATCATGCCAGACGTTGTCAAACGCCTTTTCCACGTCAAGAAGAGCCATGGCAGATGTGAGATAGTGGCCCTCTCAACCATCGTAGAAAATACAACCGGGCTGTATCATAATTAAGAGCCACCAAATGCTTTCTAAAGAGTGTACAATAGAATTTTCTTGGCCCTTTTCAGAACTGACTTAAATCAATTAGCAGATGGCCCTGACGTGTATGGGAATTCGATTGCTGCGTAGTCCTACGTCAACTTTGCGTACAACCCCATTGGGCTGTCCCTTATAGTTTTTTTGCCAGTAGTTTTGCTGCCTGTTGGATTCTGATTTTCATTTTCACTATCCTCACATGAAAAGAAAGAAAATAAGATATAATTAGCCCATTTGTAATATTGGTAAATAGAATAGACTTACTGTGATTCAGTTCATCTTCCAGATACTCCTCGTTACGTTCATGGCATTTTTGACTACGATCATGGTAACAAGGACTATTCCGACATTATGGCAAATGTTGGATCAACTATTTTTAATGGTCGTTTTGACCATGATCATAGTCGGTTCAAAATCACTATACTGCAATAGTCATCATAACCCCCAATAATGGTAAAATTGACTATCAAATTCTTCTCTGTGTACCTAAGAAAAACAAGAATTTTTTTTTTGACAGAGCAAATGCTAAGTTCGAAATTCGAACTTACTCCGAGTAAAGTACAACTTTATTCATAAAAATTTGAGCAAACGCTCAAACAGTTTACTTTACTCAAACTGGTTAGCTTGTGAGTAATTACTCGTTTTTATTCATATGGCCTAATGTTTCATGACGGCAGCCATTTTGAAATTGTGCACAAGGTATGCAACGGAGAGAAAATTAAAGTTGTTTTAGCCACCGCTGTCTGCCATTTAATTAGTTGTTAGATAAATTCAAATTAAACAAACTCTCTCAGATTTGGATTGGTCGTCCTCAAAAGTACGGATTTGAATAAGTCCTTCTCGTTCTTTTCATGAAGCAGATTATTTCTGTCGTGCACGTTGCGCTTCAGATAAAGATGGCTACCAAGAATATCACACACTCATGCACGTTATTTTGCTCCTCGTGATGGCACTTACCGGCTGGCTACAAAGCATCATCGGCTTGGGCAACCGAATGCCTAGCACACCACTGCATATACGATGGCCGCCTAGCAACGGTTGCCTAGCCAAGGGCTAGCTCACCACTGCTTGGTCACCACCTGCTACGTTGGCGCCTTACCGCTCCGCACTAGAGGCTTCGTGCCATCGAGATTGCCTCCGGAATTTATGCCATCGCCAGCTGCTGATCTTCGATGGTTCGTTGGTCTGTCCAGCTTCAGTACTGCGACACTAATGAGTAAAATTCTTCTTCTTCTTTTGTTTTTGCGAGGGACTTTAACCCTTCGGGTCATTCGTCCCTGCCAATGAGTAAAATTGCGAAGGTGTACCCGTTTTATATCGTTCAGTGCTGCATATGAGCCCTCCCTTGCTAAAATATGAAATCTGTGATAGTAAAGTACAGTGCATTTAGTAAATTTACTTTGAAAAATCGGCATTATAAGCCATCACCTTATATTTTGGTTATTTTCAATGGTTTTAAATTTTTAACGGATAATGTTTGATGATTGAATTGATAAGCGGGAAAAATTTTCAACCGATCGATTTAAACATCTTGAAAATCTATCGAGCATTTATTAAGTTATTAGCGTTTAATTTGTAACGATATTTCGTGACGGTCCCTAATTTTTAGATTTTCATTTGACACCCTACCCTTGCCGTAAGACGTAGTCTACGTCAATATATATATAGAAAAATACACCTGAATTGAGATATTTATTACGAAAACATGAGTTATTTTTGTTTTTCATGGTTTTCATGGCCTCGGGACCAAAGAGTCTCATTTTATATTTTCTCCTGAATGATTAGATTTTTTTTATATAACATATTAAAATTTGTTTAGTTCTTGAGTTACATTATTTCAAAAAGGCTATGTTTTTAGTTTTAACTGACTATCTAACCCCGCCGTTTCCATTACTCAATGTTACTTGCTAACCATTCGTCCGCACACTGAAAATTTATTTTCGTAAATTAGCTTTCGCTAGTTTCGTAAACATGGATTTTGTACATAGAACAAATGTCTCGTAAATTGTATGAAACATTCATATTGCTTGTCATCTAACAAAATGCTATCCTGCTGGGATGGGCAGGAATCATTAATTTATCCCAAAATAGAAATTATAGCGCTGTCGAGAGTTAGAACCTCACGCACATTAATCAAACAACTTCTCACGAGTCAACATGGTTTATTGAGATCAACCAAGGACTCAATAACAGCTTTTCTTAAAAACACAGGATCGAACCCCATGTCAGAAACATTAAAAAAAAAGCTGATCCACTCCTCGTGGTTCCACTTTTTTTTTAATTATTTTTTGAGCCGATAAAGTAGATCTGTAGATTCATGTAACCACCAGAGAGGCATTTCTTTTTTATTGGTAACAAATTACTCGTAGCTCTTTGTTTTGTTTTCGTACAATGCACAAATGTTTTTTCTGCGTCAACGAATGCTTAGTGCTTTTGACAGTTGAACATGTGGCATTAAATACGAAGGTAGCTTCTTAAAAAGTAAAAATCAGTTTCGTTGCAGAAAACAACGAATAGATTTGTTAGTCCTACCTTTGATTTCGTAATATAAACGAACATTAATTTTCAGTGCATACATCTAAAGTGATTTTTAAACGTTCATTTGGCTTTTTCAGAGCTAAGGGATGGTCCATAAAACACGTGTTCTCATATTTGGGATTTTGAGACTCTCTCCCCATTTGTGGTTCTTTGTCCATTTTTATTTAAATTTATATGGATCATGTGTTCTGACCAACTCCTTCACCCCTCTTCTAACAATAATAAGTGATTTATGGACGGTTTACAATGTATAAGCTTAATTGATTTATCTTCCAATTCAATTAGCCCGCGCCGTTTGTGATAACAGAAATATACCTATCCTGGTTTTGAAGAATTATATCTAACTATTCAATGCGGTCTGCGATTGCAGTACGCGATCAAATTATACCTGCACATTTGGTTTTGTCGTCTTATACCTAGCTAGGTATGGATTTTTAAATGGATATGATTTACGAACGTATATAACAATAAATATATGAAGGAAAACATTAGTCGTGAACTTAAATGGTTCATGTTAATTCGAAACAAACATTCCGATGAAGTATAAGTATGCCATGTGGATGTGTAGGGTGTCTGCTAGGAAAGTTATCGAAAGCCTTTGTAATTGGATGACAGCAGTTCCTATATTTGTTAAAACTGCTGAAAATCCCAAATATGAGAACACGTTGCTTACGACACAGCCCTCAAAAAGATGAAAGAACTCATAAAAATTACTTTAGATTGATATAGACCCAGGGTTGGCAAGTTACTTCGAATAGTGGGAACGCGTGGTAGGATAGTCAGCAAAAACTAGTACAGCAAAAACTTCGAATAGTGGGAACGCGAGGTAGGATAGTCAGCAAAAACTAAATCATAGAACTGTTCAAAAACTAAAATACATGCATCGTAAATTTTTTTATATGTTATGTAAAAAAGCTAATTTTTTGCGCTTTTTTGTCCTGAGTTTATGAAGGTCATGACACGTCATTGAATCAATCGTGTTATGATTTCTAAACCACTCAAACAAATTTATATGTTTTCAAGGTAATGGTTTATTTGGGGTAGTGTCCATTCGAAAAAAATCGTTTGGAGTGGTGACCAATTCTGAATAGTGGCGTTCGAAGGAGTGGCTTTCGTGATAGTGTCATAGAGCCGTTATAAGTACTTCTACACGTAATGAAATATAGTGTAAACATAATAATATTTTACGTTGAATCAATAACAACTTCATTTTGTTTTGGAAGCACACATATTTTTTTTATTGTTTCATCAATGATTGAACAAGGTTAAGAGGATACTGAGCATCGTGGAGTCAGATGAGCTTTATGATTCCTTTAGGGTCGAGGTAGTCAACCCAATGTACCGGTTCGAGATATTTTAGCTCAACGTGATCTGGAGTTTATGAAACTATATGTCTTTTTGACTAACATTAGAATGTAGGTTATTTAACCTGTATGTTAATTATTAGTTTTTTTTATCTGTGTTTGTGTGTTTTATCTTTCTTTCTCGAAAATGTTCACGTCAAATGTAAACCAAAAGTTATAAAATTATGATTTATGATTAGACGATTTAAAATTTATATTAAATGTTTTATGTAATCCATACTTAAAATTCCCACCCATCTTCGTATCCGTTAAATTTTCATTCCTATTAACCTCGAGACGGCCACGAGTAATCGGATCTATCCCCCTAACTTTAGTACTAAGATGACTGATGTAAAAAAAAATAAAAGCTTGACGCTGTAAAGTTGATTCGATTGAGCCTGTACAAATAAATGAATTTATTTTATTAAACACAAATCCAGTATTGTTGCTTCTCAAAACATATTGAATGTAATATAATTTATTTTTTTAAAGAATTACTAGAGATTTCCACTGTTCTGATCTGACATAAGCTGCCAAATCGTCTACAGGCATAATATTTTTGCTTAAAAAATTGCTTGTCGTTTCAATAATGTCTAAATAACGAATATATATTTTTTTTAAATTAAATTTTGTTTATTTCGTAGAGTTGTTTAAAAACTAATTACAATACAGTTTATCACAATTCAACTTGTAAGTGAAAATCCAATTCGCTAACGTCTACTGCATTATCACAAGCAATGACAAAGGTGACATAATTAATAAAATGTTTAAGGATTTGTGTTTTCTGCCTTCTTTCTGTTGTGTCTAAACTTGGATGTATCAGTTCCGCGAAAGAAAGATTCCTATGTTCATGCAGGATTGTCGCTAGCACTCTTTGCAAGTGCAACCATGCCGCCCTAACACGAGGACACTCAGTCAGTTTATGTACCAGGGATTCCGTTGCTGCATTGCAGTGTAAACACTGATTGTTGTCCGCTCCTCGAATGGTGTGCCATAGCTGTCTGTGCTCAACTTTTTCGTTACCGAGCAAGTACCAGCTGCTACGTTGGGCTGACGACAACTTTCTGCTTGCAATGTTGAGCCATACACGCCTCCAGTTCACTGGGGGATGGCGCAATTCCACACTCGGTTGGCTAGTTTGTTCGAGGTAGAAACGATGAATTTGATCGCTGGAGAGGTTTTGTTGGATGTGGTTTGGGGTAAGGGAATTTAAGGAGTTTAAGACAAGGAAAATCGGAAGGGGGAGGAATATTCTGGGAGAGAAGGAAACGATAATAGGGAAGGGAAAAGATCTCCTGCATGTGGCGCTTGATGAGGTGCGCTTTACATTTTAACGCCGGCAGTTGTAGTTTTAGTCCGCCTTGCTCTCTGCTACGCGCCAGCTGCTGCTTAGGGATTCTTGCGGGCAGTCCACGAAACAGGAATGTCCCCATCGTTGATGTAAGTTTTGCGGTATGCAGGCACTGCGGCGGAATTACAGACGAGAGGTACCACACCTTCGCTGTGATGAACGTGTTTAATAAGATCACTTTCTGCTGCAGGGTAAGGGAGCGCATGTTATGCAACCAAATAAGTTGCGAAATTTTGGATACTAAGGCATCCCAGTTTACACGGTGTTCAATAAGTTCGGATACACTTTCAAAATTTGTTAAAAAAATGAAAACATGTTTTTTTATTTTTTGGATTTATGTTATTGAAAGCTATGTTTACAAGGAACGTTTACAACATTTCTCTTGGAATGACCCCCCCTTTGTACTCCTTAACGAGCTTCAAACGTTTCTCGAACGCGTCGCAGGCGGCACGCACGGACTGCATGGGCATTTCGTCCCAGATTTTGAGAATTACCGTCTTGAAATGATCCAAAGTGCTGACCTTGTATTCGTTCAGCTTCGCCATCATATAAGACCAAACAAAAAAGTCGAGAGGATTCAAGTCCGGGGAGCTGGGAGGCCACAAAGTTTTGTCCAGAAAGTCGGTTAAATTGTCCCAACACCAGGCTTGAACCACATTTGCCGTATGGGCTGGTGTACCGTCCTGCTGGAACACGTAGTGCTCATCGCCGTAGAGGCTTCGGAGACTGGGGGCAACAACCTTTTCCAAAACCTCAGTTTTGTAGTACGCCGCGTTGATTTTGACGTTTTTTTCAATAAACACCAAGGGTAGCTTACCACGTTTGCATACTGCCCCCCAAACCATCACCGACGCGGCACTTTGGAACCGAGGGATGTTTATATTGGATTCAGGAATGCTGTCCCTCGATGGCGCCCACACCCGGTCATTTTGCACATTGTGCGGCTGCTGCAGCACGAACAGTTTCTCGTCCGAAAAAACAAACTCCTGACCAGCGTGCCGAGAGAGGATCCTCTTAGCTCGATCCAACCGCTTTTTGCTGGTAGCCTCCGAAACGCCATGGACCTTACGTTTTTTGTAAGGCCTGAAACCAAGGTCCTTGGTGAGTATGGTGTGAGCGGTTCCAATGGAAACGTTGAGATCTGCAGCCGTTTTCCGGATTGAGCGGTTCTTTTTGCGCCGAATTCGCTCCCTCACGATCTTGATGACCCGTGGCGTCCTCGCTGAACGCGGCCGACCGGATCTCGCACGGTCATTGGTCGAGGACGTCTCCCGGTATCGCCTGATGGTCGTGTAGACAAAGTTCCGCTTGACCCCATGCGATTTCAGCAGCCGGAATATATCGCCGGGTCGCTCACCGTTCAAAAAACGCTTAATTACGAAGTCCCGATACTCTTTCATCGCGCGTAACAAACAAACAACAACTAACAGAATGTCAACACCGCGCACATTCGGTAGCGTATGAATGAAGCTAAAGCTGACACCAATACCAATGCAGAATATGTACATGGCGCATACCTACGCAATGATGAAAACTTGTATTCGAACTTATTGAACACCGTGTAGCTTTACCATCATTCTCACTGAGTTGATGAAAACAACGCCCAGAACCTTTACACTCTCAAAATAGAGCGGTCGTTGTTGCCACATTTTTGTGCGTCGCTCAGAATTTGATGGCTCTGCATTAGACTCTCCAAACGTGCCTTCATCACACGGCTGAGTATTTTGAAGTCAACGTTGAGCAGGCTGATCGGGCTGACCCGTCTCCACCTCTCTTTTTTACGAGCACAATAGTGCCATCGGTGAATTCCGAAGGAAACTCATTCGTCATGGCTTCGTTAATAACAAAGTAGAGTTCCCTGTTTATGACGTCTAATGTTCGTAGATAGAATTCAACCGGCAGCCCCTCGCTGTCCGGTGATTTTCGTTTTTGCGACGTCCGGATGGCAAGGTGGGGAAGATAAATTCGCGCTGTTAGAGCTTTGTGGTCCGTAAAGGAACACACATGTGTTGCAACACTTCGGAGTTGTGCGCAAAGCCCAGTGCTGATGTATATGCGATCGAGCCTGGATGCTGCATTGTGTGTAACGTAGGTGGGTGCGGGGATTGTGGGGAACGGTTTTAGCCAGATATCGTGAAGCTGAAGCTGCCGTACGGTCGCCTGGAGAGCGGGACTATTGTTTGCGCCCGTTGAGTCGCACGGACGAAGCACGCAGTTAAAATCACCAGCGAGAATGACGTGTTGCGTGTTGAAACGAAGGTAATATGCGATCGTGCCGTTGAAAAAAAGTTTTCTTTCCACGCGCAAAACTGTTCCCGACGGCGCGTAAACATTACACAGAGTCGTGTTTTGCACCCTTAAGGCTATCAGGCGGCCATCCAAGCTCTTCTCCACATACGAGAATTGTATGTGGTCCTTTAGCGCGATCGCCGTTCCCCTCCTTGCCTAGTCCACAAGGTTGAAACCCGGAACGGAAAGCTGCTCATTCTCCACCTCCTGGAAGAAAACAACATCTAGCTCCAGCGATCGAACGAAGGTCCGCAGAGCGTCAATTTTT
Source organism: Aedes koreicus (assembly GCA_024533555.2). Lineage (NCBI taxonomy): Eukaryota > Metazoa > Arthropoda > Insecta > Diptera > Culicidae > Aedes > Aedes koreicus. Next base: position 290,951 of record JAHHFK020002267.1, read on the forward strand.
GTTGCGTTCGTTATGTTGTTGATGTTTATAGAAGCTATGATGTAACTGGAGAACTCGGCCATTAGGACATTTCGTTACTCCCGTCTCGTTTGTCATTAGGATCGTTCTCCACACGAGCCTTCTTGCCTGGTGGTCGGGCGCGGAGCTGCCTTCTGGAGCTGGTTGAACCAACAGACGAATCTGTTTCGTTACCATCGGACTTTCCACTAGCAGTTTTGCAATCCACTCCGCCGCTAGCAGGGGGCTGATGATCTGTAAAGGGGGTCAATAACCCGCTGTCCGATGGTTGAGTCTAAGCCGAGATAATGGCTAACGGGGGAGATTTTGTTTGGTCAGGACAATTGGTGGCATCAGCTTCTGTTGCTGAAGGTGAAGAATTTGTTTCGGTGGTGGCATGGTTCGGGTGGCTTGATTCTGAGTTGACTTCGTTTGGTTCGCACTTGGAGCGATTTGGTATGAGTTTGTGTTGATTTGGTCAGGAGTATGGTCGATTTGACTAGTTTTTTCGAAGGCCTCTGATTTGCGGCATCGGCGTAAGATTTTTGAACGAACAGTTTTTTATTCTGCGCGCAGGTAGCACCGACGTGTATATATTCACGGCAGTGTCGGCATGTTTGCAGCTGCCCGAAGTACGATACATTCGTCACTTCACCGTCGATGGTGACCCACGACTCAATGTTTTTTTTTGACCTTCATTTTGGCAATAATTTTGGTTGAAATCCTGGGGAAATCAGTATCCACACCGTTGCTCTCGAATTGCGTTGACATCGCCGTACTTTCCCAGAAAGTCGGCAATTTTTCTATCCGACACGTCCTCGGACAAATCGTGCAGCCTCACCTCCACTGCTCCATCTTCCAGAGTGATCCTGGGTATTTTTTCCCATCCACTGAGATCTCGTGTTGGTTTTCGTGTTCTTCGCAAATTCGTTGTGCTAACAACTTCCACGAAGGAAACACCGAGGGCTCTGTTGTTCTGGATCCGTAACACTTCACCTTGTTTCAGACCCAACATGGTCGCACAGAACTTGTGCACTTTGGCATTGTCCGGCTTCTTCGGCACGTTTGCAAAATCAATTCGAAAAATATTTTCCGGACAAAAAGGTGTGCAAATTCCCAAAGAAGTATTTGATTTGGCAGGCCATATGTAGTGTTGGTCGAATATCTAAATGTTTCGTCTCTATCGGCACTATCAATAAGAATGTGTACGAGAAACAATGTCTGCAAAAGCGGTTGCTACCGTTTAACAGAAGCCATGACTCTCCAGCTCTGTTTTGGCATCTTGTCACTATGCGAAATCCGTCATGGAACGGTATAAGGTACAAGAGGTCAAATACGTGCCAAAAACAGCCAATCCACCGAACTATCCAGAACTTCACTCAACAGAGAAATACTGGGCTCTAGTCTGGCGGAAACTCTTCGAAACTAAGAAGAAAGCAAATGGTACCGATGATTTCAAGAGAAGATGGAGAATCGTCACGGCGGGCGTATCTGAGAATACCGTACGGAACCTGATGGCGGGTGTACCACAGATAGTTCGAGAATTTTACAGAAAGAAGGATTAACATCTCAATCAACTGTTTTTAATGTAGATATAACTCTATTTTTGTGAAATTAACAATCGGTTTTGTTGAATTATGTGTAAATTTGTCTTGCTGCTGTTATATTGGTGTCCGAAATTTAGCATGGACAGGCTTTATCCCTGTTTAATCAACATCAATATGAAACTAGCGATTTGAAATTGGTTCACTGTTGTAGAACCCCTTGGTCCAAAGTACACCTTGCAGTCAGCACCTTGCAATACACTCTTGCGCTTTTTAGTACCTTTCGGTACTAGTATCTTGGTTTTTGTTTTGATTCGGTATGTTATTTTGACAGAATATTTGAGGATGTGTTGGTATGAGTTACGTTATTATGCGCTAATCATTAAACTTGGGACCGACCTTGGGACCGGTGTGCTAGTACTAAGCCAAAAAATATGTTCATTTTCTTCAGGACTATCCAGCCGTAGGTTTAATGTTTGTTTGTTAGCTGAGTATGTGTAATATTTTAATATGTTAGCCAAATCTCGGAAATTTATTCAATGAATCTCACAGTGTGTCTTTATAGATTCGTGCCGAAGCGATTTAAAATTGGTCTGAACCTTGCCATGCACTCTTGCACTTTTCAGTACCTCTTGGTACAAGTATCTTTGTTTTTGTTTTGATTCGCTATGTTATTTTGACAGAATATTTGTGGGTGTAGTGGTGTGAGTTACTGTCTTAGGGGCGAATCATTAAGCTTGGGACCGATGTGCCTGTACTTTCTGATCCAAAAAATATATTCATTTCCTTCGTCACTATCCAGCCGCTGATATTAATGTATGAGATAGAATTCGAATCTGAACTAGTCGGACTAGATGATAAGATTCCTTTCTAACTCAAATTATAAAATAAAATCATTCCAAGTCTAGTATTAAAAACCAATAGGTTCTCCCAAATTGCATTTCAACCAGTTATAGCAACAATCAATGTGAAACTAGCGATTTGAAATTGGTTCACTATTGTAGAACCCCTAGTTCCGAAGTACACCTTGCAGTCTGAACCTTGCCATGAACTCTTGCGCTTTTCAGTACCTTTTGGTACATATATCTTTGTTTTTGTTTTGATTCGCTATGTTGTTTTGACAGAATATTTGAGGGTGTATTGGTGTGAGTAACTGTCTTAGGGGTGAATCATTAAGCTTGATACCAAGCTTGGGACTTCCTGAGCCAAAAAAATATGTTCATTTTCTGCATGACTATCCAGCCGCTGGTTAAAGTTAGGGTGACCATATTGAAAATTTACGAAGGAGGACATTTCAGTCAAATGAAGGTAAAAAAGGAGGACATTTGTATCAAAAAGGAGGACAATCATTTAAACAACAGAAGTTTTGAAGTGTTTACATATATTTACATATATTGCATCAAGAATGTCACATTACATCGTGTTCCCTTTAAGTGTACTTTTCTGAACTACTTATTTCGTGCAACAATTCATCATTCTTTATCAGACAATTGTGAAACTCAGTACAGGAAATGTGTTTCATGTTATATTGAACTTGAATCAATGATTTAACTGAATCTACATTCAATCTATTCCGCTCCTTTGTCCATTGTCCATTTATCAAAGAGAAAGTTCTTTCGACATTGGCATTATGCCCAGAAATACAAAAGTAATATTGGCAAACCTTCTCAATGAAGCATTTTTTCCTTAAAAACATCTGAATTGACATGAATAGTGTCCAGAAACGAAATTAAGTTACAAAATTTATCGTATAACTTCATCATCTACAGGAACACCAATTTTTGTTAGATAATCAATACAAGGAATCACATCGTCGTACTTGATGGTTTTGTAGTCTGTCAGTAGCATCCAGCGATATTTTAAATTGTTCGACCCATTTTTCAAGGTAGTTCGAACAAGCACTGTACACTTGTTGGAACTCATTATTCATTTCCTGAGTTTTGTTTTCAGAAACATTTGATTCTTTGAGCAGCTGTCGCACCTTCAATGGAACAAACATGTCTTTAATACGATTGGGCAGCAATCGTAGAATATTTTCAATAATCGATATTACTTCATGTACTGAATTTTCTTCCCTTTCAATCACTGCCAAACTGTTTTGGAAAACAGACATCAAGGAGTGAGTGAACCACAAGTATATCTCTGAGCACAGGCTTTCAAAAAACGTTTTGATAATATGCGGTGGCTGAGTTTGAGAGAGAAAGTAGTTTTTCAATGCAGGAAAAAGTTTCAGAATTCTTTCCACTGCTGGAAAGAGGCTCAGCCATCGAGTCTTACTATTATTTAGTAAGGGTGCGTAACGCACCTCGACGTTATCACAAAACTCTTTCAATGCTTCGGTTCGCACGGTGTAAATGGAAAAATAATTAAAAATCTTCAATGTAATTGACTCAATATCTACACTCATGAGATCGGTACCATGGTGTAGACTGTTATGAATAATATGTGCCGGGCACCCAACTCCGATCAAATTTGGATTCTGCATTCTTTGTTTAAGCAGAGTAAACACATTCCGGCCGGGATTACGATTGATTCCACCAAAATTAACATTAGCATTATCGCCAATGAATGCAACACACTTCTCGGCCAGCCCATGAATATTCAAGCACTGCAATGGGTAATCTGCAATCGTTTTGGAGGTCTCGTTCGGTAAGCTGGTCAAGTCGATTAATTTTGTTTCAATTCCACAGCCTTCCTAGTTGAAATACTGGATAAGGACTGGAAAAATCTTTTCGGCGTTATGATTACTGGCATCAGTTGCAACGGAAATGAATCGGATGGTTTTCAAGGAGTTCAAGGTATCCTGCAATGTATACGGTGCGATGACACGGTTTACGATGGCTTCGGATTTTGTTCGGGCACACTTTAGATTTTCGGCAATGGTTGAGTAAGTGAAAAGTTGTCGCATTAGCGCTGCTGTACAATCCATAGATCTGTATGTGTCCATAGGTAGACTGATGATGCCGACACTATGAAACGCCAATGTACCAGCCGCTGCGTTAGCTTTCTTGGTTGCTACAGTTGATGCAGAGCCGGACGTAAAGTACGTTGTCATTTTGGTAGACGAAGCGGAAGTGCGGATCATTTTGCGGTGTTTGTCTGTACTCACGTGTCGCTCCAATTCAACTGCTCCTTTATTGCTGACATCTCAGTATTGTTTTTTTTTTTCGCGATCGCGAGTGAAATCGAGTCTTGGTTTTGAAGAAGAAAAAGTTGTGTATTAAGCAGTGCAACAACGTCATTAATTGCAATTATCAATATTGCCACGATCTGAAAGCCATATTGCTCCACATCTATACGGCACGCACACCAGCAGTCCATCGTGTGTGGCGTGCATTCGTCCATCCACCAACTACCAAAGACCAGCAACATCATCATCAACGTCATCATTATCATCATCGTTCAGCTCCACGTCTAGCCGGTACACGCGGCCACACATCGTCGCTCGACAGCAGCAGCAGCTTCGTCGCCCGGCTGCAGCAAATTAGTGATACATTTAAGATAAATTTTTTGTGTGTGAGTGTGTGAGAGTGAGTGAGAGTGTCTGAGAGTGTTTGAGAGAGTGTGCTTAGCTTTAGTTTGTTTATCTGTGATTGATTGTATATAATTGCGTTAGTGGTTGAGCGTCATAAGCTCCCACAAGCGAGCCATGGATGATTTGTCGCAAGATGAATTATCTATGGCCCGAAATGATGAGGTAGTTCATAGAGTTACCAGATCACGTACATATCCAGATAGTTCAGCTGGTCCATGAGTTGTTTATTTTCAGCCCAAAATGGAACCTCTAAACGTTTATCAGATCAGTAATGATCTGACGAAACGATTCTCGCCCGTGACCGAGATAATTAAAGTCAGGCCAAATAAACTTCGGGTCGTTGTGTCCAACCTTAAGCAAGCTAATGAGATTGCAGTCTCCCAGCTCTTTACACTAGAATATATAGTGTATATCCCAGCTCGGCGTATTGAAATTGAAGGTGTGGAGGATGGCATGAGGATGGCGCCTGTGCAGACAGCACACCAAAATGCGCTTTCTGTAAGGGAACTCCTCCTCATGCTCTCTCATCATGCCCGGCGTACAAACAACACGGGGAAAAATTAGAACGCTCGCTCAAACAGCGTTCCAGGCCATCTTTCACCGAAATGGTGAAAAAAGCCTCCCCATCACCCAATGCCGATACAAATCCTTTTGCTCCTCTGTCAGATGGCGAGTCTGACTTTGATTTGCCCGAAGAGGGAACATCGGTCAGTTTTCCGAAAGGTGCCCCACGGAAGCGAAGACGTGTCCGCCTACGGAAAATTGCTGAGCTGGAGCCCAAAATCAGCCTGCCCATTTCAAGGAAAGATGGAAAAAAGGAAAATCCAATTCCTCCTGGTTTCCGTAGTACTAACGACACCCAGGACTTTCCATCCCTTCCGGGGACATCCAAAACCCCTGATGCTCCAATTTTAAGAAAAGAAGCCCCTTCCTCGACTGGGCTGTTCTCATTTAATAACATTGTCGAAGGCATCTTCATGTACCTCGAAATTTCTGACCCTCTCAAAAGCATTGTTTTAGCAATGCTTCCAACAGTGAAGACTTTTTTGAAGCAATTGACAATTAAGTGGCCCCTCCTTGCAGCTATCATTTCCTTCGATGGATAATTTTCCGAATGAGGTCGGAGATTTGATCACTGTTCTACAGTGGAATTGTATGTGGAATTCCTAAATTGGAATCATTCAAATTTTTAACTCACAATACCGGTTGTGATGCATTCGCTCTTTGTGAAACATGGCTCTCTTCCGAAATCGTTCTTTCGTTTCATGATTTCAATATTATTCGTTGATCGTGAGGGGATCAAAAAGTGCTACTCCTTCTATAGAGTGAATTTTCCTCCAATTCCAGGTATTGAGCCTTTGCATTGCCTCCGTTTATATTTTAACTCTCAAGGTACAGGCTGGGGAAAACTGTACGACGACAACCGGTCTTCCTTGTTATATGACCTCTGTGACATCTTCAATATGACAGTTCTTAACAATGGAAAAATAACACGTTTGGCTGGTCCATCCTCAATTGGCAGTAGATTAGACCTCACACTTTGTTCGAATTCATTATCGTTGTATTGCACATGGAATGTGATTCAAGATCCCCACGGTAGTGATCACTTGGCCATACAAATTTCGATTGCCACCGGGTTCCATCAACGTCGCTTATGATCTTACCCGTTACATCGATTGGACAAAGTTCAGGACAGCAGTAGATGAAGCCGTAACAACGGTAGAAAAGCTTCCACCACTGGAGGAATATAACTTCCCATCCAACCTGATCTTAGACATCGCGCTTTAAGCTTAAACTCGACCAGTTCCAGGAACGTCATTTCGCAGGAAACTTCCTTCTCCATGGTGGGATCAGCAATGCACCGAGGTATACCGTAAAAAGTCCGACGCGTTTAAAGTTTTCCGTAGACGTGGAACATGATAACGTGATCGTAAGAGCCTCATCAAGGCCAAAAAACGCGGTTACTGGCGAAGATTCGTGGACGGGCTATCGCGCGAGACGTCGTTGAGTACTCTTTGGAATACGGCGCGAAGATTGCGTAACCGAACTACGTACAATGAGAGCGAGGAGTACTCGGGCCAATGGATCCTCAAGTTCGAGCGAAAAGTTTGTCCAGATTCGGTGCCGGCACGGATGATTCCTCGCGAAACCGAAAATTCGATAGATGAGATCAGCCAACCCTTTTCAATGGTAGAGTTCTCTCTCGCACTCCTTTCGTGTGGCAATAGGGGCTGATAGCATCAAGTTCAACTTGCTTAAGAACCTCCCAGACGTCGCTAAGAGGCACATGTTGAACTTGTTTAATCAGTTTCTGGAACTCAACATTATACCGGATGATTGGAGAAGGGTGAGAGTTATAGCCATTCAAAAACCTGGTAAGCTCGCGTCCGACCACAACTCCTATCGACCCATCGCGATGTTATCCTGCATTTGAAAGTTGTTGGAGAAAATGATCCTCTTCCGTCTGGACAAATGGGTAGAGACGAACAACCTGCTTTCAGATACTCAATATGGTTTTCGTAGGGGTAAGGGAACGAACGCCTGTCTCGCGTTGCTTTCCACAGATATTCAGTTAGCTTTTGCTAAAAAAAGAGCAAATGGCTTCTGTATTCTTGGATATCAAAAGGGCTTTTGATTCAGTATCTGTTGAAGTTCTTTCAGATAAACTCCACGCTTGTGGCTTTTCACCATTAATGAATAATTTTTTGTACAATTTGCTGTCAGAGAAACATATGAGCTTTTCTCATGGAACCTCTACAGCTTCCCGATTTAGCTACATGGGTCTCCCCCAGGGATCATGTTTAAGCCCCCTTTTGTACAATTTTTATGTCAAAGACATTGACGGTTGTCTAAGTGACAACTGTACGTTGAGACAACTTGCAAATGACGGCGTAGTGTCTGTCACGGGACCCAATGGGGTCGATCTGCAAGGACCCTTACAGGATACCTTAGACAATTTGTCTACTTGGGCTCTCGAGCTAGATATCGAATTCTCTATGGAGAAAACTGAGTTGGTTGTTTTTTCTGGGAAGCATAATACATCTATGTCATTTAAATATCTTGGGGTCTGGTTCGATTCAAAGTGCACCTGGAGATCCCACATTGAGTATCTGAAGCGAAAATGCCAGCAAAGGATCAACTTTCTCTGCACAATTACCGGGACCTGGTGGGGATCTCATCCACAAGATCTTTTTACTTTGTACCGGACAACGATTTTGTCGGTTATAGAATACGGTAGTTTTTGTTTTCAGTCAGCGGCTTGGTCACACATCATAAAACTGGAAAGTATTCGGTATCGGTGTCTTCGTATCGCGCGAGGTTGCATGCACTCGACTCACACGATGAGTGTTGAAGTGCTGGCTGGCATGTTGCCACTCTCGGATCGGTTTACAGAATTATCTCTCCGGCTCCTCACCAGGTGTGAAGTTATGAACCCCAAGGTAATCGAAAACTTTGAGGAGCTTCTCGAGTTGAATCCTCAAGCTCGCTTCATGACTTTGTACCATTTGTACATAACACAGGATGTCAGCCCTTCGCCGAACATATCCAATCGTGTTCACTTCTCCGATTTCGACAATTCGGTTCATTTTGATTTATCCATGGAATCCCAGAGCATGATCGTCCTATGATTGCTTCAGTTATATTTGCTGCAAAGTTTGGCCAAGTTGATTCCACTAAACGGATCTTTGATAGAGGAGTCAGCAGGCTTTGGTATATTGAATGAAAATTATAGCGCCAATCGTAAACTTTAAGCTCCTTGTTCCGTATATGTCGCTGAATTAGCGGCAATAAACTTTACGCTAGAAATGGTTGCCTCATAAACACTGGATCAGTACTTCATTTTCACGGATAGTCTCAGTTCTATAGAGGCTATTCGCTCATTGAGGCCGGTAAAGCACTCTAAAGCTTCTAAGCGCTTTATCTTCGCGTTTTTTATCATCACCTTTGTATGGGTCCCATCTCATTGTTCAATTCAGGGCAATGAGAAAGCGGACTCGCTTGCAAAGGTGGGCGCTATGGAAGGCGATATTTATGATCGACAAATCGCCTACAACGATTTTTTTCCTATTTTTCGTCAACAGTCACTCGTCAGCTGGCAGTATAAATGGAGTAAAGGAGATTTGGGGCGATGGCAACATTCTATCATCCCAAAGGTGTCGAAGAAATCTTGGTTTAGGGGGATGGATGTGGGTTGAGACTTCATTCGTGTCATGTCTCACCTCATGTCCAATCATTATTCTTTGAACGCTCATTTATACCGGGTTGGGATGAGCGTCAACAATCTCTGTGAGTGTGGACAAGGCTATCAGAACGCAGATCACATTATTTGGTCTTGTGTTGAGCATCGTGGAGTCAGATCGGAGCTTTATGATTCCCTTCGGGCTCGAGGTAGACAACCCAATGTTCCGGTTCGAGATATTTTGGCTTTGCGTGATTTGAAGTACATGAAATTCATTTATGTGTTTTTGACTAACATTAGCTTTAGACTGTAGTTATTTTAACCTGTATGTAATGTATAATATAAGTTTTTTTTATCGGTGTATGTGTGTGTGTTTTTTTTTTTTTCAAAAAATGTTCAAGTCAAAAGAATTCCATGCATTGTATAGTTCTAAGTGTTAAGACAATTTATAATTTAAAACTAATGTGTTATGTAAACCATACTTTAAGTTCCCACCCATCTTCCCATCCGTAATTTGTGATTCCTATTAACCTCGAGACGGCCGCGAGTAATCGGTTCGATCCCCCTAACTTTAGTTTTAAGATAAATGATGTATAAAAATATGAAGGGCTGCAAAATGGTGAGTAGACATGGGATGGAGCGTGCGTCCCCGCAACATAGCTATGGTCCTCACAAGTTCCTACCTCATGCTTCCACGGGTCAAGAGATGACAAAGACCGCCAGCTAAGGGTTGCGTACTTGGCTGATAGTGCAGCCTGGGCACTGTTGTCCTTCTGACTTCAGCTAGATTTAGGAGGTGCGTGCCGAGCGGCTGTCCACCAAGGAGGTGCGGCTCAAACAGCGTCTGTCCTGGCATCCAGCGGTTGAGTATGAAACGCTATATCGCGTCAACTATACATTAGGTGGCAGCCGCACCAAGGCGATGTAGGCAGTGTGACCTCGGTATGGTAGTATGCTGAAATCTTACCCTACCACGAAAAATTGAAGTATTCTTTATACGGTATATAATTTCAGATCATCCATGGAATTCCCAAGTATTGTAAAATAGTTTTGAATTGATTTTTTCCCCCGTGGCTATGATAATGCAAGTCCTTCTACAATTGCAGCAGGATCAGCAGACATGCAGACATTACAAATATAATTGTGATTATCATTTTATATTATAACATCCCTTCACAATATTATTCAATGCTATTTTCAGCTTTGCATTTGCATCGTTGTAAGTTTTGGCCCATCTAACTCACGTTATGTATTTGAAAAGATGGGATGGTTTTTTACATTTTTTTAGAAAGAGGATTATATACAACAAATTTTACAAAAAAAAATCGTTAATTCAAAAACTAACATTGTTTATGATCCTGCCTTTTCTATTTTACAGACATAAAGAATCACTTATGGGCCCAGTAGGAAAAAAGAGTTATCGAAGAATTTCCTGTCATTCATTTTTAATTTTTTGTTTGTTTTGGATTTATTGAGTTTGCGTTTTTGGGCATACTCATATGAAATTTAATTGCCTAAATTTTCTTTGCTATTTTGCTAGGAGGCCAGGTGATCAACTTTATTTCATTATATCACGTTAGAATTTTCGCTATTTTAGCGTTTCAATCATCTAACATCGCAGCGGAAGAGGCAAATAGCGGCATTTAATTATTATATTTACATTATGTAGTATTTCTATACAACATCGTATTATTTCCATCATATCATGACCTTCACATTTTCATACAACAAACCTAATTTAGGCGGTATCTGGCTTAAACACGAAACATACCTTCAATTTATGACATCTAGCATTCCTTATATGTCCAGTATATAACGCAGAAAATTACAGCTGTGGTAGGCTTTTGAAAATTACGGAATCTGTGGTAGGCTTTTGCACTTATTGCTGAATGTATTTTTCATTTCCGGCAAATAGACTTTTTTACCAATTCTGAGCTGATCTGATTGATGCAGCGCTGTGTGCCATTTGGCTAGTGTTTGATTTTACATTTCAATCTTTGTCATTACTTCATTATAACTCACAATATCATTAAAGTTGCTAATATTGTTTTATTGATTTTACTTCATAGATGATTAAAACATTACTTATTGTTTTTTTGCCCATTTATCTTTAACTCCCTTCCACTTAAATCTTCCCATTCCTAACTAGCAATAACCTAAGGTAGCAATAACTATTAGGTCAGCAAAAATAAAAGCGGGTTGCTATTATAAAATCAGCATCAAGTAGCAAATAGTGACCATGGCAACAGTAAATTAAAATGTATAAATGTTAGTTTTGTAAAATTTCAATAGATTTAATAAACTTTTTCAGGATACCTCAAATCAAGATTTTGGTGAAATGCTGCTATCGCTGATCACGAACGAAAACGGGCTTAAGCGCGAACCACAGAACTCTACACTTTAACATTTTACAACATTTCTTGCATTTCAGGATCAAACGAATGAAGATCATATATTATAGATACGAATGCTTGTAGTATTTTTCATTTACATAAATAAATACACCATTATATAAATATTTCATGGGAATGGGAGGGACCATCAGGGCACCCGATTGAAGCACTCTGGATGGGGAGAGTGGGAATGCCAACTCCCCATTGCTAACAGTTTGTGAATAGAGGGCGGGCTCTTCTCCCCGCCCATTGGGGCATCCTCATGTTAGATAGCTTGCTCTTTTGACCAATTGTTCAGTCTTGTTGTTGGAAGGAGATTCTTTATATCCCTGTGGATACGTATAAGTGATGTTGCATATCGATCCACCCAACCCCTTTTTGGCCCTTCATACAACGGCATGATTAGGATAATCAGTGGTTATTAAAGCTTGATCAAGTCTAACAGAGAGGAGAGCCCATTGCTGTCGGACTTAGTTTCCGTGCTACAATGGGTGGCAGTACATATCATACATCATATCATACATCAAATGATGTATAAAAATATGAAAACTTGGCTCTGTAAAGTTGATTCGATTGAGCCTGTACAAATAAATTATTAATAAAAAAAATTACCTCCTCGCCGTTTAAGAATTGCAAATTTCCTCAAGAAAACAACAACTAGCTGTGATTTTCTTATCTTAGATTTGCTGCACTGCAGAAAGCTTAAAATGAGAATAGCAGAAGCAACGGCCATATAAGGGAAATGTTAGCTTCGGCAATGTTGACTAATCATGAAAATCGATTTTTAGGGATGTCAGTAGAACACATTTTTAGACAAGCAGTTCAAATAGTGCCGACATTAGTTACAATCACTTGATAAGTTTTGCACTGCAAAAAAACAATTTCAAAGCTTTCTGGATAACTCTGTCGATAAAAGATAATAGATAATAGATAGAGGATACCGGAGCAAATAAATGTACTTAAGGCGAAGTTGGAACGATTTATGATGCTTCCTTTTCTCGAATTTAAAAAAAAAACAATGGAACACTTTTTTAGGAAACTGGCTTCACTATAAGTTAGTGAACTGAATTTGCAATCTTGTGGTGTTAAAGAAGTTTAAATTATCTTTTCTCGTGTATCTCAAAACCACTTTTATAATTAAAACTGGTTGCGAAAATTACCGAGTTTGAACGCTTTGCACGCCAATATTTCAATTATTCAGTATGAAAACGATATTTTTTTATTCCATACGTCTCTTCCCTACACGATAAGAAGTATTTCATTAGAAGACAACATACTTGTAATCTGCATAGTAATGCTGAAAACCATTTTTGTAGCGAAAATCATAATCTTTGAAATTATTTCTATTTGTCCTGTACGCTACCAATGAGTATTTATATGTGCTTCTGATCATTCCCACGTGAAAAAACAGTGAGATGTAGAACATCCGCACAAAGCAGAGAAATGAAAAAAAAATCCCGATCGTTGGGACAGAGCCTCAATGAAAATACAAATTAAACCATCAGCAGCGAGATCATGATCAAGCTTTCGTATGACGCATTTGATTTGAACTTGTTGAGAATTATTATCTCTTATTGCATTGGAAAATATTCAATAATCATCATTAGTTATAAAACGAAGGATGTGTACACGACGCTACGAAAATATTCATAAAAGGGTAAAAGGGGGTGCGACTGAAGATCGTGTACATGTAAATCATATTGTATATTTTTCATTCTAATTTAATTGATAATTTCAGCACACTTCTAAATCATCTTTGCATTCCAAAATCATTCAACTTAAAAGCATGGAGATACTGTTATACTGTTATCCTTGGAATGTAACTAGGAGAGTATGAAAGAAAACTTTTTAAAATATTTCTTTCAGAATAACCCGTTGCTTTTCAGAGAAAAAAACCCATCTTTTATTGAAATGTTATCTATGATAATTGTAATGATCTACTCTGTTTTTTAGCTTTTCTAAGAAATTCAGGATACTAAAACAACCCTAATTATTGCTATTCAGTAACAAGCCAGTGGATGTCAGATGTCTTTTGTACATACATGTTTTATATATAAAAAAAATGTATATTATTTAGTATTTCATCATCACATCATCGTATTATTTTCATCATTTCTTTGTATATTTATTATTTATATCAAATATTCAGGATGTGGAATTTCAACTGTTATATACAAGTAAATGTATTGTCGTTTTACATATTTAAATATTCTTATGTATAAATAATATATATTCAGAGATAGTATTTATTGGAAACATACAAGTTTTCAAACACATAAATTGATGTTTAGGTTGAATGAGCCAGCATCAATTGTAGTCATTGTTGGGTGCTCGGGTGGCTTTTTTCTCATTTTATTGCATAATAACTTTTTAGTATACATTCATCGACTACTGGTTGAGCTCTATAGCGGTATATAGCTGTATCATATAATTAATTGCTTATTATTATAATTTTCATTTGGAAAATAATAATAATAATAGTGATGAAATTTTATCTGCGTCAAGGTTACATGGAAGGTGATTCAAGGTTTATAGATATTTTATTCCATTGTATTATAATGTATTTTTCTATTAATTTAGATCAGTGGATATTATGTTATTTAACTTTGCATATCAATAAATGCTGTTCAATTCTGCTGCGTTTGTATTGGATTAGATTAGATGAGATCAGTGACCAACCAATGAATGTCGTGATTTAAACCTATGAGATTCACTACAAATAAGTATAGAGGTGCAAGAAAACGGCATCGACATTTAAGATATGCTATTCTCTATATATAATGAAGTAGTATGTAAGTCGCAGACTTATAAAAAAGGAAAAAGGATAAGCTTTTTCTAGTGGAACTTAAAGGAGTTCGCTCGCGTATACTATTGATAGTTAGAAACAGAGTTTAAGTTTTTAATTTTTCACTAGCTGAGTCCAGTGCGAGCGTTGCTACGCATGCAACTAAATGAATGAAGATTTAATAGAACTGGCGCGTTTATGGTTGTTTTTAGGAATGATTTTTATTAAAATATATTTTTTGCTTTTGTGTGACTTCGATTATAGAGTTTTATTCTTTTATTTTTGTTTATGTAGCAGAATTGCACAAGTATTCTTCACTATATTCATCTGAAAAAATATACATTATTCTTTTATAAAATTTTTCATTTCTTCAAATACCTGGGTTGCTGTTGGATATGTTATTACTTATGTTGTTGTTTGGTTGAAATTTGTGTTTTATTTGTACGAGACCCCCCCCCCCCCTTCCAGCGAGAAGAGGGACCTCGAACCACTATAGAAACGATTTTTGCCTTCAAAAACCTCCACATGCCAAATTTGGTTCCATTTGCTTGATTAGTTCTCGAGTGACGCAGAAATTTGTGTTTCATATGCATGAGAGCACCCTCTTCTAGAGATGGGAGGGGTATCAAACCAAACAAAAAAATTCTGTCTTCAAAAATCCTCCCATCTCAAATTTGGTCACATTTGCTTGATCGATTCTCGAGTAATGCAAAAAATTGTATGAGAGCAGAGGGGTCGCAAACTTCCATAGAAACATTTCATGCTTTCAAAAACTTCCACATGCACAATTTGGTTCCATTTGCTTTATTAGTTCTCGAGTTAAGCAGAAATTTCTGTTTCATCAGTATTAGAGTTTTAGAGAAGACAGGGGTTTCAAATCACCTTAGAAAAAAAGCCTGCCTTTAAAATCCCCACATGCCACATTTGGTTCCATTTGCTTGATTAGTTCTCGAGTTATGCAGAAATTTGTGTTTTATTTGTATGGGAGCCTCTTCTTTCGGATCGGAGAAGGATCTCAAACCATCATAAAAACCGTCCCCGGCCCCAAAAACCCTTGCATTCACATTTTCACGCTGATCGGTTCAATAGTCTCCGAATCTATAAGGGTCAGATAGACAGACAGAAACTCATTTGTATTAGGGGTATTCCTAGAAAATGTCGTATTTGCAGACAACTTCATATCTATTGTTCTGACATGAATTTTGACATTGACAGCTATCACATCCGAAACTTCATTCTATTCTCTAGTTATTTCAGTGTAAGTTACGCATCATTAGTGAAAGTAAACTAATTTTTGTGAAGCCGAAAAATGTCGAAATTCGAGCCATCAAAGCAGCATTTGCGGGAAGTTTTAATTTTCCTGTTTAATTCGAAGAAAAATGCATCTCAAGCATGTGAATTGCTCTCCGAAACATACCCGGACTACAAAATCGACGTTCGAATGTGTCAACGTTGGTTTGCACGCTTTAAAAGTGGTGATTTTGTCACTGAAGACAAGGAACGCCCCGGCCCGGTCAAAAAGTTTGAAGACGTCGAATTGGAAACTTTGCTCGACCAAGACCCCTCACAAACGCAAAAAGAACTTGCAGCAGCATTGAGAGTTAACCAACCAGCCATTAGTAAGCGTTTGAAAGCATTGGGAATGATTCGAAAGGTCGGTCATTGGGTGCCATACGAATTGCGGCCGAGAGACGTTGAGCGCCGTTTTTTCACATGCGAAGAGCTGCTTAAACGGCACATACGGAAGGGTTTTTTGGATCGAATTGTGACTGGTGACGAAAAGTGGATCCATTACGACAATCCAAAACGTAAGGCAACGTATGGATACCCCGGTCATGCCACAACATCGACGGCCAATCCCAATATTCATGGCCAGAAAATCATGCTGCATTTGGTGGGACCAGCTGGGTGTGGTCTACTATGAGCTGTTGCAACCAAAAGAAACCATCACGGGCGAAGTCTACCGGCGACAACTGATGCGTTTGAGCCGTGCATTGCGTGAAAATCGGCCGCAATACGCTAAAAAACACAACAAAGTCATTTTGCAACATGACAATGCTCGGCCACATGTTGCACAGCCGGTGAAAACATACTTGGAAACGCTCAAGTGGGATGTCCTACCCCACCCGCCATATAGTCCGGACATTGCGCCATCCGATTACCATCTCTTCCGATCGATGCAACATGGCCTGGCTGACCAGCACTTCCGTAATTATGACGAAGTCAAAAAATGGATCGATTCGTGGATAGCCGCCAAACCAGCATCATTTTTCCGAGAGGGTATCCGTCAACTACCACAAAGATGGGAAAAAGTTATAGCTAGCGATGGCCAATACTTTGAACAATAAATGTATAACCATTTTTTCACAATAAAGCATCAAATTTGCAAAAAAAAAGACATTTTCTAAGAATACACCTAATATATAAAAAGATTATTTTAAAAAAGTTATCGTGTGAAGTGTAAATTTAAATTTTCCTTTCCTTTCATATCGCTAATACGCTCTTAAAAGTATTAAAAAAGTGTTGTTTTTAAACTGATAATATAAATGCTTCAAAGTTGATACGCATCAAACGTGCAGCAACAATAACAGATTTAAAGAGACAATGTTTTTAACACGTCCAAACAGCTACTCTGTTGAATTTACTCTTAACTTTTGACTTAAAGTGTACATTTTGTAAGGTTTCTTGTAATTTTTGTTTTGTTTCTTGATTATCGAGATTTTTAGCCTCGTTCATCTCCCGTCGTAGTCACTCAAACACCACTTCTGGGCATTTTCGGAACTTTTCCGAGGGTGAGATTCGAACTCGTGACTTTGGCGTGAGGTATGGATGTTAACCACTACGCCGGGGTCTTGTAAAATGTTTAATGATTGTCATGGAGCACAAACAAATTACACTTTTCGCCTCGATGATGATGGTTTTTCTTTTAATTTTTAACTGTAGTACTCTAAATTCTTTATGTAGTCTACAAAAGTTTTGGCCTCGCACACGTAAACGCGTGACTGTTTTGTATATTTTTTTTAAACAAAGAGATTTTTTTTTTAATTTTTCCCTCGTTTAATTGCAAACCAAAGTACGCGTAAACAACGAAATTTTCGATACAAGAGACTTGATTTAGGTGGTATCTGGCCTAATTGGCATGAAATATCCCATGAATTTATGCTAAGCCCACTATTCCATGTATGTGCTTTAGATAACACAGAAAATTACATGTTTCTTTGGCGAGGTTTCAAACCTTATACGGTTTGAAAAATACTAAGAAGCAGTGAGTCATCTTGAATCTGGTTGAATGTGATAAATGTCTTTAAATGTTCATTAATAAAAATACTCTAGATTGGGTCGAACTTTGTGATCACTATTCTGTGATTTTTTCCATTTCAGGTTTCATATTTTTCTACAAGCCCAGAATTGAGTAATAAACAGCGATTTGAATACTTCTCACGAACTATACCCTCTGATCATTATCAAGTAAAGGCAATAGTTGACATTGTACGAAAGCTTGGTTGGAGTTATATATCCATAATTTACGAAGAGAGCAATTATGGCATAAAGGTAAGTGATCCGTGTTAATAAAATATGATTACTTTTAAACTGGGTCAAGAAATGCGACCGATAGAAATGCTAGAGCATTCCGTTTCCTATTTTCTAACAAGTAGGTGGGCTTCGTGGTCAAGCGTTAAGTGGCGTCATCCGTCGTTCAGGCATTTTCCACGAAGTGAGGGTTCGATTCCCGCATCAGTCTTGTGGAACTTTTTGCAAACCGAAAATGATTACACTGGTCCATTGATTGTTAGTTATATTAAGTTGTCCGTTGTAATTGATGTGTTGATTCCTGTGTTTAATGTTTAGTCTGTGCAACTTCGAGGTGAAGACGGTGTAATCGTGTTTTGATATTTTCTTCTTCTTCTTTTTCTGTATTTAAAGATTCCACAATGAGTGTGTTACTTTTCATCTAAACTTAGTGGTCTGAATGTACTAGCACAGTTCTTAATTGAGAGTTTTCGGTGCCAGTCCTATTGTTGCATTAGTATGATTGTGTAACAAGTACGAAAAAATCTCAGACCCGACCTGGTTTGAATCCAGCCACCTCCGGCACGACGTTGCCTTGTGGCTGTGCCTTTTACCGGTTTAGCTAAAGGAGAAGTTTATTACCAGCCTAAGACGCGTCTCCCAGTCAGGCAAAATTGAGGTAATAAAACCTAACACCTTTCCAGGATTCGCAGTCCAAATTTCTTTAGGTTGCATATAGCCAGTGTACAGAAGTTTAAGTCTGCTCTTGTACAAAGCATCACAACTGCAAAGCAGATGTTCCGAGGTTTCAGGTTCCATGTTGCAGAAACAACAGATAGCATTCTGAACTTGGCCAATGTTTTCCAAATGATATCTACTCGGGCAATGTCCGGTTACTAGGCCAGTATAGGTACAAATAACTCTCTTATTGAGCACCAGAAGCTTTTATTTAATTGTAACATTTGGAATTATAAACCTTTTCGATTGAACACACTTTGTGGTGTCCAACCAATTGGTCATCACCGTTTGCTCTTCCCAAGATTTTAATTTCATTTTTATGGCACAGTGTGATATACCACAGAATGGTTCTGGGCCAATAAACTGTGCATTTGAATCTTGTTTAGCAAGCTCGTCTGCCCTTTCATTTCCTTCAATGCCACAGTGTCCCGGAACCCAGAATAAATTTACCGAGTTCTTTTGGCACACCTTTCGCAATGAAAGAATGCATTCCCAGACTAGTTTGGATGTGCATTTATAATTACTTAACGCATTGAGTGCTACTTGGCTGTCTGTAAAAATACAAATATTT
This sequence comes from Aedes koreicus, assembly GCA_024533555.2. NCBI lineage: Eukaryota > Metazoa > Arthropoda > Insecta > Diptera > Culicidae > Aedes > Aedes koreicus. The sequence goes on from JAHHFK020002267.1 coordinate 310,204, forward strand.
GCATATCTATATTTCCTCTTCAGACAAACGTTAACACATTTTATTATAGCAAAGATCTCCGCTTGGAAAACCGTTGGAAAGTTTCCCATCGCCCCTGAGATTTTCATCCCAGGGCCGAAGATTCCTGCTCCCGTTTTTGTTCCAATTTTTTAGCCATTTGTGAAGAATTTTATGGAGCCATGACGAATAGTGGGATCTCCGACTTCCCAATCTATACGTGACGATTCACATATGTTGTAAGGGATGTCATGGTTTTCCACAGGTTTCATCCAGTCTCCATTCATATACATCACTGGCCCATTTCGAAAGCTTTGTGAAATGCTCAGGTGACCGACTAAGTCACCAGACATGAAAGTTTTCAGCCGTTTAAGTCTAAGCATACTCTTTTCCGCTTCTAATTGCACGTATTCGTGCAAAGGCAGCAGATTTAGAATTGCATTCAACGCTTTTGATGGAGTGCTGCGCATCGCTCCCGTTATAGCAATGGATACTAGCCGTTGAAGTTTTGTAAGCTATTTCTGTGCAGTAGTCTCTTTTGTTATTGGCCACCTCACAAGAGAAGCATACGTTACTTTTAGACGTATTATGGATGTATAGATCCACATTATCATTTTTGGTCTTAGACCCCATTTTCTGCCAAATGTTTTTGAGCATATCCAGAAAGCACTGGTTGCATTACCGATCACACACTCAAGATGAACATTCCAGTTCAGTTTGGCATACAGTATCACTCCTTAGTATTTAACCTGTTCACTAAGATGTATCTTTAATCCTCCTAGCTGAAACGCTTTTAGACTTAACATCCTTTTCCTAGTGAAAGGTACAATTACTACTTTTGAGGGATTTATGCTAAGGCCCTCCTGAATACACCAAGACTGGGTATATTTTAGGGCCCATTGCATTCTTTCTGAAATGATGTTGTCAAATTTTCCCCTCACTATAATGACTATATCGTCTGCAAAACCTACAACCTCGAAACCTTTTTCTTCTAAGCTTCTTAGAAGATCATCTACATTTAAGGACCACATTAGTGGTGAGAGGACTCCTCCTTGGGGACAACCTTTCGTTGCCCGTACTGTAATAGACGAACTTCTCAGCTCTGAAGTGATTTCTCTTTTTGCGAGCATGGTATGAACCCAATTAATTATGTTCATGTCAAAGTTCCTTTTCTTTATGGCATGAGCCATAGACGGATAGGAAGCGTTTTCGAAAGCTACTTCAATATCTAAGAAAGAACAAAGTGCTATTTCTTTTACCGATAGAGCTTTTTCTACCTTTGAAACCACACTATGCGGTGCCGTAACTGTTGACTTACCAGACTGGTAAGCAAACTGGAACACTGATAGTTGATGCTTGTTCACTAGGTGACAATCGAGTCACCCATGTTTTGGTATTCCGAGAGACGGGATAAGTGACAAACCTCACCCGCGATGAACTCAGTTCATTTGTCGATGTATTCCCACAGTCGCAGTGATGTGACGAAAGTAGAAAAAAAGTGACGGATAGAGTCGGCATCTGTTAAGCACGTGACAATTTTTTTGAGGTATTTTTCATCCGTGATTTCTAGCAGTATCCACATCATTTTACGTCTGAAGTGGCAGAAAACGGGTATAATTGAATTTGAAAGATTTTGTTTGTCTAACTTTAAAACATTTTCCTCTTTCAGATAAAAAAAAAACTAAAAAGAAGCAGTTTGGGCTGATGATAATTAATAATCGATATCATTTGAAACACTTAGTTGATAAGCTGATTTTGATAATAATTACATTTGATATTGAAAGAAGAAGTAGGAGAACGTGCTTTTTTTTATTTTAGAAATTTTGTTATGAGACTCACGTTATCATTTAACTGATAATTATTAAAGAAATCATGAACTTTTTTCAAACATTTTATACATACGGTTAGAAAACATTTTATCGTTCAAACAATTGTGTTCAAGATTTCTTTCGTATTCTGTTTGCATTTATGGTTCCTGATCATGCAAAAATTCCGTTAGAAAATTGTCCAAATCACATTCTTCCACATTCAATTTAAAATCAATTTTCTTAATGTGCAGAGCACTGCATGCATTGATAATTTTAATTACTTTCTCAGGCTTGTAGTTCATAAGGCGTGCTATTCTTGGAGCACGCCTTATGAACTACAAGCCTGAGAAAGTAATTAAAATTATCAATGCATCGAAATGTATTCTTTAAGACTCCTATAGTTTTCTCTACTGTGAACAGGAGATTTTGTGTTTATTTCATAAACCTGTCATGTCTTGGACTCGGTGTAATCAAGTAGGGTTTGCAGCGAGTACTTAAAGCGATTTCAAGTACGATGTCCAGAATCACGTAAAATCAAATACATGACTATCTTCAATTACCGTTTAAAATACTCGCTGCAAACCCTACTTGATAACATGATCTAATTAGCATATTTTTTATCATCGCTCTACCTAAAAGCCAGCATAAGTAAGTAAATAACCTGAAAGCCATGTGTTACTTTCACCTTTGTTTTAAGTTGCAGCCAAGTGTTGACTTAGACCACTACCCTTGAAAACAAAACAGTCGAGACAAAATCCTGGATGGTTTGCGTCCACAAATCTAATCTTCAGTTTGTGATCGCACGCCTAAAATTAGCAATAAGAAAGGTATCGTACAAATGGCTGGCACTTAAGGTTTTGTCTGATATTTCTAAAGTAAAACGAATGCTCAGATCTTCCTTTAGTATGAGCAGAGATATATTGGAAATTAATGGATTTATTTCGTTTAGTTCTACTATGATAATCAATGGAATAAAATAGAATTTTTTGTTGAACGGATGTTTTTTGTCAACCGAGAATTTTCTGGTTTATGGTCTTAAGATCCACAAGCCTATTCAGTAATCTGTACTAAGATCTATCAGCGTAATAAAAGATAAGTTGGTTTTTTAAGGCTTCGGTTCATTTTCTTAGCAGTTCAGAGCTATGTAATATATGGTATAGGGTTGAACGGATGTGTTTTTTCCTCAAGTAATCCTTTTGTAGTTTAAAGTTCATATTATAGTACTATAGTACTATAGTATTATAGTACATTTCTGGCTGTTCATTGAGCCAGTCTACTAAGCTCCATGAATTTGAATCGTACCCATAAATTTAAGATAAGAAGACCTTCAATTCAAATCCGATTCGAACTAGCCATTTTATGGAAGCGTTTATCATCTAAAGATCCTGCTCGACGAATCCATCCTTCTGACTCATCAGGTTCTGAAGTCAGAAATAAAAAAAAGTTTGTTAATTATTATGTATAATGGTGGTCGACAGATTTGACAGATAATTCTAGTTGATCCAAGAACTTTCTTGAAGATTCCATCTTTTTGAAGGTATAAGAATTTGCAAAATTGCAGGCAATGATTCTAGGCCACAGATCGAAGTGGCCAAGATGTTCAAAACTGTCTAAAAACCTTTTATGATCCAAGGAATATCCGTAGACTCCATAACTAACTACTCCATGCAAAATGTGGCAACTGCGTCTTAAACGGTGTAATACCGGATGAATATATGTCTGTTGGCCCAAAGTTTTGCCAAAGTTACCCCAAGACAACCCGGAGTAATTCCGGATCCACTTTGGCTATACACTTTTATTAACCAGAAGCGTCAACAAGAAGAGATTTTTGGAAAGGTACAAAATAAATTGTGTATAATGTAGTGTTTTTTTTTTTCAAGTTGGAAATGTTTGTTTTCTGGATTAACACATCAATCACAATCACAAACAATCAATCTTTATGAGACATACATTTTTTTTATTTTCGTATATTGAGAACCCTATGCTCTTCCTTTGTTTTAAGATAATCTAGAGATACGTTTAAACGCACCCTAACCATTGGACTTGTCAGCACTTATAGACGGCAGCATATTGATTACGCCACCGGAACATTCTACACACCTCATCAATAAGCTACGTGGACTTCGGCATATCGACGACCACGATAAGCCAATTACGAGTCAGCAGTTTTATATATTAAATAGGACCAGGACAATAGAAGCCAGTTAAGTTCTTTATGTGAATTGATAGAGTTAACTCAGTGAATAGAGTGGTATTTTATTAAAAATGATTTTTTAAAAAGGCTATCGCCGTCCTGGAAGCATAATTCTAGATCATATTTTTTGCGAAGATCATTAAACCTACAGGAACAGCTTGTAGATTCTTTGATCTGTACTCCAAAGAATTTTTGGTCAACCAAGGACGATCAAATTAGATCTAAAAAATCCCCATGAATCTTTACTGTACCCATTAACTAACAATTGATTGATGGGTTGGCTTGAAGACATGGAAAACCATGCTCAAGAAAGCTTTTGAAAAATTTACATCATCCATTAAATTCAGTAGTACTACTTTCAGCTAAGATCATAGGACCATCAGAAATATGTCTGTTAAAAAACACATCGCTTATTGCCCTTTATACCCTTAAATATTACCTCCAGGAAGTTTTTGGATACAGCACACCATCTCTTCGAATCAATACTTTATATTCAGTTTAGATCTTTGAACTTTCAGGAATATGTTTATTGCAAATTAAAAACTTAAGTTTTTGGATACCTAGAATTCCTAGCAATTCCATTTCCTCTCAAAATTTATTTTAACTTAGATCTCCTTCTTGTTTCCTAGCATTGCAAGTTTATTCCATTCACAATTAGTTTATTGCTTGCTCTCAGCTTAGTGTTCTAAATTCACTTCCACAGTTCAAAATTGGGAGCTAACGACGCCTGGTACCATTTTCGCATTAGTATGGTTGTGTGGCAAGTACAATCAAACCCTTTGCCCAGAGAATCACGAAATTTAACGAAAAACTCCTAGACCAGACCAGGAATCGGACCCTGCAACCTGCAGTAAGGCGATGCTTTGTAGCTGCGTCCTTACCGACTAACCTAAGGGAGGACCAAACTTAGATCTACAAACCCTTGTAAATTGTTAGAAATATGTTTGACTATTTCAATATTAACGAACGAGTTTTTTTTTATAAACTTATTCAATTTACGAAGCCCGGTTTGACTTTCATTGAAGGTTTCAGTATACATGTTGGCTACTTGCTGAAACAACTTGAAAAGATGTAATAGCCTGGGAATAATAAAGACCTAGAAAGCGCTGGGGAAGCTTTTAATACAACTTTACTGGAATAAGCTGCCAATATATTTAAACCACAAATCTCATCAACCAGTGCGAGGACTAACCAAAAATATGATAAATAGATGGTTAGTCATAAGGAGCACCTACGAAATCTTGTTTAGGGACTGTTCATAAACCACGTAGACTTTTCTGGGGGGAGTGGGGGGGGGTCTGACCAAAGTCTACGCTCCATAAAAAAATTTCAAAAAATGGTATGGAGAAAAGTCTACGAGGGGGGAAGGGGGATCTAAGATTTTCAAAAATGAGTCTACGTGGTTTATGAACATTGCCTTATATTAAAATGAACTAAATGCTCATGGACTCCATAAATCTGTTTTATGCTTCAGTAATCTTCTAGAAAACCCTTGTATGGTCTTCTGGATATATTTAACTATATTTAATATGTTTAAATATATTTAATATATTTAATATATTTATTAAATTAACTAGCTGAACCCGGAGCATTGCTACGCTTGCAACTAAATAAAAAAAATGTAATAGAACTGGCGCTTATGGTTGTTTTTCGGAATGAGTTTTGTTAAAATATTTCCGTTTGCTAATGTGTGACTTCGATTATCGAGCTTTATGTTTTATTTAGTTTTTGTCGTTATTTTCGTTTAGACGCAAAAAATACCAATACAAAATTATACCAATACAAAATAGTAATCAATTCAACTCAAATTTTGTGAATGTGGACTAACAAAACTGATGAACTAATTCAACAAAACCTTAGAGTTGAAATAAAACATCATACTTTATAGCATTGAACATCGTGTTTGATTGCTCAGAACTAAATGTATTCATAAATCAACTAAACGCATTTGTTGAAATAATAAACATTGATGAACTTAAACAACAAAACCATATAATTGAAATAAAACTTCATGTTTTATAGAACTGAATGTGTTTTATTGTTCTTAAACAATTACCGCACCATATTCCCCCATCTGAACCGCGTTTCGGAACGCAAGAATCGGACTTTGCAGGAGTTGGCATCGTGCATGCGGATGGATGCTGGACTCGGGAAGAAATATTGGGGAGAGGCAGTCATAATGGTAGCTTATCTGCAAAATCGTCTTCCGTCGGAAGTTGTGCTGTTTTTCCAGTTATCTGCAAAGAGAATAACTCGTTGATAATCTGTTTTACAAATTATATTTGATTATGTTTGAACTTACATTAGAAAAGCAGAGGCAGAGGCAGCAATATAGCTGCTATGAAATGTGCGCTCATACAAATATTTTATTAAAACAATAAATTAACAATTTTAGTTTAAAACGAAGTTTAAAATATACCCAACAAACATCAGTGTCGAATAACTGCTTGTTCAAACAAATTTGGAGAAGTTATTCAGCTTTTTCTTTTAGAAAGCTGAATAACTTCTACAAATTTGTTTGAACAAGCAGTTATTCGACACTGATGTTTGTTGGGTATGTCATTGTTAGTTATAAACAAATATTATTTGAATGAATATCACACAGCGGTGATTACTTTAAATAATTTGATTGGTTTGATTTGAATTAAATTTTGAATTGATATGGAACTTTTTTAAGAATTAACAAACAGAAACCTTGTATTAAAGGCTTACGCTAAAGCATTCTCAATGGCAGTCATTACCTCATAATTTAGAATTGATATAACGTAGAATCTGTACTAGATATTGAATATTTAATCACATCAGTTTGTAAGCTTACTTGCTGTGAACAATCTGATGGAGTTCGATTCGATGTTCATTCACTAACAATCGAGATTTATCAACTTGATATAGCGAGGTAAGTTTTCGAGAGTGAGATGAAATATAGGAAAAAATACATGGAGCACCTTATATGGTAGTAAAATATTTTCGTGACTCAAAACAGAGTGATTTCTTAGGGTAAAAACATATTTTGTTAAAACAATAAATTAATCATTTGAGTTGTATTGTAGTTGTGATTGTATTAAATCAAGTATTATTTAAATTGATATCAAATAGCAGTGATTACTTTAAATAATTTAATTGGCTTGATTTGAATCAAATTTTGAATTGATTTGGAACTTTTTTCATGAATTGAAACAAAAAGAAACCTTGTATTGAATAATAATAAATAATATTTTGTTGATTAAAAACAGTTTGATTTCTTTGCGTGTATAGCAATCTGCCATAACTTCCGTGTAAACTACTGTACAAAACTACCATACATTTTGACAGGTCGTAGTATTTTCTACTGCAATGTTTACATATTATCATAGTAGAACTAAACGAAATTATGTTCTGCGAATAAAAGTAGGTGTGTATTTTTAATTCAACCCTCGGATTGGTTGTTTCTACCAGGGTTCGTCTTTCTGTGTAGCAGCATTTCATAGACAAAATTTTCTTCTTCAGGCTACGCCGTATCCTGTCAGTTTGAACGTAATTTTCTCTTGCATAACCTTAGATTAACCTCTTGTGCATAATGTAGCATAGAGAGTAGCTCAAGCATCCCCCTTTCTTGACTAAGAAGGGGTTCAAAATTCTATCAGAGCATGTTTGGCTGAAATTTGTGTTTCATTTGTATGAGATTCTAAATTCTAAATTAATCAAAACGATGTAGGATTATAGGGAACAAAAAAGTACTAATGCATGGAATCAACGCTTCGAGTAAAATCATAACATAAACCACCCAGTCCCTATGGCACAGTGGTAAGTATCCCGTTTTTAAAGAGGAGGACTCGAGTTTGAAACTAGCTAGTAAATATTTTAAAAAAAAAAATTTAACTAAGAAAATATCATCAAATTGAACTCAATCATCATTTCATTACACACAGCACTCTAAAAATAAATGCGGCAGGATTAGAACAAAAACAAGAACAAAAATGTCGAACACATATGTATTTTTTTTTTGTTTTGTTGAGTTCGTTTGACGTACTTTTTAAGCTGAATAGCATTCTCTACAACCTCTTGAACGAACCTTCTGTGAACTTCAAAGTTTTCGTTAGAAGTTTATAAGAATGCTGCTAGCAGCTTAATCATTGAATGCGAACTAGAAAGTTCGGTTAGTTACTTAAAAATTAAGCTGAATAGAATTCTCATCATAATCCTTCGATTAGCTGGTTAAGCCAAAAACACCCTTTTATCAGAACTTTTGGTTGCTTGGGCTTTTTCAGAGAGGGAAGGGGCTTCGAACTACCAAAGAAACATTTTTTGCCTACAAACTTGCACTTGCTACATCTGGTTTTATTTACTTGAATAGTTCTCAAGTTATGAAGAAATTTCTGTTTCATTTGAATGACAGCCCCCGCATCAAAAGAGCGGAGGGGTCTCGATTAATCATAGAAAAATATTCTGCCTCCAAAAACCCCAACAAACCACACTTAGTTCCATTTGCTTGATTAATTCTCGTGTTATGCAGACATTTGTGTTTCATTTGTATGAAAGCTTCCCTTTCCAGAAGAAGGAGTGGTCTCAAAGCATCGTAAGAACCTTTCCCGGCCCCAAAAATCCCTGCATGCAAATTTTCACGCCGCAGACAGAAAGAAATTCATTTTTATATATACAGATTAAACTCAAACGTTAAACAAATTCTCTGTTTTATCTCAATGGAGGTTCTTATTATTTATTTGAATGCTTGATCAATACGTACTATCACATTCGTGGTGCGGAAACCTTTCTATTTATAATAAGGGTGTGGGGCGCGCGGGGGTGAAAAATATCTCGCGTGGGTTCCGTGTCCCCACAACCAAACCCCCGGAGCCCCCGTTTTTAAGAAAAACAAAAAAAAAAAAAAAAGGGGTTTTTTTATTTCGGAGCTCGAGATAAAATAAACCGTTTCGTTTAGAGGTTGGAAAACTTATATATTTTTCTTATGCTTTTTGCTCTCGGCTTCTCACGTTTGACCACATAACCCCCCTCAGTTACACCAGAAATCTTACTCTATGTCCAGATGGTGTAATTACAGTTTTTCTATCGCCCTTAGGATGTTGACCGATGTCAGGATCACAGGAGTACGCTGGCTTGATACGATCGAAAGAAATTCGTTTAATCTTTCCGTTGATCTCGACGTCCATGTACTTAGTGTAGCGAGACACAACCCTGAATGGTCCTTCGTAAGGTTGCACCAACGGTTTCTTAACTGCATCAATTCTCACGAAGACGTGGGTGCAATGACTTAACTGTCGGTTGACGAAGACCGCGGGTTTTGCGTGATGATTTGTCTCGACCGGTTTCAGCTTTTCCAGAATACTTCGCAGTTGCTTAGCAAAATCCGTTCTGTCGATGTCGCGTGTTGAATGTCCAAAATATTCGCCAGGCAATCGAAGTGTTTGTCCGTACACTTATTCAGCTGCAGAACATCCTATGTCCTCACGAAGTGCGGCGCACAGACCAAGCATGATCATGGGCAAATGATCACTCCAGTACTTGGAATCCACTGCCATGATCGCAGATTTCAGGGTTTGATGGAAACGCTCGACTAGTCCATTTGCCTGTGGATGATACGCTGTTGTTCTATTATGCTGGCACCCAATGATTCTAGAAAGTTCACGAAAGAGCTCTGATTCGAATTGCCTGCCTTGGTCTGTTACAATAGTTTCTGGCACTCCAAAACGACAAATCCACGTTTCACACAGGGCACGGGCAACGGTTTCCGCTGTCATGTTGGGCAACGGTTTTGCCTCAGGCCATCGGGAAAAACGATCGACGATAGTCGAAAGGTAACAACTACCATTTGATGGTGGCAACGGACCAACTAAGTCGATGTAAACGTGGCGAAATCGACTGTCGGGGGGGGGACAAACTTTTCGAGCGGTGCTTTCGTATGGCGATGAACTTTGGATCGCTGACACTGTAGGCAAGATTTAACGTACATTTGTATGTCTTTATTCACATGTCTCCAAACAAAGCGATCGGTTATCAAACGGCGTGTTGATCTTATTCCGGGTGAGCCAGTCCGTGGATGTGCTGAAATACTAACTGACGATGTTGAGACGGTACGTATGGTCTTACCTTGCCGTGGGAAGTGTCGCAATATAACGGCTTTGATGTTAATGGTGTCTGCCGAAGCTCGAGTTTTAGTCCTGTAGGTGATCGTAGTAAACGCTGCAATTCGTTGTCATTGGTCTGATCTGCAGCAATCCGATCGTAGTCAATTGGTGACGGCACAGCCACAACGTCTACTCTGGATAATGCATCCGCGACGACATTGTTTTGCCCGCTGATGTGCCGAATATCGTTGGTAAATTCCGAGATGTACCGTAAGTAGCGATCCTCGTGTGGAAGTCTGCTGTTCGGGCTGGACGTCAGCGCAGTAGTGAGCGGTTTATGATCGGTGAATATTACAAACTGTCTTTCCTCCAACATATGCCGGAAATATTGCACAGAACTGTGGAGTACTTCTGCTGAGACGAGCTGAACTTTTCCAAATAGAAGCCTAATGGATTCCAGCATCCGTTATCGAACTGTTGAAGAACTGCACCAGCTGCCGTACTCGATGCATCGATTGACAAGCTCAACGGCTTTGTTGTGTCAGGGTAATGCAGAAGCGTAGCACTCGCCAGCAATTGTTTGCATCGTTCGAATGCCTCCTTGGTTTTATCGGACCACTCCAGTTTCCTAGAATCGTTTTTCTTGTTCCCAGGTATCAAGTTTCGCAACTCGGATTGAATGTCGGTGGCGTGTGGAAGGAACCTCTTGTAACAATTCACAAGTGCTAAAAATCGGCAAAGCTGCTTGACGTTCGATGGTAATTTGAACTCGGTGACAGCTTTCACTCGGTTTGGAAGCGGAAGAATGCCGTTCATAGTAACCGTGTAACTCAGAAATTCTACTGTGCTCTGCGCGAAATGACTCTTCGCGACGTTGATTACTAAACCGTATTCCTGTAGTCGTTTGAATACCATACGCACGTGTTTGTAGTGCTCTTCCAGAGAGGATGACGCAATGCAGATATCATCAACGAAAACCACGACGAATTCCATATCACCGAACACTTGATGCATGAACCTTTGAAAGGTTTGACTGGCGTTGCAAAAGCCAAACTGCATGCGAGTGAACTCGAAGAGCCCAAATGGTGTGATTACGGCCGTTTTTGAAATGTCTGCATCCTCCACCGGAATTTGGTGGTACGCCCTTTCGAGATCGAGTGTAGTGAAAATTGATTTTCCCTGAAAAGCATTCAACAGATCGTTAATATACGGAAGGGGGTAACGATCTGGAACAGTCACCTGATTTAAGGCTCGGTAGTCCCCTACAAATCTCCACTGGCCATTCTTTTTGCGCACACAGTGCGCGGCAGATTCCCAGTTCACTCATAACCTGAAATTCTTTTCTAGCGGCTTCCAGCTTGTCAGGTGCTAAGCGGCGACATTTTGTTGATGCTGGAGGTCCTTTCGTTTGGATGTGGTGTGTGACGTCATGATGAACTGCAGTTTTCATACTTGTCGGAAGCGTGACGTCCCGGAATTCGGTGAGGATTTCACGGAATGGATGATCCGTAGCCACAACCGTTACACTATGGACAGCTGCTTCTGTTAGACCACCGATGGAAGTGAGTTTCGTAGCACCATCGATTAGCCGGCGATGTTTCAGATCTACGATGATACCGAAGGCTGCCAGGAAGTCGGCACCAATAATAGCCATTCCAACGTCTGCGACTAGGAGGAGCCAGTTGAATCTGCGTCGTAGTCCCAAATCCGTTGTCATTACTCTTTTGTCGTAAACCTTGATGCGGGAAGCATCTGCTGCGTGAAGATCGAATGCTGCTGCTCCTCTTATTCTGTCTCGGTTTGTGGCCGGAAGAATTGAGACATCGGAACCGGTATTGATCAAAAATTTCGTGTTGCTTGTGCGATCGTATAGTAAAATTCGGCGACTTTGTGTAGCCCCGTCCACCTCTGCCGACTGCAGTGAACGCGGGACTAGTTTTTTTTGGTGTCCGAATTGGCAAGGCTCACGACACTTGAGGGCGCGACCACCGTATTTCCTGTGGAACCAGCAAATTTTGTGTCCCGTCATGTCTCTGTTACTTGATCTCGAAGCAGAGCGGCGTCGAGTTGCGCCTCTGCCTGTTTTGAGGTTACGTATTTCTGCGGTAAGAGCGGCAATTTGGTCTCGAAGATCGGATGTTTCACCACTGCTGCTAGCGTTGTTTGCGGTGGCGGAAACTTGGTGTGTCGGGGAAGCCATCATTTTGTCCGCCATTTCAGCCAACTTCCCGATTGTTCCGTCGCTGATTGTAAGAATAACCTTCACATTCGGCGGCATTCGTTGTAAAAACAGCATCTTGAGCAAATCCTCCGTAACATTCAGGCCGGCGGCCAGTTCTGTCATCTTCGCGAGTAAGTGGGTTGGCCGAAAGTCTCCCAAATCGCAGGCACTCAGCAGACGTTCCAATCTATCAGCGCAGGATACTTGGAACCGAGAAATTAATCGTGCTTTGACGGCTTCGTATTTGTTTTGTGCTGGGGGCGTCGTGACCAGGTCCGCAACATGGCAAATAACCGATTGGTCGACCTTGGCAATAATGTGATAAAATTTCGTGTGATCACGAACGACGTTAGCAAGGGCAAACTGCGCTTCCGCCTGCGCAAACCACATTGTTGGGTCATTTTTCCAGAATTCTGGAAGCTTTACGGCAACACTGGCGGCAGCTATTGCGACGTTTTCCGCGTTCGGTTCGGGTTCCGGATTCGGTGCGTTTCCTTGCACCAACGCCAAAATTCGGACGTATTTCACTTTTTTTCGTTTGGAAATCGATTTTTCTCGCGTCGAGGTCACCAATGTGGGAGCGATTCGGAGCTCGAGATAAAATAAACCGTTTCGTTTAGAGGTTGGAAAACTTATATATTTTTCTTATGCTTTTTGCTCTCGGCTTCTCATTTTTTGACAGGGGGTGCTTCAATGCGTATTAATGCACCACCACAATCTTGAAGAATCTCTTATACACCGACGCTGAATGGTTAGATGTTTAGGACATTCCTTATCACTATCTGTATCATACCATATTTCGACTATAATGGTTCGTTAAAAACAGGCTTCACTGATACCGCCAAACGTATTTTCGATTGAAGCCGCTCCAACAGGAGCAGAAAATAAAACAAACTAATCAGTTTCCTTTGTTAATAAAATGCACATTATAATTCTTTATTCGCTATGTTGCGGTGATGTGTCAATGTGTCTACTGAACAGTTACATTTTCAACTTTTTACATAGATGGTTCTCCTGGTACAAGAATTATTCATTGATCCGTGCTGCGTAACAATGAGCATCTATCAAATATCTCCGTGCTGATCATGCTGTTTGCAGCAGAATGAAACAGCATCGTTATTCATATACAGCAGCATATGCGTTGGTGGTCAACGATTCTTTCGAAACTGATCGTTTGACGGTGCTTATTCCTTTGCATATCTTACACCTCAACAATTCTTTTGCTTCTATTCACTTTATTTCTGATGATCCGTTGGCAAAATTGGGTTTCAAAGGCCAAAAACAATCGATGTACTTCGAATCTGTGAGGTAAAATAAATCAACAATGTTTCATATCAAACGCAAAATCGAATCAAACTGCTTACTTTTATTCCAGTAAGTGGATTTCGTTCGCCTAGCTGTAATGTCCTGAGAATATAAGCCATTCCATCACTAGAATTTAGTTTTTGAACTATAATTAAATTAAATTATTAAAAATCTAAACTAACCCAAAGTAAACAACTGCAAAATCATAAAAACTAAAGGGCCTATGCTGATACCGAAATGTTACTTTTTTGAATTTTCATCACTGCATGTGTTAAAATCATTTAATCTGATTGCCATATTATCATAAAAATTCACAACAATTTTATGTTCTATGATTATTAGGTAAAAGCTTCACTAAATCACCAATATAATGAAATAACAAATATGTTTATTTATATTTGTCAGCAACACCAACTTCATGCATGCGCCCATTTGGAAACTCTCATTGGTTTGACATTTCAAGTAATAAACACAGCCTCACTCATGGTTCATCTGTTCGTCACCATGGAATGAACGCGTCACTTCACCGTCACCCGACTCTCGGAATTGTGTGAGAATTGTCATGTGACACCGAAGTGACAAATCTCACTTGTATCGACGTGACTGTCGGAATAACCACCAATCATTCAACACTTTTTCCATAGTCTTTAATAGGACTGATGAAAGACTAATGGGTCTGCATGATTTATTATGCGCCTTGTCTCGCTTTCCTACTTTAGGTATGAAGATAACTTTTACTTGTGTCCAGTTGGAGTAAAGTTGGAATGTGGTTGAGTCTTAAACTTGCCTTAAAAATCTCAATTAATGGCGAGATCAACACTGCTTCGCCGTTTTGAAGTAATGCTGGAAATATCCCGTCCATTCCAACCGATTTGTAGGGCTGAAAAGATCTCAACGCATTTTCTACACTGGCTTTCTTAAAGATTTTATCAGCCAAGTCATTTGCGGCGATTTATGTTCTAACAGACATTTGAGATGTCCTTGTAGAACTTCTTTCACCATCTCTGATTGAGTCTACACACAAAACTGATCCAGGAAAATGTGTTTCCACCAGCAATATTAACGTTTCACTAGGAGTTTTTGTAAAAACTTCATCCTCATTTTTCAGATTCCCAAGTTCAATTGTATGATCCTTTTCAAGAGCCCTCTGAAGTCTTGCGACCTCCGGACTATTTCTTATGTTTTCACACGTAAGAAGCCAGGATATTCGTTTAGATTTTCTTATTTCTTTATTGTACTCAGTAAGTGCACTCCTATAGGGGGTCCAATCTGAGGTTCTTTTCGCTTTATTAAACAACCTACGAGATGTTTTACGCAGACATTCCAACTTAGAGTTCCACCACGGAACATCCCTGTAAGAAGACGATTCCTAGATAGGACAACTAATATTGAAAGAATTTAAAATCGTATCATTTAACTTTTGGGAAAATGATTCCAATTTCTGAACTGAATCAATCTTTCCACCCTGTGTAAATAACTTCGAATTCAAATATTGTGCATATTGATCCCAGTTTGTTTTCCTCTGATTTCGAAATGTAGTAGTTGACCGATTTCCACCACTAAATTCGAACACAATGTGTCTATGATCTGACAATGACGTTTCCTCAAAGACTTCCCACTTTGAAATACGTTCATAAATTGCACTATTGCACAATGTCAAATACAAGACTTCATGCCTGATAGCATTTGAAAAGGTAGGTTCGTTTCCCTTATTGCATATGTCTATATTATTTGATGAGAGATATTCTAATAAGCACTCGCCTCGACTGTTGATATCCGTACTACCCCACACGGTATGATGCGCGTTGGCATCACAGCCAATGATGAACGACTTGTTATTTGCTCTGCAGTAAAGGACAAGTGCGGCGATCTCAGGAGGAGGCCCTTGAGGAGCATCACCTGGAAAATAGGCTGAAGCCACTATAACCTCAGCTTTCCCTCTGATGGTAGGCACCTCAACCATGACCGCAACAAGGCGAACTCTGCTTTTCATCATAGAACAACTTACAGTCCTGTGTTTGAATACCTAGTATTTTTCCTATATGGCTCTTTATGGCTCTTGAATAAGTGCCACGATTGAATTATTATCAACGATTCTTCGTCGACATTGAGCAACCATTCAGCATGTTTTGTTGAATTTGATCGTTTTAATATTCTCCAGCCCTTTGTGCTCAGTCCGTCATTCTGACTCTCTATGAGTCCTTTGAGCCGCTCATCGCTGAAATCAGCACTAAGTGGGAAAAATGCATGGAACGTATCTGGACGAGGGATGTCTTTAACGTCCAGAGCAACAAGTTCAGCTTTCTCCCAAGGAGTTAGAGACCCAGTTACATCTTTAAGCCACTTCGCTGTAATTTGATCCTTGCAATCAAGAATCAAATAACCCTGCTTGTAGCTACATTTTGTAGACTTTGGTTTAACTGCCTCGTGCCTTTGCTCCTTTAATTTTATTAGAAGAGCCTCTTGCAGAGCATCGAGCTGCTATGTCGTCATTTGGACTGTAGGATAATTCTTCAATATTATTCCAATCTTCACCATTTTTTCCGCATCACTATAGGAGCAACCATCTGACTTAGAAACAGCCGATAAGTAACAAATTTGCTTTGGAATACGTACATCAGCTTTTCTTGGTCGTTGGTCAGTCCTCTTCATCGATTTGGCTTGGTTATTAGTGTCGACCATTCCAGCACGCAGTTTCGGACAAAAATTCATCTTCGTCCTCTTTACGACCGGCTTTTCTCCACTACTGCCTTGATCACCATCTCTGGATCGCTTAGCAGCGCTTGGAGTTAGAGAAACATCTCTAGAAAATACTTGTTTTCGAGCTTCTTGCTTGCTCATCCCAGCTACAAGACATTTCTTCATTTTGTTCCGCTGTGCTTTAGAAAGGTTTTTGCACAATTTAATTTTTGACCCACCATCACTTAGAGATTGAACAGTCTCAGTCTCACTTTTGGTAGCAGGTTCAGATCCATATTTATCGACAATAGTCTTGATAGTAACGTTGATACCACCTTCGTCACTATCACTATCACTGGAATCGTCATTTTCTGGAGTATCAAGAATAGACGAAGAACATGATTGGACTTCTACAACGGAATCGCTCGAGAGAAGGTGTTCCCCTAACTCTTGGCTATCCCCGTATCCATCTTTTCAGACTCATGCAGTTTGCTTGAGTTCTCCAATTTTTTTGTAAAATTCATGTCAGGTTTCAAATAGATAGGTAAATAAAGCGGCTTTCCCGTACTGTTATTGGCTTGAAGACCAACTGTATTAAAGCAGAAATTATTAATAAATAAGAAGAAACAGGAACATTAATAGTAAAGAAAACAATAATACTAAGAATAATAATAAAAAGTAAGCGGCAATTAAATTGCAATCATAATTATACTGAATTAAATTGGAGAGTGTCAAAGAACATGTATGTATTTGATTTATGTAATTTTTTTTCCCCCCATATTTTTCATTTATTTATTTATTCAATTTTCATTTTGTATAGTATTTTGTCAACTACGATCCTTTTGGGTTGCTTTCAAACAAAACAACAAACTCTTATTTGTTCATATTTTCATATTTTGTCATAAAATTAACAAATTCAACTATGGAACCAGCACTGTTTGATGCAACTTCCAGTCAACCCCCCCACAACATGACAGATTAACTTAGTTTCGTGTAACCACTTGCAAATCGTAGATGTCGCCCCGCAACGTAAACATTGGGGTCGTCCCTGGTAGATGCACCGATGTTTCTATTCGGAGGAGTATGTTTTTGTTGCGTCATG
Organism: Aedes koreicus; assembly: GCA_024533555.2. NCBI lineage: Eukaryota > Metazoa > Arthropoda > Insecta > Diptera > Culicidae > Aedes > Aedes koreicus. The sequence continues at coordinate 327,572 of JAHHFK020002267.1, forward strand.
AGTGGTTGCAAAACAACAAGCAAGCGTAGCATATCAAAAGAGTCTATTCGTGATATAATTTCAGTTAGAAGTAATTTAAATATTGAATTAAATATTTCACGCGGCTTTCCTCCGAGCAAAAGTACAACCGCAGCGTTTTGCAAGTGTTACACTGCGTTGTATTTTGTAAACCTTACGTCACACGGTGTACTGTATCCAATAAATCTGAGATTAATTGAAAGTTATTGATTGGCCATAGAAACCGTTTAAACAATTATTTTTTGTTCTATTTTTACTGAAGTACTTCACGAAAAAGATTTACATTTACGTTGAGAAGAAGCGGATGGCAAAATTCATACACATATATACCATCTTTTTACATGAGAGAGAGCGGGAGTTAAAAATGGCACAGAATTGATACAGAGTTTCAATTAAATGTATAGGAGATATGTCGAAAAACTCCAGGAACTGAGTAAAATACCCTACTACAGATTCAACCAGGATCACCTGGAAACATTTTTTTTATCAGGGCAAAAGTGGGCAACAACAACAATCCAACCACTGTGCAGTTTAAAGCAGCATATGTACAAAAGGTTGGTTGCGAATAACAATGTCACTTTATCGGCATATGCTATTTGCCAAAACTTCGATGAACTGATCATGCTTCATGCTGAAGAAAGTTCTGCGTTCTACCTTGAATCAGTGAAGAACTCATAAACTATTGGATACGATGACGAAAATACAGGTGATGATGAGAATTCTGCTAACATGGTCGGAAATTCTCAAACGGATGATGAGTTTTTCACTCAATCCGAATTCCGATACTCGCGTTCAGAAACAACTAGTTGGAAAACTAAAGTGTGAACAATGCTTGCGACAGGTCATTCGGAATCTCGGGGTCCTTCCTTAGCTCAGTCGGTAATGGCACAGCTACAAAGCAACACCATGCTTAAGGTGGCTGGGTTCGATTCCAGGTCTGGTCTAGGTATTTTTCGTAAAGGAAAATTTCTCGACTCCATAGATAATATAATATTTCTCATGTTGTGGCATAGGGTATAATTGTACTTGCCACACAATCATACTAATGCGAAAATGGTACTTGGCATCGAAAGCACTCAATTTATAACTGTGGAAGTGCATTTAGAACACTAAGTTGAGGGCAAGCAATAAGTTAACTGTGAAAGCAAAATGCTGAAGAAAAAAAAAGGTCATTCAGGATGCCGAATACTTGATAAATTAAACATTGCCAAGTATTATGCGAAGCGGGAAAACAGGATCGTCATGACAATTTACAACGCCCAGCAGCTTGTTTTCATGCAACTATCACGGCACATTTTGAATCAAGATTTAGTGAATAACCATCGCAACATCTTGACAAATTTGTGCATTGATTTTCATCTAAAGCTGCGACTGGAACAATATGCTAAAAAATGTGGTAAAGCAAAGCACATACTCCGCAAAAAGCTTATTAATTTGATTCTTTTCCGGGGTGAAAGCGATTTACCTTAACAGTCATAAACGTTGTTAACCGTAGAGAAATATATAATAAGATAAAATAAATGCAATAATGAAAAATCTATTAAAAAGAATGAAATTATTACCTAAAGGGCGAACACGAAATTATTGCGACACATTCAACAGGGCATAACTTTTTTACCATTGGGTAAAAATCAACCAAATTTTGCACACTTTCTCATTGATGTGTATTGTTTACATGCTGTCAAACTCGAAGTCGTGCTTTTCGATTCAACGAAAATGGAGGTGAACCAACGCGAGTCGAGAGAACAAATTCTTTCCAAACACCTGGAATTTCCTAAACTGTCGCACCGGCAGTTGGGGAAAATGTTGAACATTCACCATTCAACCGTCTCCAGAGTGTTGAAGCGGTTCCAGGAGCGGTTGACGTTGGACCACGGCAAAGGAGCTGGAAGAAAACCGGGACCGGAGAACAAAACGACGGAGGGAAAGGTGAAGCGGATGATTAAAGCAAATCCCAACGTCTCAAGCCGTGATTTGGCTAAAAAGATCGGCATGTCGCAGAGCTACGTCCAGAATGCAAAGAAGAGAGCTGGACTACATGCATACAAGGTACAGAACTTCCCAAACCGCGATGAGCGGCAACAATCGACGGCTAAAACTCGGGCACGGAAGCTCTACGAGAAGATGCTGACAAAATATGGCTGCTGTGTGATGGACGACGAAACGTATATAAAAGCCGATTTTAAGCAAATTCCGGGGTTGGAGTTTTTCACCGGCAAGAGCAAGTTCTATGAGGACGACAAATTTAAGAAGAAGAAAATGTCGAAGTTCGCCTCCAAATATCTCATTTGGCAGGCCATCTGCTCTTGCGGACTGAGGAGTAAGCCTTTCGTGACAAAGGGCACAGTAAATGGCGAGATCTACAAATCTGAGTGCCTCGAGTAGCGCCTTTTGCCGTTTTTGCAGCAGCACGACGAAGCTCCGCTATTTTGGCCAGATTTGGCATCATGCCACTATTCTAAAAGTGTCCTGGAGTGGTATGAGGCCAATTCTGTCCATTTTGTTCCAAAGGAAATGAATCCGCCAAACTGTCCGGAGCTGCGCCCGGTGGAGCAGTACTGGGCAATGATGAAGCGGGAACTTCGGAAGAGCAAGAAGACAGTCAAAGACGAGAAGGACATGTTAAGAAAATGGAAAAAAAAAACTGAGAAACTGGTACCGGATGACACTGTAAAGACTTTGATGGAGGGCATCAAGCGAAAATGCGTTCAATTTTACACTCAAGGCTCCTTCGATTAACTTTTCTTTTGATTTTCGAAGTAAATATATGTATAAAACTACCCTAAAATTTTGGTTTGATTCTAAACATTATAAGAAAATTGGCATGACATTTTCGGTGTCGCAATAATTTCGTGTTCGCCCTTTATGCTTAAAAAAAAATACATGAAGGAACTCGATTCTGTCGAAATCCGGAAAACCTACAAGCGAAAATCGATCATTCTGATGCATGATAACGGGCATCGGAGATATTACGATGAATGGCGCATCCCTTTGTGAATCCAGTGAAATACCTCTTCCTTAAGGTATCTCATATAGTTCTCGAGACAAATCGGTTTTGGGAAGTAGATTTTCTAGATTTTGACTGGTACGAGTATACCCAACAAACACCAATGCTGAATAACTGTTTGTTCAAAAAAAATTGGAGAAGTTGTTCAGCTCTTTCTTCTAGAAAGCTGAATAACTTCTCCAAATTTGTTTGAACAAGCGGTTATTCGACACTGATGTTTGTTGGGTATCTTGTTTATAAATACCTAGTTCGAAAAAGAACGAATGGTGAATGAAGAATCGTTGACATGGCTTATTTTATTACATGGAATATCTATGATGACGTTACATTTTACAAAAAATATAATCGACTCTACACAAAAAACTTTAATTTATTGTTTTAGCAAACAATCTAATAATCGCTTTTACCTTCCAAAAGTTATTTCAATTTAAGAAATATTCAAACGGCTAACAAACAAATGTTCAAAAATAATGGACTTCATGTTTGAACGATCCCTTGAAACTCTTGCGCAATTGATAATTGACCGCTCTCCTTAGATAGCTCTAATCGGCTCCCTCTTCCCATTTGAAACACGTTTTATATGGAGCAATTCCAAATTTTGTACCGATTGTCACATTTAATACCCCTCCCTCCCTTCAGTGCGTTATGTAATTTATGTACAACACACTTTTATGTTTCCACTGGTTCCATGTTCACTGCAAGCGTAAAATGTAACAACATTTGCATTAACATTTTTATCGCACACAATATCTGCATTCCGACCTTTTTAGAAGATACGCTAGATTTTTTTTCGGTTCGACACGTTTGACAGTACCACCGGACCATTTTTTTGAGTTTCAGTGACAATGTACTAGAAGTGTCAATATGTTCCCGGGTTGCTTCCAGTCAACTTGTATCCTACCGTTTTGAAAGCAATATTGCATGCACGATTCCATTCAAGCAATGACATTTATGATGTGCAAAAAAATTTTTGCAGCTTTATCATCGTTATTGGTGGTGGCCGTTTTTTTTCCTTTTTCACATTCCGTTATTGGGAAATCTTTTTGGGGATATTTTTTTTTTTTTTCTTTCCTCTGTTGAATAGTAGAAAAAAAAAGAAGGGAGGGGGGGGGGAAAAATTTTTTTTCTATTTTTATTTTTTTTTTTTTTTTTATATTAATATATATATATTTAAATAAAATTTTTTTTTTTTTTTTGGTTTTTGTGGGTTTGGGAGCCAGGCGCCATGTTTTTTCTTTTTTATTATTATTTTCGATGGTGCCTATTAGGCTCGAGGATTAAACAATTCTAGATACTATTTTCCTTTTTCGAGCAGAGTGAAAGATTGATTTTAGATCAAACTCGTTCATTAGTTCTTGTTGGGTTTATTTTATTGTAGATATACAAATGCTTCGATTTAATATTATAGCTTTATGAAATACTCTTCATCGGAAAACAAATCGTTTAACAATATTATAATTTTCACCGCTGGCCTAGACAGTTTATCATCATCGAAATTTATCATCATCGCAAATAATTGTTGAGCACAACTCATCGTGTGCTATTCGAACGATCGGTCAAGGTTGCTAATACCGCAAGCTAAGTATAATCGAATAGCTCTTCAAGCAAACCTTTGAAAACACTCGACATTTCAAGAGAATTGCTGCGTAAGTATCCTGATGTATCGATACATAAAAAGAAATTTAGTAGCCGGCGTGTAGAAACGTCGTATTATTACATAGCAAATAAAATTGCTGATCAAGAAGTTTTTAATATCGCAAGTCTGACTGTTGAGTACCAGCTTCTGCGTGTTTTAAGAACTCGTAAGTGGCTCTGGATTTTGTTGCTAAGACTTGTTCCCGACAAAATCTGGACAGATTAAATTTGGAATAAAACAAATTTGCTGTTAGCTAAATCCAAGATGCATCTTTTATTCATTTTATTGTGCATTATTAGTCATCTCAAAACTAATTTCAGTAATTTAATTAGGCTGCATGAAGAAACTACGAACTTTTGAGTTTACTCCAGTTATTAGGGTCTGTGCAGACTTCTCTGCAACCGATTTAGCTGTTTTTGTCCAAGATTTTCGAAATTTTTCTATTGCTGTAACTTGTTGTTTATATTGAGAGAGTTTTCTCTTTACGAGAGCCCAATACCACTCGATAGGTCGCAACTCCGGACAGTTAGGTGGATTCGCCTCTTTCGGTACAACATGGACTCCATTTGCTTTATACCATTCCAAAACATCTTTGGCGTAGTGACAAGATACCAAATCAGGCCAGAAAAGCGAGGTAGCGTCATGGCTGGGTAGGAATGGTAACAACCGCTTCTTTAGGCATTCTTCACGGTATATTTCCTTGTTTACCATTGCGGTAGTGATAAAGTTTTGGCTTGCTCGACCACAGCTGCATATTGCCTGCCAAACCTAATATTTTTTGGGAAACTTGGCCTTTTTCTTCTTCCTGAAATGCTCCTCTACGCCGTTCCGTTGCATGGCAGTATAATAAGGAATGTCCCGAGTAACACATCTTTATGATTTTATGTTGAATAAGCTTCTATATAACCAAATCTAGTCTTATAAAAGTATTTTCTGAGGTCCTAGGGAAGCTGCTTAAAGTCTTCCAGCACATAAGTTTCATCATCCATTATCACGCAGGAAAACTTCGTCAAATATTCGTGATACAACTTGCGAGCCCGGGTTTTAGTCGACACATTCTGCTCATCATTACGGTTCGGTACAGTTTTCAATATGAACGACTTCATACCTTGCCGGTGCTCGGAAGTATGCGTGAAAGTTGGAGACATCTTTATTTTTCTAGCCACAGTACTTTCCGGAAGATCTGGTCTCTTCTGCAATATTTGCTTCACCTTCGCGTCATTCTGGTGGTTCCTTAGATCCGGGTTTGTTCCGCTCCCAGCCTTCCTGATTGTTGTCAAACGGGTATCGAAAGATTTAAGAATTTTATGGACAGTGCTTGAAGGTAAACCAAGCTTTTTTTGTATGTTTTCTTACTGGCAGATCCGGATTGCATTGCGGCCGCACGCAATTGCTTTTCGCACTTGCTCTTCTTTTGACGCCATCTTCGATCTAAAAGCTTGTAGTATCACCAAAAATTGATTTTACAAAATGAACAGACATACGTTTATGTTAATGGGGGCGACTCCGGCGTAGTGGTTAACATCCATACCTCTCACGCCAAAGTCACGAGTTCAAAATCTCACCCCCGGACAAGTTACGAAAATGCCCAAAAGCGGTGTTTGAGTGACTACGACCGGTGATGAACCAGCCCGAAGCTAAAAATCTCGATGATGAAGAAACAAAACTTAGCAAAAAAAAACATACGTTTATCAGTCTGCGCAATATTTCACTCGTTGATGAAGTATTTCCAGCGATATACGTATTTAGGGGTGTCCAGAGTTTGTCGCGAACAAGCCTTATAGTGGATGTACATCAACAACAATTCAGCATCGTTGCAAGACAAAATCAACTTTCAGATTCGTTTCGTGTGACATTCGCCAGTTCTGTTCTCCCAAACTTTGTTAAATTGGATGGGCCTTTTTTTTCGGTGCGCTTGTATATGTTGACTGAGGGTTTATAATTATACTAACAGCAAAAGGCTGGGAAACTCGGCTATTCATTGCGACAACAAATTTCGTTGTGTGTAAACCACACTGAGGATTCTTGCATACAAGCTGTGCAGAAATGTATTTATTGTGGCGAGAATCCTTACCCTCTACAGAAGTGCCCAAGGTACAATTAAAAATAATTCCTATAATGTGTAGCGTACCACCTTTGTACACTTCAGGCATACTTAAGCAGAAATGAAGTCTGTACAGCCGTTCAAGATGAAAACCAATTCTTTTCATCCTATTGCACCAACTCCTGGATGAAGTCTGTACAGCCGTTCAAGATGAAAACCAATTCATTTCATCCTATTGCACCAACTCCTGGATGCAGTAAGAACTATCCGCCATTACCAATAAAGGAAAATAAGGTGTGGCCCATTTAGTATTGTAACAAACATTTTTGATTCTTACAGCGACCCTAGCAGTCGGATTTGTAACTATGACATCTTATGTGTTCCCTATAACAATAACAACATCATATGTTTTTTTTTTTTGCGGTGCAGTTATAATGTGTTTCAGAGAAATACAAAATGGAAGAAGAAAGAAGAAAAATAATTGTGCGCAATCATTTGGAAAACCCTTCGTGGTCTGGGCCAAAACTTGCTAAAGTGTTGGGTTTTCCCCCGAAATACCGTGTGGCGTGTTTTGAAAAAGTACAGAGAAACTTTGTCGACGGATTGCAAGCCTCAAAGCAAGCGTCGGGCGGGTACTGTAAATCGTCAACTGCGGAACAAAGTCATCAAGAACATTAGGGCAAACCCCAACATCTCAGACCACGATTTGGCCAAAAAATGTCGCGCCGTACGCAGTACCGTGCAGCGGATTCGTCTCCATGAAGGCTTCAAGTCATACCGTGCCTGTAAAAAACCAAATAGGGATCAAAAGCAGAACAATGTGGCCAGAATCCATGCCAGAAAACTGTTTGATCAGGTGTTGACAAAATTCAATGGCTGTCTCCTCATGGATGATGGAACCTATGTAAAGGCCGATTTCAAACAGCTACCGGGACAAAATGTTTACTTGGCTACGGCTCGGGGATATGTTCCTGCAAAATTCAAGTTTGTGTTTGCAGATAAATTTGCACGTAAAAATATAATTCGGCAAGGCATCTGTAGTTGCGGTAGGAAGACCAAGGTTTTCATCACTGATAAGACATTTAATTCAGAGCTGTACAGAACGAAATGTCTTAAAAACCGAATATTGCCATTCATCAGATCCCACAATGAACCTGTCATGTTTTGGCCAAATCTTGCTAGCTGTCATTACATTTAAACAGTGCTACAGTGGTATGAAACCACCGGGATTCAGTTTATACCGAAAGTACTCAATCCACCAAACTGTCCCCAGCTCAGACCGATAGAGAGATTTTGGGCTATTATGAAGAGGAAGCTGAAGGCAGTATCATCAAAGGCATCAATGAACTGGGTACTAAATGGAATAAGATTGCCAAAACGATGGATGAGCATAATGTGCGCCGGTTGATGAAAAGTATTCCGGGAAAAGTCCGCAAATATCTTCAAAATCGAGATGATAAATTTTTTTTTTCATTTTCCCTCTAAAGTTCACATAAAGTCAAAGTTAAAACAGAATCCTATTTTGATAATGTATATCCGAAATATGCGCAATAAGGAGTGTATCGAATATAAGCTATCCACATACATTTGCGTTGTACGCATGTATTTGTGATGGTTTTTTATGCTCTGAACACTGCATGCTGTGCGTTTGACTGTCAGCTTTCTTTTGTTTACTTGTTTGTGCGGTTCAAATTCTGCGTTTTCAAAATGTCGCGTATTGAAAAGGAAGTGAAAATTAAGGTTCTGGACACATGGCTTAGTGAGCAGGGTATTACTATGCGAATATTGGCGAAGCGGTTTGGAATTCATCATGCGAGTGTTAAAACCATCATTAATAAGTTTGGGGAACACTATTCTTTGGATTAGCTACCAGGAAGAGGCAGAAAAACCGGTTCTTCCAACCCGAAACTGGAGCAGAAAGTGGTATCTCTAATCATGAAGAACAAATCAATGTCAATACGTGATTTGGCCAAAAAAGCAGAAACGAGTGTCGGAATGATCCAGCGTATCAAGAGGCGAAACCACTTGAAGACCTACAAGAAGCAGAAAATCATTATTGAATATTCATTGCTCATTTTACCTCTTCCATGTGATTTTTTTTATTTGTCCTAAAACACATCACAACTTTTTATGGCTCATTCCCAATTTTTTGCCTGGATTTATTTTCTGCTCTCTGGAACCCATTTAGTTTTCAAATGGTGTTGTTGAATATTTCATGGGAAAGTTTTCACGATATCAAATTATTTTTGAATTTAAAGATGGGTAACTGTATCTGCTACCTAGAATATTTGAGTTTTTTTTATTGTGGTTATTCAGTTATTTATTGCTCATTTTACTATTTTTATGGGAAAATCAAATAAAAATTCCAAGACACATGCGAGTCGTTTAGTGCTCAAATTATATCATTTGGCGGAAATAAAGCCATATTTATTTGCACATATACTAATAGCTGTTGCTTTATTTGACATATTTACCGGCCACAATTAGATTATCCAAAGATCATTTCTCATCTATTATTGCTCATTTCTAAATTTTTAATGCTGATCACACATTATTTGTTGGCACAGGCCATAATTATTTAGTGGCACTTTTTTTATTTTTTATTGCTCAAATCTTTCTTTTAATTGATGATTAATTATGCTGCCGTCCGGAAATTGTATTCGCGTCTTTTGCAGCGTCCGGATGCATGCGTTTTGATGGACGATGAGACCTATGTAAAGGAGGACTCAAAAACCCTTCCAGGTCCACAATACTTTACTGCCGTCGTTGGGGAGGATGTGAGCGATGCGGACAGGTCGATTCAAGTGGAGAAATTCGGTCGAAAGGTACTGGTATGGCAAGCAATATGTTCCCGTGGTTTGAAGTCAACCATTTTTTACACTACCGGAACTATAAATGCGGAAATCTATCGGTCTGAGTGTCTCCAGAAGAGATTGTTGCCTTTATATAAGAAGCATAGTACACCTCCACTGTTTTGGCCGGATTTAGCGTCGGCTCACTATGCCAAAACCACTCTCAATTGGCTTGCGGAAAAGGGTATAGATTTCGTTGAGAAAAATATCAATCCACCAAATTGCCCTCAGCTTCGACCCATCGAAAGTTACTGGGCAATCGTGAAGAGGGTCTTCAAGAAGACTGGTAAGGCAGCTGGGAACATGCAGGAGTTCAAAAAAATTTGGGCTCAAGCGTCCAAAAAATGCGATGCAACACTTGTCCGGAACTTGATGAAGAGCATTCGATCCAAAGTTCGAAAATTTAACCTCGTACAATAAAGGATCAATTTTTTGTATGAATAAAATATCGGTTTTCAACATAATTTGAAAGAAAGTTTGTGGATAGCTTATTTTCGATACACTCCTTAGTCTATGTTCCAACAAAAGAGATACAAGTCGGATCGAGGATTGATCGCTTTTTCAGTCACTGTGGCATTCAATGTAGACATACACAATACATATACAACACCCTCTTAGGAGCTTAGTTTCTGCCTTGCTTATGACATTGAAATCATACCTTAAGCAATTGTTTGTTTCATGTCCAATCCTAGCGTCCATTATATCCTTCAATTCCAATCCAAGCGTCAATTATATCCACTCTGGAAGCCCTCAATCCCCCCATCGTAGTCGAGCCATTCCAGCCAGCGACCAGCAGCCGTCCCGGCCCTACGTGTGGGTGCGGAGAAAGGGGCTTGCAAAACGTGAATACACGTAAGTACGTATGCGCTAATTGCCCTTCAAGATCTGATTCGCCCTCCGTGTCCAGCGTTTTTCCATTGTTTGACGCATCTCAACAATCCCAGCTTGTGAGCCGAACACCGGGACGCATCGAACACAGCACTATGGAAGCCCTCGATCTCCCCCACCGTAGTCGAGGCACTCCAGCCACCGACCAGCAGCCGTCCCGGCACTACGTGTGGGTGTAGGGATAGGGGTTTCCAAAGCGTGAACTCAGGCAAGTACGTTTGCGCTAATTGCCGAACAAGATTTGAATCGCTCTCCGATTCCAGGCCAAGATCCAGCTTATCGGTATACTACCAGAATGTGCAAGGTATGCGCACCAAAATTGCTCGTCTACGTATGCTGCTGTCCAGTTGCGACTACGATTTGCTCGTTATCACCGAAACCTGGCTTCGTGACGATATCGAAAGCGCAGAGATTTCTCCCGACTACACTTTTTTCCGCTGCGATCGCAGTGCAGCAAGCAGTCATCACTCACGGGGTGGTGGTGTGCTGATTGCCGTGAAGCATCAATTACGCTGCGAGGCGTTTCCACTGTCAAATAGTGAACATTTGGAGCAAGTAGCGGTTCGGATGAGTCTGGATCACCGCTCCCTCTACATCATCACAATTTATATAACCCCCAAACTCGTCCGCTGACCGATATTCTGACTATGCAAATGCAGTGCAGATTCTCGTAAACAGTGCGTCAGCAGAGGATATCATTTTGTCTTTGGGTGACTTCAACCTCCCAAATTTGCAATGGCAGTTGGACGAAGAGTTAAATGGCTACATCCCTACAAACATTTCATCAGAACACGAGCAGTCTCTCATCGAAGCATTATTTGCTACCGGCCTGCGGCAAGGCACCATCATGCGCCGTTCGTTTTACTATTCGACGTGGGCGACGTTATTCCGACCTTGCTCGATGACGATGTTGACAGTTTACGCTACGACTTTAATAGGTGTGATTTCGATCGGTTGAAAAAAGCATTTGGAGAGGTTGATTGGAGCTTTCTCGTGAGGACCGCAATGATAGACGAAACATCTGCAGCATTTTACGACAGACTTCAAGTTATTGTAAACTAGTATTAAGTAGTTCAGTCTGTACGATTGTTTTTATTGAAGACGGTGATAATAATAAATAAATAATAAATAATTCATCGAATCAGGTTGGAGATAAAAGTACTGTACTACTGTAAAACTGCCGTAGTTTAGTGCCTAAACTAAACTTGTTGCATTTTTTAGTTAAAAATTCCGATTGTAATAACATGGTCTACTTCTGAAAATCAACTCAATTTCCACGATTTTCACATTATACAGCAGGACTGAGACGATTTGTACGGAGGTGTACTTTAAAGGATAAAAAAGTGCTATCCTTTCTACAAAATTTCTCTTCAAGCCCTTTCAGGCGTCTGAATCTTTGCTTGTCAAATAATAAAAACCTTTGCATAGCTGAAGCTATATGTTCCTCCAAAAAGTTTCCCAAGCCATAGTCAGCTCTGGAAGTTCTATTCCAGTTTCTATTTTACCGTCGCCACCATTGATTCTGAGTAACATGGATTCCCATGGTACTGGGTGAGGAGACCTACACAAAGAAAATAGCGCTGCTATTTATAACGATTTCAATAAAGAAAAGTTCCAAGTACACCGTTCAAATAGAGACCAGCCACACCTGGCTGGGACGATGAATGCACAAAGATTGTATTTACAAAAATCTGACACCTTCAAAGCTTACCATAGACACCTGACTTCCGCTTACATTCAAAGCTTCCGAAGAAATTCAAAGCTTGAAACCAACTTGTCATGCAACAATACGAGTTTATTTCCAAAATAATTCAAAGGACTCAGACGAGAAACACCAATGTCCACTTTATTTTATTTTTATTTTTATTTGTCGTCAATAAAAGTAGATTATTGCTACAATTATTACATTATTCGTCTTGTTTTGTAATGCTTACATTCGTCGCATTGTCAAATTTAGATCATTTCATTTACATTAAATACTTAGCTAGCTAGTTTGAAAAAAAAAAATTTAGTGTAAAACAAAAGACATTTACACCGTCTTCAACTCGAGGTTGTACAGACTGAACATTAAACATAGTACACATTAGAACGGACACTTTAACCTAACACCAAGTGGACAAGATTGGACATTTTTGTTTTGCGAAAAGTTCAAGAGGCTGGACCGGAAATCGAACCTTCACTTCATGGAAATCGCTTGAACGACGGGAAACGCCGCTAACCGCTTGACCACGAAACCCACACTTTTGTTCATTGTCACATCAATCCACAACTTTTGACGGCACAATAGACCAAGGAATTGCATCTAAGTTTAATGATTATTTCATCAGTAGTGTTTCATTGATCAATCAATCTATTGAATTGGTTGATGAACCTGATAAAATAAAGCAGCCAGTTAATAGTAATTGCAGATTTGACGGTTTTCACCCCATCAGAATAGATAAACTTAGAAATATTTGCTTTCCATTAGGAAAATCGGCTGGAGTAGAAAATGTCAATGCTAGAGTTATTCAAGATTGCTTTCATGTCATTGGTCGCATTTTACTGGACCTTATGATTGAATCATTATAAACTGGGCACGTGCCTAAAGTGTGGAAAGAATCGTTGGTTGTTCCGATTCAAAGGGTTACTGGAACGATTAAAGCCGAAGAGTTTCGTCATATCAATATGCTGCACACATTAGAGAAAATTTTAGAACTTGTTGTGAAAGGCCAGTTGTTAGTATATTTAAATAGTAATTCTTTGTTGATACCGGAACAATGTGGCAACCGGGAAGGCCATTCTTGTGAAACCGCGTTGCATTTAGTATTGGCAAAAAGGAAAGATAACTTAGAGAGAGATACAATTGTTGCTGTTTTTTGGATCGGAAACGCGCTTTTGAACCAATTTCTAGGCCCTTGTTGTTGAAAATAATAAAGCGCTTTGGAATTTTGAGTACTCCATAGAGATGGTTTCAACGTAGAACTACGTTTCTCTTTTGTATACCGGGTGTCATTTCAAAATTTTAAAAAATGAGAGCGTTACGCAAAAGTGAAAGGTTTTTTAACGCTAATAGCTCTCGTTTGACTGAACAGAATGACTTCATTTATACACCATGTGATCAGAAAAACTTACAAATATTTTGGAATATAATTTCAATTAAGTGCTATAAGAATGAGTAGTTCAATTTTTTCTTGAGAAATCATAGTATGGTTCGGACAAATTATTATCCATCAATGTGGTTTTGTCGTGCACGAATATGGAGTATTCGATTGCAGTGTGGAACACTTCATTTTTCCAAAGAGGAGTAGGTGACTCTGATACACAAAAGTCTTCGATCATATTAGTGAACATCAAATCTAAGTAGCAATTGTTCTGATTTTTCACGTGATTTACTTGATTGAGCCCGATTTCAGAACTTTTGTCAAATAGAGTACGGAGCGTTTCATTTTCCCCTGCAATCGGTATCAAAAGGGACTCATTTTCATTGTCAATAATAAAATTGGCTGCCCTCTGGTTAAAATCACCGTAAATGTGAACATTTGTTTCGGGCTCAAACTTTGAAACTATACTACCGGCAATACTAAAAAATAGTTCAAAAGAATCTTTTCTCGCATATTCTGGAGGAAAATATACTGCTACAAAAATATGAACTTGTTCTCCAATAAGACATTTGACCCAAACATGGTCAAATTCTTTACATTTCCAAGATTCAATTTGTTCGCAATCATAATCAACACTAACTGCTATAAGAACACCTCCACCACATTTTTTGTTGGATAAAAATTTATCGCGATCATCCCTAAAAACATTAAAACGATCACCGAAAACTTCTTCATTGTTAACGCTAATGTCCCAACTCGTTTCTGTTCCTAAAATCACAGGAAAGCTACATGCTGCCACTTGCTTATAAATTTCATTAACTTTAACGGCACTTTTCATCCTGTTAAAGTTCTGGCAATACACTAGTAACTCCTTACTTTTAATGTTATTAGCATGCTGCAATGTCTGTGACCGATCTAAATAATTTAAACTAATTACCTCTCCTTCCTCATGTTGAGAGCTCGTCAAATCCATAAAATCGTCGGATACTTCCTCTACAGAGAGCGTTAATTTGGACGAAAAAACGAATGTCTATGTGCACACGCTTCGCACGATGTTAAACGGTTTCCTGGAGGCGGTGGGGTAAATGGGCCTGGATGCGGTTGCGGTAGTTGATGATCAACCGGGTATGGGTTTAATGTCTCACCACGTCGAAATCCGATCCAACGCGGGGTTTCTACCGAAGGGGGCCTGGAAAATGCCACCTTTGCTGCTGCAAGTAGATCCCTATCCATTGGAAGAACTGCTGGGTGACTATTTTGATGACCGATATGATTTGTGTAATTTGTGATATTGCTGCTGCAGGTGTTGTTGTTGATATTACTTCTGGAACTAGTTTGCCGTCGCCCCGTTAATCCTTGTTGATGATGATGTCTGTTGGATCCATTGGTGCTCCTGTTCCATTGTTTATTATGAGCTTTCCTTCGCTTTATTGCCTTATCTCTGGCCTTCTGCTGCTGAACATGACGTTGCTTTCGTAGATCATATTCGTTCCAGTTTGGGCGCCAAATTCTTTTCGACCCTAGTGTGCGCCATCCTTCTTGGAGTTCATTTTCTACCTGCGCGCCAGCGTTAGCTGTATTAAATTCGTTCATAAGGCTAGGGGGTGACACCGCTGGTGCCAATCGATCAGCGCTAATATTGCTGTCCAAAGTGTTAATTGCACTAGCAAGCGGTTTTACTTCATTAAAAATATCACCAACTGTAATGGCTATATTTTTTACTTCATTCAAAGCATCACGCGTTTGAACAGATGCGTTAGCAGTGTGTTGATTACAATGAGCGGCCATGTCCTTGGTACGCCGCTCAAGGTTTGGACTTCGTTGCAGATTTTTTTCAGTTCTCTGGTCAAATCATTTGTAAGGTCTTTCACGTACTCCGTAATGCGATTTCTCGTGGTTTCCATTGAAATATTTAACAGCGACGTCAAATGGTTTATTATTGCCACAAGCTCATCGGACTTATTGACCGAGTTATTCTCGAAATCGCGCGATATTGACGACACAGCGTTTTCAACTGACGACGATGTATTTTCGTTTACATACGTCACCGATTCTTTAAGCTGGACCTCAATATTATCAAACAACACGTCTATTGTACTAAGCTTTTTGAGCGCTTTAAGGTCAGCAGCTACTTGAAGATTGGCATCCGTTTGAGATTTAATTGAATCCATAATCCGCTCCTGCTGACAAAGCACCTTGCGTGTGTCGATTCCTGTTTTTAGATGATGTTGACAATCGGAACACAGAGGTATCATATACAATGATAATAACTGCTCCTGATGCCGTTGAACGCCTATGCAAGCCGCGTGATAACATTTGTCACAAAATTCACACTTCCACATGAAGCGATCGTTACTGATATTGCACGACGTAACACTGCAATTCATAATGATGACCTTAACTTTTTCGGGTCTTGCGCGCGGCGTAAAAAAATATTGTAAAAATTAAATACGGAGGTCGTAGAAAATGCGACTGCACTCGGTGACGAAAAAAGCTTTGCTGCCGGTGTCTGGTTTTATAACTTATAACTTTGCTTCGTACTGCATTCTCGTGCCTCTCTTCTTTGTAGGCAATGCTATCAACACCAGTATAAGTACACGATTTGAACCAAAATGATTTCATTGGGATATTCAAGTTCGATTTAGCGGTTTGTTTTTCGCTCTCTCGTTACGAAGATTTTTTTTCTGGTTTTTTTTTTATCTCATTCGTTTTCTCGCGATTGGGTCTGGCTCGCATATTATCGGCTGCGCTTGCATCAACAAACCAGAAAAAAAAGCGCTGCAAAGTGTTCCAAGTTTCCCCGCTAGACCTATTGCCGTGGCAATCGGTCAAAAAAATCCATAATTCACGCGGGCGACATCCGCTTCCGAAGCCTAGTATAAAGTATAAAGTATAAATAGAGCATTTCTCTGCCAAATGCGCAAATGACTGAACTCGACCCTCTCCGATTTGGATGAAACTTTGCACATGTCTTCGGAATTGGTGCCGATGCATTTTCATGCGTTTTGTCATGCGTATTTTTCAAAAAATCATAACTCGAAAACCGTTGGTAGTAATAAAATTGCGTCTGAGAAAAAGTTGTAGTTAATTAATTAAACTTTATGAAAAAAATATGTACACTGTAAAAAAAAAATTTTTCTTCAAAAAAATGCAAAAATTAAACTTAAAAATCAATTAGCAAATCTGTCCAACGTACGATTTTTATAATTTTTTTTCAAAAAGGCTTTGAGTCATAAGAAGAAGAATAGAAGTTGTTTTACCATAGAGCAACTTAAGATAAAAAAGTTCTTTGAAGTAAGAAAAATTAAATTTTTTTCTAATTTGTTGTTTTCGCATAAATAACCATATTTTAATACTATAATACGATCCTTCTAGCGATTTTAAACAAAAATGCTCTTGGTGAGCAACATTCTAAATGTATCTGTTTTCAAGCTAATTTGAAATTAATGTCGAAAAAATGGCTTTTTCCATGAAAATATCCCTTTTTCAAATGTTCGTCGTGATTGTCCATCTGCAAAAGTATTCTTTTAAAATTGTACATAAAATTTTCTACAATATACCTTTTATTACCGAGAATACTAGACAAACTGATTCCTGATATTTACTGTAGGTAACACGACAAAATTTGCTGCTTTTACTTACAGTATATTATGAAAACCTAACCCGAAACAAAAATAATTAGTATTCATGTTAGTGTACAAGCGTATTTTGTTCAGGTAGAAACATAATGTATTTAATTAGTTAAACTGTTTATACCAGTAAGAATACAATTGTTACGCCCATTTATACCTATTCATGCATTCCCTTTGGTGTTGACAGAAAATATAATTTACATGCATACCCCTGCACATACCAATATTTCAAAAAAGTACCTAAAGTGCGTACCTAGTACGTATAAAAAGGATTACATTACAAAGTCATGACATCAGTTTAACAGTGTCTTTCATAAGTAGCGTAAAGTGTAAAACGATTTGAAATGGAACTCGAAACAAAGCATTGTTGTAAACCTTTTCGTGAAATCGGGAGACGGTGTTCACCTAAACTTAGAAATTTAACTGACAAGTTAATTGAAAAACTTTTATCCATGCAGTGTACGGTCCATTTGGACACGTCATTAAGAATGTGTGATTCATGTCGGTTATATTCGTATCGTCGTAATCCTGTCGAAAGAGTGGAGTAACCAGAAAACGGTGGACATGACGAAGCACCAACCACATCACGGAACGATTTGGAGGAAATATCATCGGCAGCTTCAATTACCTCGGCATCTTCTCAGGACAGTGACCTACCGGATTATTCCAGGATACACAACATTGAGTTATTCAATAATGGAATTGCAGGAATAAATGTGTCTCCGATATCCATTAGAGAATTTAAAAACGATAAATACCGTCGGCAAAAATTTGCCGAAATAGTAGCAGGTATTAGAAAATATCTATTCAGCTTACCACCACAAGAAGCAGTCGAAGAGTTAGCAACATTGAAAACAAAGGTTGTGGAATATGATGAAATTATTTCCAAATTGAAAGAAAAATTCATAGAACCAGATTGTTCGAGAATAGGGAAGCGGAACCTATGTTCACCATAGTACATATATTCATCACATTCTGCAGTCATCCAACTTCAAACGTTAAAAGATGTTTAATTTCTCCAATAAACGGACGCAGTAACCAAGAATATATAATCCTGGCAAATAAAATTAGGTCTTGAATATAATTAAAAGCTACAAAAACGTATCGGAGACTTAAATTTCGTAAAAATAATGAGCAGTCAGATTTTCAACACAATTTCTTAACTTTGCACTACAAATTCGTCGTATTGATCTAACCGTTCTAGGGAATATACCCGAGCCAGACTCCAAGTTTTCTCTTTAATTGCACTTTATCCTCACACATTTTCGTTGCGTTATTGCACAAACCATAAAAATCACACTTCACTTATTACACTTGCCACACGAGAATCTACGAATACGTGATCAAATACGAGAAAACTATGGGATTAATTTTCACAATAATTTAAATACGCTTGCACCTATTCTGAACCGTGTTTACAATCGACGTAATCGCTTGATGTTGCCAAACTATTTTATTATGACTGTTATTCGAATGAAATGGGTTTGGCAGTACATCAATATCACCTGTTTTGGGGGAGTGCTACAAATCGCCCAAAGTTAAACTATTTTATTTTTCCATAGATTAAATATATAATAACATACTTCTAATTGTAGATTTTTTCAATATTTAACGAGAAATAAAATCCCACATTTAATAATAGTTTTCCATCTCTGTTGAATTTGGCGGCACTGCTCACATACTGTATAGCATACACATCAACACGTACACTAGTTCAATTCATAGAGCATTCTATGCCCAACGTTATGGTGAGTCTTGTTGTCAATATTCTCATGGAAGAATAACAAACAAACCCGTTTATTTTGGCTTGGTTATATGTGGTTATATGCAGGCTATCCAACACAATTAAAGTGCTGTCAAATGATCTACTTCATGCGAGAAATTTAATTTTGGGTGTAGTAGTGGAGAGCGTTAACTTGGTTATATTTTTTCATGATTAAAATCAGTACGATTAACATATGTACACAGATGGGATTAATGTTTTTCGTGATATTATTAAAATAGGTACATAGCAGTGGCAACTTTTCCGTATTAAATTGGAAGAAAATTATCAGAATCGAATGTTTTGTGCGTTTCTAAACGATTAACGGTAAGTGGACGAATAAATTGTGAATAACTTGTGTACTTAGTGTTCGGTATTCAGTGCATATTCACCGATTTCCACTGGAGGTCTGCTTATTGAGCTCAAGATAGGTACCGCTTCCCTACATAAAATACGAATATTAACAGTTTTGCCTTATTCGTGGACGATTCAGCAGATAACGAGCAAATTTGAAACAAACAAATACCTTGCATTACAAGCAAAAGAATTGGCAGCCGAAAATGGAGTATTGGCTACCCCCAACGACAGATCGGGGAATCGTTTGAATCCGGATATAAAGCATCAAGTGATATAATTTTTTGACGAGGACGACATCAGCAGAGCCATGCCGGGACAAAGAGATTATGTCTCTGTAAACACTAATGGTAAGCGTCAACAAATTCAAAAACGGTTACTCGATTTAAAGAAGTCAGTGAACATAAATTTGGATTTAGTACTTTTGCAGCATTACGACCAAAACATTGTAAATTGCTAAATGCTTCAGGTTCTCACAACGTTTGTGATTGCACAATTCACGAAAATATTGATTTAATGCTTCACAGTTTAAAAAAATATTCATTCAATACTGATTGTAATCAACATTTTGAGAAGTTATTGTGTAATTCATCATCAAGGTCAAAATATTGTTACCTCCGTGAATGCGAAAATTGTCCCACGCTGTCAGAATTTGAGATAAGATTTTTAAAAGAACTTGAGAAACATAACTTGTCTGAGATATCGTTCGAACAATGGATTACAACTGATAGATGTAATTTAGAAACGCTATTAAAACCTGTCGATGAATTTGTTGAATATTTTAGCGAGAAATTAGAAAAATTATTAACTCATGATTATATAAAAACAAAGCAATCTAAATTTTTAAAAGATACAAAGTCTTCATTAAAAGAAGGAGAAGTAGTTATTATTTGCGATTTTGCAGAGAATTATTCATTTGTACTTCAGGATGCTGTTCAAAGTCATCATTGGAACAATGATCAGGCTACAATTCATCCGTTTGTTATTTATTATATGGAGTCAGGAATGCTTACAAATCTAAGTTTTGTTGTAATATCAGAAGTTCTAAGACATGATACAATTGCGGTACAAGTATTTATTTCTAAATTACTAACGTATTTAAATCAACTAATGAATATAAAAAAGGCCATTTTTATGTCTGATGGGGCTGCTTCCCAATAAAAAATAGAAAAAAATTTGCAAGCCTCTGCAAGTTTAAAGAGAAAAATTGATTCTGAGTGGCATTTTTTCGCAACTTCACATGGTAAGGGACCATGTGATGCAATTGGCGGCACATTAAAACGAATGGCAACAAGAGCAAGCTTGGCCAAACAACATGAACATCCAATAACAAGTGCGAAAACTTTGTATGATTGGGCTATTAAGAGAAATCAAGAAAATTTCACAAAAATATCATTTTGCTATGTTTCACAAGAAGAATATGAAGAGGGAGCTGCAGAATGGGGTGGTAGTTATCAGCAAACAAAAATGATTCCTGGTACACAGAAATATCACTCCTTCACTCCAGTTGCAGATAACAAAATCGCTGCGAAAATATTTTCAACTGACGAAATACTGAGTTTTCATAATATTTATAGGAATGTTAGGAAATAGTGTTTGTAAAAATGTAAATACAATTTTTTTAAAAATAGTAGAAAAAATAAATAAATCATGTATGAACAAAAAAAAAACTCAAAATTTTTATTTGGTAATTAAGATTCGTTAATTTCGTTAATTAAGAAGGTGTTCAATCTTCTTGGTGTCATAAGAATAGTTGTTGGAAATTTTATGTTCAATTTGAAAAAAATATTTTTGAAGATAGACAATCACGACTAACTTTTGAAAAAGGGATATTTTCATGGAAAAAGCCATTTTTTCGACATTACTTTCAAATTATCTCGAAAACGGGTACATAAAGAATGTTGCTCACCAAGAGCATTTTTGCTAGGAATCATTAGAAAAATCGTATTATATTATTAAAATATGGTTATTTATGCAAAAACAACAAATTGGAAAAAACTTGAATTCTTCTTACGTCTAAGAACTTTTTTATCTTAAGTTGCTTCATCGTAAAACAACTTCTGTTCTTCTTTTTATGACTTAAAGTCTTTTTTAATTTTTTTTTTATAAAAATCGTACGTTGGACAGATTTGCTAATTGATTTTTAAGTTTAATTTTTAATTTTTTTGAAGAAAAAAAATTTGTTTTACAGTGTACATATTTTTTTCATAAATTCAAATTGATTAACTACAACTTCTTCTCAGACGCAATTTTATTACTACCAACGGTTTTCGAGTTGTGATTTTTTTGAAAAATACGCATGACAAAACACCTACGCCCTTTTGAAAAAAATGTCTTGAGTCAAAAAATTCCCTTAACCCTCGGAAAATCCATCGTTACCAATTCCGAAGCCATGTGCAAAGTTTCATCCAAATCGGAGAGGGTCGTGCAAGATTTTGACTTTTTCCGGCTGATTTTATCAATAACCATCGTCCTTTTCAGGACCAATTAAATATTACAATAGTAGAATTTGTGTTCCACTGAAATGTTCATGATTTATCCTGAACAACCTTTGCATATTATCAAAACAAGTAAATTTTTGATTGTTGGGGGGAGTAGGGGGGGGGGGGTAATTAAAACAGATTTTTTTTTTAAATCAAGAAGAAAAAAAAAAGGGTTGGGTTGGATTATATTTTTTTTTAAAAAGGGGGGGGAAAAAAAAAAAAAAATTTTTTTTTTTTAAAAAACTATTTTTTTTTATATAATAAAAAAAAAAAAAAAATATAACTAGGGTGCCAAAAAAAATCGACTTTTCGAATTTCAAAAACGGGTAGTGCTCAAAAGTTTCGTCTCCTCAAAAAAAAGTCCCCATGCAAAATTTGAGCTCAATCGGACTTCGTTAAGTGTTGGACCAAAGCGGTCAAAGTTTGACTTTTTTGAAACACGAAAAATTTCCCAAGGGGGGGGGGTACGTGAAAATTCCGAAATCGATTTTTTGTTTTTGATGCCAAATGTCTTAGAAATGCATGAAACGTCGAGATCTGGTGTTATCTCGAAAAAAAAATTTTTGAAAAAAATTGACTTTTTGGGGAAATTTTTTGAGGTGGAGGAGTGAAATGAATTTGATATGGAGGATTTGAATTCAATTGCTGAGATATCCATGGCAATAGTACTGAAACATGTCTTATATCATCGTTGGCAACTGCTAGCATATTATGTGATATTTCATTAGGGTGGTTCACTTGTTTTGCATTAGGGTGGTCCATTTTATAGAAAAATAAAAAAAATAAGATAATAGTATCAAAACATCTCTTATATAATCGTAAGCCATTATCAATATTAAATATATGATATTTCATTAGGATGGTTCATTTATTTTCCATTAGGGTGGTCCTTTGAGTTGGAAATTAAAAGCAACAAAATATTTCCAGCAAATTTACCAGTCAATATTTTTTGTATAGTTTGAAACCATGATTCTTTTTTGGCATACTACACTTCGTTAAGATATTTTTATTATGTTTTTTTTAATAGTTAACAAAAATGTGCCGTTACCAAAATATGGACAAAAATAAGGAAAAAAAACGATTTTTGATGTACCCAAATTATTACAATAGCTTGATAGGCGACTACGAAGTGCAACAAAAGTTTTTTGTTTATCTTTTCTAAAGAGGTTCTTGGCCTTGGACTGCTTCATTTCAGAGAAACACAAGTAGGTACGTTATAGGGGATCAAAACAAAAGTACGTTACCTGCCGCTTGCTGTGGTATACGCGCTTCGGTAGTGACAACGTCTGCTTCGAATGCTTTTTGTTCTGAAGTGTTATCTACCCAAACAAAATATAAGCTACCCGTAGGCAACGAATACGTCCCAAGCGAGCAGTTTTGAAAGACTGAGTAGGTAATGAAATGGCCACACATTTGGTATATAAGGAATTGTTATTTTTAGTTTTACTCATTCAGTATTTTTATATTTGAACGAGGAACCGCGGTCTAGTCAACAGTTTTTTGTTTTTCAAAATGGAGGATATTCGGCTAGTTGGAAAATACCTACCTTTGTTCCCCGAATCTTCGAATTTGCCTACATACAACGAAGTTTTCCGGAAATTCATGTTTCATTTGCGAGCAGAGAAGCAAAAGACTAAACCAAGTGCACAATTAACAATACAAGCTTTGAAAGTATCATGGAATAAAAAGCATTTGAACCATTTGCTCGACGACAGGACAGTGCAACATAAAATCTTGCGGTACTACGAAACTTGGAAAATCTTGCAGAAGCGCAAGCTAAGAATGTCGGCGAGAGAAATTGAGAAGAGAAAGGATTTCTCTGATTCATTGCAGAACCTTTTCGATATCGGGAAGAGGTATAAACCGAAGAATAAAGTAGAAAGAAAAGCATATCGGTATTTGCAAGAACAACGAGAACTAACTCTTCCAACAACAAGTGAGTCTTTTCCAACGGCAACTATCTCGTGTAGTGATTTTGAGGAGGAAGAAACAGCAGAGGCGACAACAGAGACTAATCCACGAACAAGTGAGCAGGAAGAAGCAAGTCTACAGGAAAGAAAAAATTTAACTGCTAGTGATTTCGAGTCCTCATCTCAAACCCAGAGTGAGTCCGTTCCTTCTATCAGTACTATCGGCGAAGATTTTCAGATACCGGGTAAGTGTAAATTGAATTAATTTCAAATATGTTTTAAAATGTTTTTCGTGGTTAACAAACGATTGATTCTTAAATTTTCTTCTAGGTCCTTCCAAATCGTCTTCAACTTCTAAATCACCATTAAAAAATGTCATTACTGTCGATGTGGCTGCTGCTTTGGACCGCTGCAAAGTGAGTGATCGAAATGCGGTATTTCTAATATCATCTATAGCGAAATCATTGGGGCACGACGTTTCAACATTAGTGTTAAACAAAGAGTCCATTAGGAATTCAAGAAAAGAAATTCGTGTGCAAAAGCAGAACGAGCTGAGAGCAACATTTAAGCCACAGGTTAACTTAACAGTTCATTGGGATTCAAAACTGCTTCCTAGTATATTGTCGTCTAAAGCCACCCCCAAAACTGAACGATTGGCTATAGTTGTATCTGGTGAAGGCATCCGTAAGCTGTTAGCTGTTCCTCCCATCAAAAATTCAACAGGAATAGAACAAGCAGAAGCGGTGTACAATGCAGTTGTCGATTGGGATCTTGAAGACAGGTAATTTCTATTAGTTTCAATATTATTATTGATAATTTTTAAATTATACCGTTATTCCGTGTTTTAGGGTTATGTTTACATCATTTGATACCACTGCGTCAAACACTGGTCGAAAGAAAGGAGCGTGTCAACATCTTGACAAAATGTTTAAAAGACAGCTGATTGGACTTCCCTGTAGACATCACATACACGAGCTGTTAGTTGGCAAGGCATTCAAGGCACTACAATTTGAAACTGCACAATCTCCAAATGTTGAGATTTTTAAGCGGTTTCAGACGGAATGGCACCGTTTAGAAAAGAGCTCATACCATTCTGGTGTTAATGATGTATTCGTTAAATCATCAATAACAGCCAACGAGAGGGTGGATCTCTTGAATTTTTTTGAGCGACAATTAAAAGAACAACATCACCGCGAAGATTATCGCGAAGTTATTCAGCTTACGCTTATATTTTTGGGTGGAAAAATTAAAGAACATTTTAAAATTAGAGCTCCTGGTGCTTTCCATAATGCAAGATGAATGGCAAAAATTATTTATTCACTAAAAATGTTCCTTTACCGACACACTTTTGCGTTACCTAAGGCAACTCAACAACAGTTAGCACGATTTAATGTATTCATTGTAAAAGTATATTTGAAAAACTGGTTTCTGTCTACGTGTGCTGCAATGTCTGCAAACAATGACCTTAATTTGATAAAATCGCTTAAAATCTACGAAGCTGTTGACGAAGAAGTTGCCAAAGCAGTATATAAAGGGTTCTTGAAACATCTGCAGTATTTGGATAGCAATCTCATCGGATTGTGTTTATTTGATGAAACGTTGGATATCGCAGATAAAAAAAAATATATTGAAGCCTTACATACATCAGATAATTATTTTGTTCAATTCGATGTACGCAGAACATTATATTTCTAACAATATTTTTATTTTCAGCTAACAAAACAAATGTGTGTGCTAAATCCATAGTCGAATCAAACGACGTTTCAACACTACAGCTGCACTCATTTGTTCAAGGCAGTCAGCATACTAAAAACTTGTTATGTGCTCTAGAGATTCCGGAATCATTGTTGGAAACTGATATTACGCAGTGGAATAGCAAACAAGAATATGAAAATGCCATTAAACGAATTAAAAGCTTGGAAGTAGTAAATGACAATGCAGAACGAGGTATTGCATTAATCAAAACATATAATTCGAAATTGTCAACGGATGAAGATCAGAAACAGTTTATTTTGCACTTAGTTGAAGAACATCGAACAATGTATAAAAGTTCAAAAAAATCAGATGTAATTTAAGAAAATATATGCGATGCAATGTACCAAAAACCTAGCAACATGAATTTTGGAAATATCACAATACCGTTCCCTCCCTTTCGTTACGTGTCTTTTGTCACAACCATTGAAAAGGTTAGTTATATCTGCAAATACCGTATTAATGAGATAGTTCCCCATCTTAGGGGTCCAACAAACAATTTTAGCTGACTAAACTCTTCTTTCTCATATAAAAAGCTGAATAAACGTTTACTCGGTCAAAATTGTTAATTAGGTTGCAGTCGAAGACTTCCCACTCTACAATATTCGGTAAATGTAGGATAGATAACTCTGAAATTTTTAATCTTAGAAACTCACTGATGCACAATGCTTAATCTCTAAGATTAGTTTTAGACGAGGGCACCGATCTGTTTCACCTTAAAGAAGCGTCGCATTCCGAATGTAAGTCTCGCAAAAGTTTCCAAAAGGACCACAAAGAGAGCGTCTCTAGTAAATAATTCTCTTTGGTAGTCCGTACGCTAATCTTACAGTCTGTGGATAGAAATCGGTTGAAATTATTATATTGATGCACTAATTAATGAAAAAGAACGAAAGAAGCGAATTTCTCATTGTAAGATAGGTAATATTGAAAAGTTTTGTGAGAAATCATTAAGCTTTCTGACGTCTATCATCTTTCTCTTTCAAGCACGTAGAAAGAATAGGATTGTTTTCATACGTTTTTTTTTTTTTTTTTTCGTATGTAAACAATCTATTCTTTCTACCTGCTTGGAAGAGAAAGATGATAGACGTGAGAAAGCTTAATGGTTTTAACCTATACGAAAAATATTGACTGGTTAAAGCGCTATTCGCATTACAACGGGCCCGACGCGGGGCGAGACCCGCCGGGGTAATATTTTGAAATGATTGCTTGGATTTTGTATGTGACTGTTCTCACTACGCTGATGTGCCGTGCTGGGCGTGCCGTGCCAGCATATTGAGAATGCTCACATACAAAACCCAAGCAATCATTTCAAAATATTACCCGGGCGGGCCTCGCCCCGCGCCGGGCCCATGTAATGCGAATAGCGTTTAAATTTGCTGGAAATATTTTTTATTGTTCTTAACGACCCTAATGGAAAATAACTGAGCCACCCTAATGAAATATCATATATTTAATATTGATAATGGCTTACGATTATATAAGAGATGTTTTGATACTATTATCTTATTTTTTTATTTTTCTATAAATGGACCACCCTAATGCAAAACAAGTGAACCACCCTAATGAAATATCACATATAATATGCTAGCAGTTGCCAACGATGATATAAGACATGTTTCAGTACTATTGCCATGGATATCTCAGCAATTGAATTCAAATCCTCCATATCAAATTCATTTCACTCCTCCACCTCAAAAAATTTCTAAGTCCCAAAAAGTCAATTTTTTTCAAAAAAATTTTTTTCGAGGTAACACCAGATCTCGACGTTTTATGCATTTCTAAGACATTTGGCATCAAAAACAAAAAATCGATTTCGGAATTTTCACGTACCCCCCTTGGGAAATTTTTCGTGTTTCAAAAATGTCAAACTTTGACCGCTTTGGTCCAACACTTAACGAAGTCCGATTGAGCTCAAATTTTGCATGGGGACTTTTTTTGAGGAGACGAAACTTTTGAGCACTACCCGTTTTTGAAATTCGATGGTCAATTTTTTCCCATACATGCCATTGGCACCCTACTATACACCAACGCGGTCGTACGTGAACCTCGCGGGTATATCCCTGATATAACCAACCTATATTTTTTAATGATTCTGTTTCCAGTTCCGCGGAGAATGATCTTGAAGTGCCCCAGGGAAGTGTTTTAGGGCCCCTTTTGTTTATTATGTACAGTACTGGCAGAAATAAAGTGCTCACCAGCTAAAAAATGATTGCCATTATTATACCAATTTTGTATTGATGCAAAAATATAAAGTCTATTCGACCAAAATGCAGCTTTTGTATAGCATTATCATTCTGTTTATTCAAAATCATGATTAAGTTTGTATAGCTTAGTTTCTGATGTATCATATGCATGTGAATGTTTTTCCGCCTGGCAGAAAAAAAGTGCTCAAAACCGACATATAATTTTCTTGAGTGCATCTTGCATGGCATTGCCTACCAAACTGTCACAGCACATTCAGCCTATCAGAAGGTGTCGAGCACTGTTTGTTTTGGCTCTGTTCGCGCCGGTTCGGATTTCGTTTGAATGTTGAAAATGGATTCGAAACAAATTAACCTATCCGTACGAAAATTAATTGTGAGGGACTGTCAACAGCAAATATCTATGCGCAAAATTGCCGTCAGATATGGAGTGAGTTATTCTGGTGTTCGCAAAGTTTGGAATAAGTTTCAGGAAACCGGATCAGTAGCTGATAGACATAGACGCGGGCGGAAGCGACTCACGACTCCGCGTGAAGACACCAGAATTATTCGTGAAACCAGGAAAAATCCAACAGTTACGAGCCGAGTGAAAAAGGAAAATCTGCAGCTGAGTATTTCAGAACGCACTGTGCGCTCCAGGCTTCAGGATGCAGGTTTAAGGAGCAAATTGGCAGTACGTCGCCCATTGATTCAAAAGAGAAATAGAGTTAAACGGCTAGAGTTCGCTAAAAAATACGCCGAGAAACCAGTTGCGTTCTGGAAACAAGTTTTATGGTCTGATGAGAGAAAGTTTGATCTATTTGGAATGAAAGGGCGTTCTAAAGT
This sequence comes from Aedes koreicus, assembly GCA_024533555.2. Classification (NCBI taxonomy): domain Eukaryota; kingdom Metazoa; phylum Arthropoda; class Insecta; order Diptera; family Culicidae; genus Aedes; species Aedes koreicus. The sequence goes on from JAHHFK020002267.1 coordinate 356,016, forward strand.
GTGGGTTAAACCTAGCGAACGACTTTTGGACCGGAATGTGCAAAAAACCGTAAAACATGGAGGAGGAAGCATAATGGTGTGGGGGTGTTTTGCTTGGTCTGGAACTGGTAATTTGACTCAAATCGATGGTATAATGACGGCTGATAGGTACATAGACATTATTAATGAAAACTTGGAGGAGTCTTTGTTGAAAGTTGGACTGGAAGACAAGTTTATCTTTCAACAAGATGATGATCCGAAGCACACGGCCCGTAACACCATGACGTTTTTCCGTGGATGTCGCATAAAACTTCTTGAATGGCCACCGCAATTACCAGACTTGAACCCAATTGAAAATCTATGGTCAATTCTCGATCAGCAAGTTGACAAAGGAGAGGTAACAAACAAAAAAAAGCTCTTCGAAGCCCTCGAGTGCGCCTGGCAAAGAATCGACGATAACCATCTGAAAAACCTAGTTGAATGCATGCCTCGACGTCTTCAAGCAGTCATCAAAGCTAAAGGAAGTCACACGAAATATTAAATTCAATGTTCTTGGTTTTGAAGTAAACATATCACGGATGAGCACTTTATTTTTGCCACTGAGTTAAAAAGTTGTTTTGTTTGTTGTTTTGTTAATAAAGTTACATGAATAATTTTTCGTTTGTTGTTCCTCATTTCGAAAGAAGAATTGAAGTCATTCATTTTGACCCAATATGTTACCACTGAATCGCTGCAAATCAAAAAGTTGTATTGAGAAAATAAACATAAACCAACGTGAGCACTTTATTTCTGCCAGTACTGTATATTAATGGCATGTTTTTTACGATTTTGTGACATTAATGTTTGCAGATGAAACAGTGTTATTCATTGCAGCTAAGGATTTAAATGGAGTCATTTTCCATTTGAACGAAGATTTGCGTTTTCTAAGTAGATGGTTAAAATGTAAGCAATTGAAATTGAATATAAGTAAAACTAAGTGTATGATAATTTAGCAAAATCGAGTAAATGAGGATGTCTCAGTTACGATTGACCATGGGGCAATTGATCGCGTTCGGGAGAATGAATATCTTGGCGTGATTATTGATGACAAGCTAAAGTTCGACGCTCACATTGACAATGTCATCAAGAAAATTGCCAAAAAGTGTGGAATTCTATACCGATTGAAAAACGATTTAACTACTTGCAGTAAAATACAGCTATACAAATCAATCATCTCTCCTCATTTGAACTTGTGCCCTTCCATTTTATTTTTGGCCAATCAAACACAAATACTGAGGCTACAGCGTTTGCAGAATAAAATAATGCGTTGATTTTAAGATGTAACAGATTCACATCCTCGACTTTTATGTTAGACGCTTTGCAATGGTTATCGGTGAAGCAGAGAATTGTTAATTTGACTATGGTGTTAATTTTTAAAGTAGTTAATGGTTTGCTGCCGCGATATTTGTGTGATCGAATTGAAAGAGGAAGTGACATGCATAGATATAATACTAAAAACGCGGATGAAATAAGAACACCAATTTTCTTGACATGTGCTTCACAAAACTCATTATACTTTAAAGGAATAAATGTTTTCAATTCGATGTCAAGACACATTAAACGTGCGCCAACAATCTCAGAACTAAAAAGACTATGTATTTCATACGTTAAAACTGTATGCTAAACAGTAAGCGACATTTTTTTAATCATTTATTATGATTATAACTGACGATGTTTTACTGTTATAAAACGGATTATTTTGTATGGACTATTTCTTGTACGGTTATGTTGCTTATTTTTCGTTTTGAAAATTGAAGATTGTAGTCGAAGTTTCTTATAAACTGATTACAATGAGTTGGCTATTTTCTTTTTTCATATTTTTTTCTTTAAAAAAAAAAGAAAAAAAAAATTGTTGGGCCCCGGGGGGGGGAGGGGAGGAAAGAGGTTTTTTTTTTAAATATAAAAAAAAATTGCCTTTTTTGTGGAAGAGAGTAAAAAAAATAAAGATTGGACTCGGAAAAAATGCGACACTTTGTTTTGAGTGTAACTTTTTATCGCGTAAATGAAAATTAATGAAATTTAGGGTAATACTAGTTTGTGAGTGTTATGTTTACGTGTGCAAAAATTTTATCGCGATTTGTTAAGTAGTTTTCAAGATGCATTTGAAACAAGAAGAGCTACGCCAACAAATTTTGGACGCGGTGATCGATAATCCAGGTCAGTCGCACAGATGGATCGGCAAAAGGCTTGGAATCCACCTTTCCACCGTGTCCCGTGTTGTGAAGATGTTCCAGGAGACGAAGATTATCGTGCGGCGCAGTGGAAGCGGCCGAAAACCGAAAACGGAATACCCAGAGAAGGCGCGGAAGATAAGGCAGTACTTTAAGAATAACCCGAACCTTTCCACCCGAGACGTGGCCAAAAAGGTCAATTCGTCGAAGTGGTTCGTCCAGCAGACCATGAAGTGGGCTGAGCTACGTGTTTTTAAGGTCAGGAAGGCGCCAAACTGGACTGACAAGCAAAACGCGGTGGCCAAATTACGTGCGCGGAATCTGTACCGTGAGTGGCTGGTCAAGCCAGGGTGTCTCGTCATGGACGACGAGATATATATCAAGGCGGACACTAAACAAATCCCCGGCCTCGAGTTTTTTGTCGGTACGTCCCGCATGGAGGTTCCAGAAAAGTTCCGGAAGAGAAAGATGGACAAATTTGCGAAGAAGTACTTGTTGTGGCAGGCGATCTGCGAGTGCGGACGGTACAGCAAGCCGTTCGTTACAACCAGCACCATAAACGGGTAGATTTATCAAGAGGAATGCTTGCAGAAGCGCTTGCTGCCCTTTCTCCGCTCTCACCGTGGTCCCATGCTGTTCTGGCCGGATCTCGCTTTGCGCCATTACGCAAAGCCTGTAATAGATTGGTACGAAGCGAAGGGCGTTAATGTGGTCCCGAAGGAGGCGAACCCGCCAAATACACTAGAACTTCGTCCGATCGAAAAGTTTTGGGCAATAATGAAGAAGAAGTTGAAGAAAAGCGGAAAATATTCAAAACCGATGAAGCTTTGAAGAAAAACTGGGTGAAATTGTGTAAAGAAGATGGACAAAGCTTCGCCCAAGATCACATGAGCAGTGTTAAAAGAAATGTACGAGCATTCAGCTTTGGGGAGGAAATTCAATAAATAAATTATGCCAAAACATAGCTTATATATAGTTATTTAATCCCTAAAAATTTGAGAAGTATCCGATTTAAAATGAATTTTTGGTGATCATTTTTGTGTGTCTCATTTTTGTCGAGTCCAGTCTTTAGTAGCGGGTTGTCTGACTGATTGTCGGGGAATCTTATCAATTCAGCCGTGGTTGAAAATAACAGTTTGACTTGGGCCGGTCCAGGATTTTTTCGGTTTGGAAATTTTCTCGATTTCCCTGATTGGGGATATCCTTGGTAAGCCCAAAACTATGCTGGTGGCTCAATAAGTGTTGGATCCGCATTGGCTATGTAGCAGGCAGGATCGGATATTGGCTTGTCTTTTGATAATGTCCTTATACAGGATTCTGTGATTTGAATTGTCTTGGATTTCCTGATTGCTGGGAATACTTGCGAAGATTTGTGGTTGACATCAATAGCTTTTCACAATTATATCGCTGTTAAGCAAATGAACAGTTCGGTGTTTTAATTTTGCATAACTGGTTGAATTATCTACATTATCTGATAGATAAATCGTCTAGCTCAAACCTTTGTAGGTAAGGTGGTGGGACCATTATCATCATCATCATCATCATCATCATCATCATCATGATCATCATCATCATCATCATCATCATCATCATCATCATCATCATCATCATCATCATCATCATCATCATAATCATCATCATCATCTTCATCATCATCATCATCATCATCATCATCATTGTTTCGAAATACTCATAATAACATGACACTCTTGCGCAATAACATCATTTATAAAAGCTACCTTGTGATCAAAAAGTTCCGGTAATTTTCAATTTAAAAAGGCCGCCTTTATTTTTTCGGTAAAATCTTTTTAGTGTAAGATGGCAACACTAGTTCTGATATTCTGTCAAAGTGTGAGAGCAAATTATCCATTAGTTTTGTTTTGACAACTGCTTTTGTTAGTCGAAAAATAGACGCTCGGCGATTTTTGGAAAACCGCTCAATTAGCATTCGGGAGATAGCTGCACTCCTTGATATCTCATTTGGATCGACCGAACACATTTTGACGGAAATTCTGGGCATGAAACGCATTGAAGCACGACTTGTTCCAAAAGAGCTGAATTTTTTGCAAAAACAGCATCGAGTTGAGGTCGCTAAACAGATGATTGCGAACGCAGATAGCGATCCCACATTCATGGAACGCATCATAACTGGTGATGAAACGTGGGTATATGAATTTGATATGCTCACAAGTCAACAATCGTCCGAATGGCGCGCCGAAGATGAGCCGAAACCAAAAAAATCACGACAAAGTCGCTCCAAAATTAAAGTTTTACTGACCGTTTTCTTTGATTTTCGCGGTGTCGTCCATTCTGAATTCCTTCCAGAAGGTCGAACGGTTAACAAAGAGTATTATTTACAAGTTATGAGACGTTTGCGTGAGGCAATTCGAAAGAAGAGGCCAGAATTGTGGCGCAATAATTCGTGGATTTTACACCACGATAACGCTCCATCACACACCGCGCTCACTATTTGTGAATTTTTGGCCAAGAACTCCACCAATACCATCAAACAAGCACCATATTCACCAGACCTTGCCCCGTGCGACTTCTTTCTCTTCCCAAAACTGAAAATTCCGCTCAGAGGTAGGCGTTTTGAATCGATTGATGCGATAAAAAAGAATTCGCTGGAAGAACTGAAAGCCATACATTCATCGGCCTATAAAAAATGTATGGATGATTGGATAAAGCGCTGGCATATGTGTGTTGCCTCTAATGGCGAGTACTTTGAAGGCGATAATAAAGATATCAATTAAAAATTGAAATAAATGCGTTTTTTTTCAAATTACCGGAACTTTTTGATCACAGGGTATCATGGCCAGCTCTCTTCGCTTTTCAAGCTCATCTAAATTAATCAACATACATCGCGACATATAAGAAGGAAGCGGTAATGACGTCTATAGCTTTCGTAGTGCAAATAGTAAAAATTGTGTTTGAACTGATTCAATACGGTTTATATGTGTATCATGATATAGGGCCCAAACTATACCACAATATTTTAGAAAGGGCCTCACATATGCTACACATAGTGTTTCTATTGTGTATGGATCATTGAATTACAAACTAAATCTTTTAATGAACCCAAGCATGTTGCTTGCCTTATAGATAATGTTATTATGATGATCAAAAAAGGTTAACTTAGAATCGAGTATGACACCTAAGTCTCTAACTTGACTGCATCTTTCAACTGTTTTCTGACCTATTGTAATTGCTTCTTGTGTAGTAACGTGCTTTCTTGAAAATGAAAGGGAATTGCGTTTTTTTACGTTGAGTTCTAATAAACTTTTCGTACACCAGATGTGGAAACGATCAATATCTTGTTGAAATGCATTAGATGCTTTACAAATTTCCATGAAAAGTTTCATGTTATCTGCGTATATTAAAACATTCAGGAAGTTTGAAATATATTGTTCATCGTTCACAAACAAAATAAACAGTAGTGGTCCAAGATGGGATCCTTGTGGCACACCAGATGTGACATCCACTACTGATGACAATTTGCCTTTGAATCTTAATCTTTGTGTTCTACCGGTTAGGTAAGACTGAACACACTTTAAAAATCCGTCTTTGATCAAATACGATTCCTTCCAAATTGATGGACGAATATTGGATTCCAAAACTGAATTAAATAGCCAAAACAAAGGCTTCACTAGCTCCGTCGATAGCGTTTTTACGAGAATTGGAGGCAAACTATCTGATGCAGCATCCTTCGATGTATCCAGTGTATCAAGACTATGTTAGATTTCGTTGTAAGATATGTTATCAACTGTAACATTCCGCAGTGGCTCAGGAAGATATGAAAAATATTGATAATTTCTGTCATTATTGTCATGAGTAGTGTGAACATCCTGAAAAAAATCTGCTAATAGTTTACTGATCCCGTCAGTTGTTTGTCCGATTCTATTTTCTAGTTACATTTTCGAGGGGAAGTTATTCGACCTTTGTTTATCTTTGACAAAGCTGAAAAATGATTTTGAGTCTGACTTAATATTATTTTCTACATCAATGTTATGTGCTTCATATGCATTTTTTTTCAGATTCAACTTGTCACATACAGTCAAATAATTTGTAAGACTTAAATCATTCCTATTTTTTTGAAAGCTTTGTGCGCTTTCTGTTTTTATTTTTTTATTTTTAAGGTTTCTTATTTTTCTGTTGTACCATACTGGATCTTTTGATTTATTGATTTTTTTTCTTTGTTTCTTAGGTACTATTGTTTCTAATATTTTGAGTTGTCTTGTATAAATATGGAGTATTCAATTGCAGTGTGAAATACATCATTCTTCCTAAGAGGAGCGAGTGCCTCAGTCAAGCAGAAATTATCAGTCATATCATTAAATAATGAATCTAAATTGATATTGTTATGATTGCTGATATGATTAACTTGATTAAGTCCAATCTCCGCACTTTTGTTAAATAGAGAATGAAGTGTTTCATTGTCTTCCACAATAAGTATAAAATAAAAAATTATTTTCGTCATCAACAATAAAATTGGCTGTCCGTTGATTAAAGTCACCGTGAAAGTGAACATTTGCTTCCGGCTCCAGTTTTGAAATAATGTTATCCGCAATGCTCAAAAATCTCTCCTACGAATCTTTTTTTGCACTTTCAGGAGCAAAATACACTGCAGCAAAAACATGAACATGATTTCCAATAGAAAATTTGACCCAGGCATGATCAAACTCTTTGTATTTACTTGATGCATTTTTTTTCTCTGAATCTTAATCGGAATAAACTGCGATTAATACTCATCCACCAGATTTCTTACAGGATAGCAATTTATCACGATCAGCCCTAAAAATATTGAAATTATCTTCAAAAACATCTTCATTATTTATGCTAGCATCACAACTCGTTTCAGTACCTAATATGACGGGAAAACTACAAGCGACCACCTGTCTATAAATTTCATTAATTTTTAACGCACTCTTCATTCTGTTGAAGTTTTGACAGAAAATTATAATTTCTTTGCATGCATTGATAGTTTTATTCTTATTTTTAACTGGTAAAAGAGGTATCGTTCCATTCCTTTAATAACCATTAACACTACTTACATTACATAATGTTTCTTTGCGAAATTCGTCATTTGCGTTTAAAACACGAATGTTGAGCATGGCACGCTTTACATTATGCAGGCAAATTTGAGGAGCTTCAATGTGACATCCAGTTGGGTTGCCATTCAATGGGCCATCCAGTTAAATCATTCTTCACATTTTTTTTTAAAAGCTATGTGCGCTTTCTGTTTTTTTTTTTTTTGTATTTTTTAGGTTTTTCATTTTTCTGTTATACCATAATGGATCTTTTGATTTATTGGATTTTTTCCTTGTACTGGTAAAAAAAGGTAAAGGTACTGTTGTTTCTAATATTTCGTATATAATTTGATAGAATGTGTCCAAAGCTCGTTCTACATCTGAACTCCGAAATAAAGTTTTCCAATCAATCGAGCTTAATATGTTTTTTTATGACCCCGTAATTTGCAATTTTGAAATCAAAATATGATTCGCATACATCACCGTCCAACATAAAAGAGTTGTCTTGTATATATATGGAGTATTCAATTGCAGTGTGATGGGGGCGACCCCGGCGTAGAGGTTAATAGTCATACTGTCGGGGCCATGCCAGGCTCCGGGGAATAAACGACGCGATGGGCTTCACTACTGTCTTGCGACATGACAAAACACGTCCTGACACGTCAGGCAAGGGAAAGGTGACGATCAAGCAGGAAGCCGGGGGTAGGACGAGTGTTCCTTTGGGAGCTTGTGGAGAAACACGTAACTTTTCTTGCCCTGAAAAGGACGGATTAGGTTCCACAACTCCGTCAAGGCAACAACTCGGTCACCGGTGGACTGTAAACACTAACTCTCCGCGTCGGGTTACCGCTGCTGTCTCGGAGGCCGCCAAAAGAAACTAAAACACTTTACTTTAGCACTGCATGTTTTTATTGCTCTTCGATCTTTACTTTACAAAGGTATAAAAAAAACTGATACCAGCACCGCACTCTGTTCCGCTTTTATAGTGTCAAAAATGCTGTTTGTTTCTTATTATCTTCCATCGTCGTCGTCTCACTCAGTCGTTGCATGCCAGATGGGTGGAGCTATTGACTAGCAATGGTGTGGTATGGTCTTCGTGATCACTGGCTGACTGCTGTAAGTCGACGTTCAAGTTCGGGCGTGAACATTCACCCCCGGGCTGAGAAGAATTCTCGGAACATTGATTATCCTGGATTGGGAGCACTGCAATCTTCAATGCTGGGCCCTTGTATACAGTGCCACCAACCTTCACGTCGACCGTACGAACCAGTTCATCGGATCCTGGAGAGGTTTGAACGATCTTCCCTAATCTTCAACTCATCGGTGGCATGTTTTGATCTTCCAAAAGCACAATCCTGGTTGTAGATTATGCTTCCGAATATGGTTCTTTGTCCGTTGTTGCAAACTCTGCAGATAATCATTCTTCCACGTTTTCCAGGAATTTTCTCGTAGTTTTTGTAGGAACTGCCATCGTGTAAACCGGTTAACGGCAATGTCTTTGTAGCTTGGTTCCACAATAGCAGTTATCGGTCGCCCGATCAAAAAATGACCAGGGATGAGTACCTCAGGATCGTCAAGATCGGTTGAGGTAGCATAGACCGGACGAGAATTCATAATAGCCTCAACCAGTGTCAAAACTGTTACGTATTCCTCGAATGTCAAATGCGTGTCCTTCAAAGTGCGTTTAAGGTGGTACTTAGCACTTTTAACAGCCGCCTCCCAAAGGCCTCCGAAATTCGGTGCCTCCGGCGAAATGAAATACGAAGCAATTTCCTTCGACAAACAAAAATCTTCAATTCTATTCACTGCACATTGAGACCAAAATAGTTTGTAGAGCTCATTCAGTTCCGTTTTGGCGCCTCTAAAATTTGACCCATTGTCTGAATGCATTTTTCGAGGTAATCCTCTTCTACTAACAAAGCGTTGCAATGCAGCAATGAACGCTTCCGTTGTCAAAACAGCTATGTACGCCTTCTCCACAATTGGTTTTTGTCGTCCCTGCTTCACGAACACCGGACCTGCATAATCCACGCCGGTCACTTCAAACGGATGGACAGGAGTCACACGGCTAGTGGGCAGATTTCCCATCTGCTGATTCGTCATCGTTGGTCTGGCTCGGAAACATGTAACGCAACTCCTCGTGATTTTTTGTACTGCGGACCTACCTTCTGTCAACCAAAATCGGCCTCGAAGAATCACCAGCAAACTCAACGGCCTATGTGCATGTTCTCAAGATGGTATGCTCTTATCAAAAGATCGACAATTGGGTGCCTCGGCAGGATATACGGGTATTTGGCTATGGTCCAACTCACAGTAGTCCATTCTGGAACACCGGGTTCAGTGATGTAATTCGTTTACATGGTTCGTTGCTCTCGATGCAGCTGATTTCATCTCCCAATACTTCATGTTGCACAACCTTAATGATCTTCTCCAACGATCGCCGTAACTCGGGAACGGTGAGGTAACGCGTTAGATTTGGATCTTTCATCTAACAGTTCGAGATAAAACGCTGTACATAGCGATCACTCTCTGCAGCTTCAGGAACGAGCTGAACTTGGCAAACACAGGAAGATTATCGACGTTGTACACAACTGCAGAGACGAGGGGAGTCAATTTCATCTCGGGCAACTCTTCATCCGGTATCTGACGTGGTGTCTCGAATTCGTATCTTGCTGATTGCAAGAACGAGGAACCCTTCCACCATAACTCGTTAGACATCAAAGCTCTCGGTAGCCTGACACAATATCCGCGGGGTTATCTATCGTAGACACATATTTCCAGTTGTAGTCTTTAGTTTCAGTGACGATCTCCGAGACTCGGTTCCTAACGAACATTTGAAGGGAGGTCAGTGGCTTGCGTAGCCAGGCAAGCACTATTTGGCTGTCAGACCAAAGAAGTACGTCAACAAATTCCACCTTCATTGATCCGATTACCTTTACAACCAGTCGTGACAGAAGTTGAGCAGCTAACAACTCTTTCCTTGGAATGCTCAATTCGGATATTGGAGCAACCCTTGACTTGCTGCAAAGCAGTCGCAACTCGGCTCTTCCATCTGGGATCACAGCTCACACGCATAAGACTGCGCCGTACGCCAAATTCGAGGCAACAGAGAATCCATGGATCTCCATGGCAACGGCGTTAGAAAGGATAACTCGTCGGTGTATTTTCATCTCAAACATTTGTGGCAGAGCTTCAACCAGGAAAGAAGCAGCTCTCCGTCAAAATTCTCATCCCAAGAAAGACCACTGGTCCACAACTTTTGCATTAGGATTTTACGAACACGATGACGGGGGAGACCAAGCCCAAATGATCAAAAAGCCTTCCAATCTCCGAGAAAACCTTCCGCTTGGTGAAGGATTTGGGGGTGTCGTCGTTGGGCTTCGTAATGAACAAGAACTCATCCGAATTTGGGCTCCAGGTAAGGCCAAGCGTCTTGATCACTTTGTTGTCCCTTGTAGAATCTAAACGAACCAACTTTTCTCGACTTTCCTCAGGGATCTGCTCCAGCAACCCCGGACAGTTTGAGCTCCACTTGTGGATAAGGAAACCACCAAGCTGAAGTAGAGCTTCCAATTGGCGCTGCGCTTCCGCAGCCTCTTCTTCATTATCGGTGCAGAGAGAACGTCATCCACGTAACAATCCTCGGTGATAATTTTGGCCGCAAGGAGAAAACGGGTTTCTTCATCGTTGCACAGCTGAACTAGGCATCTCGTTGCCAGAAATGGCGTGGATGCTGTTCCATACGTCACTGTTAGGAGCTCCAGAACTCGTAGTCGTTGGTTTGGATCTGTTCGCCATAAAATCCGTTGGAATCGGGTGTGTTCTGCAGCAATCAGTATTTGCCGATACATTTTGGCTTTATCGGTGGTGAACACCCCGGTATGGATGCAAAATCGAAGGAGAATGCTTAGCAAATCACTCTGGACGACGCCTCCGACTTGAAGTACCTCATTAAGCGCCTTGCTTGATGGATTAGACTCTGCTGAAGCGTCGAAAACTACTCTCAACTTTGTCGTCGAACTATTTGGGCGTAATACAGCGTGGTAGGGCAAGTAATAACGACCTTGAGAAGGATCATTATTGGATTTCTTGACTTCCAGGTAGTGACTTAGTGCCTCACATTCAGCAATGAAGCAAGCGTACTGCTGTTTCATGGTTGGATCTCTTTGAAAACGTCTCTCGAGCATCAGAAAACGACGAAGAGCAACGGATCGGTTGTCCTGGAGTTCTGCTATATCATCTCGGAAGGGGAGTGAAAGCACGTACCGCCCGGTAGACGTTCGCCTGTGTGTAGAACGGAGATTCTCCTGTCACGAATCTGTTTCTGCTTCCTCCTTCGCGGATTGCGAAATGTCCTCAACTTCCCAAAACCGACTTATTGTCTCACCAAGGGAATAAAGCGAAGCAGGGTAAGCAAGCACGGTATTGGCTTCTTCGTTGCGAAATTCTCCCGAGGACATCCAGCCCAGATATGTCTTGTGCAGCTCGGGGAGACCATCGGCTAAGTGAATGTGACCAGACTTCAACAAGGCAAAAAAACTTCGAGGCACCGATAAGCATGTCGATTCTAGCAGGCGTGTGGAACGTAGGATCAGCACGCTGAACTCCGACCGGAATCGGCCAGGAAGAAATGTAGATTTTGACGGAAGGGATGATGCCGGATACCTTGGGCACGACAAGGCATTCAACGTTAGTGGAGAAATTGAAACATCGAGACTGCATTGTAACAACCAGCCTATCTCGCACGTAGATGTTCACTCCACCTATGCCGGTAATAGGCACGTTCACTTGCTCTCGTGGAATCATTAAACTGTTGGCGATCATCTCGGACACAAAGCACGCTTGGGAACCACTATCCAGCATTGCACGACAAGGGACTAGCTGCCCATCAGCACTCTCAAGATTTACGATAGCAGTCAACAGCATAACAGTCTTCGCGGTTTGCGCATGGTTGCCGGAACACAAGGGATTGGCGGTTGCCGGCGGAACGATCTTCAACACTTCGCCGGAAGCAACATTGGAAGAACTCTTCTCGGGAGAGGTTTCGGTTTCAGTGTATTTCGAAGGAATCTCTTCATGGAATGGTGTCGTTTGTGACATGTGGAACAATTACGCTTGAATGAACAATCTTTGGCGCACTGGCCAGATCGGAGGCAGTTGAGACATATTCTCAGCTGCCTTACTTTGTTAATGCGCTCTGGGATAGGCATTTTGGTAAAAATGGGACACTCAAAATAACGGTGGTTTTCTCCACAAACTTTACATTGGGCTTCTGAATTAGAGGAAGTAACAGTAGGCAGTTTTTGATTCACAGGTTTGGAATGGGAATGTTTGGATGGAGGCTCTTTCGCCGCAATAGGGTGGCGAGAATGTTGGTAACGCTCTAGAATTTGGCACTCACCTTTAAAAAACTGCACCGTATCCTCATAGTTGTGCAACTCACCGTGCTGCTGCTGTCGCTCCCACAGCTGCAAGGTCTGATCATCCAGGCGGACGGTCAACAGCTTCGTAATTATGAGCCCGGATAATTCTTCCACCGCTAGGCCCTGGAACTCCAGTCCAGCGACGTGACGCTCACACGATTTTGTCAGTTCCAACAGGTCCTTGAAGCTACCTTTCGCCACCGGTTTCAGCTGCATCAAGCCATCGATGTGGGTGTCAACAATGACGCGCTTGTTCTTAAATTGCTAACACAACTGCTTCCACACTTGAACAAAATTGTTGTATCGGATCATTTTTGCATTGATGAGACCGGCTGCGTCACCAACCAAGGCCTTATTCAAATGGTGCAGTTTGATGGCGTCCGAATCACCACTCTTCATGACCAGGTCCTCAAACTAGTTTTAAATTTGGGCCAATTTTCCACACGGCCATCGAACGACGGTATTGAGGCCTTGAGGGGATGGTGCTGTACTACAACTTGGGCCCCTCCACTGGAAACAGTTGCAGTCGGCGCCGGTTTGGTGAAATGTTCCTTCAGGTTCTCCAGACGATTGAGCGCCTCCATGTGTAAGACATCGGATTCGTCGAGCTTGTCGTCTTGCTGTCCCATTTTGGCCGGTGGAATCAAGGCAATCACTTCACGGTGGGCTTCGTTGTATTCGGCGTAGTGGATCTCAAGCTTCTTACCATACACTTTTAACATCGATGCACTAGTTTGCGAAGGGGCGTCTTCGGCTTTCTCCAGGCTGTTGTTAATTCTCGTGACTCTTCCTTTAATTTGACCATGCTGGTGGATGAGCAGCTGCAGGTGGTCAGGATCAACTGCGGTCTTCTTCGGTGTGAAAAAGAGACCCATTTCGGCACTATTAACAACTCGCTTCTTCGCAATATACTCAAATATACTTTTTTCACTTTGCACTCATGTCCTTTTCTCGCTTATTGTTCAGTTCACTCACGTTTACTTTGTTTTTTAAGTTTTCACTCACTACTAGCTACTTTCAACGTCCCCCAAGACTCAGCATCCACGCATGACGTGACTCAAATGCTCCGGGGAATAAACGACGCGATGGGCTTCACTACTGTCTTGCGACATGGCAAAACACGTCCTGACACGTCAGGCAAGGGAAGGGTGCCGCTCAAGCAGGAAGCCGGGGGTAGGACGAGTGTTCCTTTGGGAGCTTGTGGAGAAACACGTAACTCTTCTTGTCCTGAAAAGGACGGATTAGGTTCCACAACTCCGTCAAGGCAACAACTCGATCGACGGTGGACTGTAAACACTAACTCTCCGCGTCGGGTTACCGCTGCTGTTTTGGAGGAAGGAACTACAACACTTTACTTTAGCACAGCATGTTTTTATTGCTCTTCGATCTTTACTTTACAAAGGTATAAAAAAAACTGATACCAGCACCGCACTCTGTGCCGCTTTTATAGTGTCAAAAATGCTGTTTGTTTCTTATTATCTTCCATCGTCGTCGTCTCACTCAGTCGTTGCATGCCAGATGGGTGGAGCTATTGACTAGCAATGGTGTGGCATGGTCTTCGTGATCGCTGGCTGACTGCTGTAAGTCATCGTTCACGTTCGGGCGTGAACACATACCTCTCACGCCAAAGTCACGAGTCCAAATCTTACCCCCGGACAAGTTACGAAAATACCCAAAAATATATGAGGAACTACGACGGGAGATTAACCAGCCCAAGGCTGAAAATCTCGATAATCAAAGAACTAAAAAAAAATGCAGTGTGGAATACTTCATTCTGACAAAAAAGAGCGGGTGCCTCAGTCACGCAGAAAGTATCAGTCATATTAGTAAATAATGAATCTTGTCACAACGAGTCCCCTGTCACAGTTCAACTGTGGCCAAATAGTATCGACAGCTCAACAGTGGCCGTGACGATTGATTAATCATAAACAATGGAACAAAGGAGATGGTATTGAAGATCAGAACAATATTCGATAGTGATTGATCACTCGTGAATTCCCTTAATCTAGTATTCACCATTCAAGCTTAATTCAATTGTGAGACTTAATCTAGTGGACTTAAAATAAGTTTACTTACATAACTTTCATGCTTACGATAGAACTAACAGTGTAATTATTATCCTAAATATTTGAAATCTATTGGTGCAGCATTTTGCTAGCTGTTCACATAAGTAACGCATACAATGTGGAACATTGAGTATGAATTTACCATGAAATATAATCTTTTTCTAAACCTACGATAAACTCATCTAGTACTAAATTGCTTAGAGATATCAGAAATTGCCTGAACTAAATTGTAGTACGGAAACTACAGCGTAAGTAGTTTTTTTTTACAGGATGGAAACTCTGCATACAGGCTCCTGAAGAACTGAGGGTGCCAACTCCTCGACCCACTAAAAACCCACTCGTGCCTCAAGCCTTGGTCCCCCTCCCGGAACCATCTTTCAGTATTACTTCGGGGAGGGGGCTATTTTGCGTTAAGCACCCGCTTATGTCTAGCTACTTAGGAGTGTCCTGTTCTTGACACATTCTCTAGACAAGATTGTCCGGGGTCATGTTCCAACCGCTCACGGCCGTCGTGCTGTGCCTTGCGCCGTTGAAGCGAGGGCAAACGAAGAACACATGTTCTGCAGTTTCGTCCGCTTCCGCGCATACGGGACACGCAGAGGACTCGGTGACAGTATTTTGCAGATACTGTCTGAAGCAGCCGTGGCCTGACAGTATCTGTGTCAAGTGAAAGTTAACTTCCCCAGGACGCCGATTGACCCATCCAAATATTTCCGGAACTAGTTGGTGCGTCCACCGACCTTTGGTGGAATTATTCCTCCCCCTCTGCCACCTGGCCATCGATGTCACTCTGGTGGTCTTGCGAATACCTCTTGTGCCTCTTTGCTCGAAGCACTCTGTTTTTTTTTTTAAGGATGATACCAATGGGCATCATCCCCGCTAAAACGCATATTGCGTCGCGTAGCACTGTGCGGTATGCGTTGACCACTCTCAGACACTTTAGCCTGTGAGTACTTTCGAGCTTACCGAGGTAGCTCTTAGTACTCAGGGCGGTGGCCCATGCCGGCCCGCCATACCTCATTATAGACAAAGCAACGCTTGCCAGGAGCCTGCGCTTGCTCCCCTGTACCGCTGAGCTATTCAACATCATGCGGGATAAGGCCGATACAGCCATAGAGACTTTCTTGCAGGCGTAGTCAACGTGACTGGTATGGGACTACTTATCGTCGATCATGACCCCCAAGTACCTCAAAGACCTCTTCGATTCAATTGAGCAGTTACCTGCACTAATCGTCGCTTGTTGCTCCGATATTCGGTTAATAATAATCGTGACCTCGGTCTTATGGTGGGCTAGCTCCAGTTTCTGGAGCTTATTCATCTCTCCACAATGCCAATGGAGTGCGAGGCCGTTAGCTCCACCTCTTCGATGGATTCACCACACATCTCAAGGGTGATGTCGTCTGCAAAACCGACGATTTCACCCCGTTTGGAGATTCAAGCCATAGTACCTCGTCGTACATCGTGTTCCATTGCACCGGGCCCAGGATCGAACCTTGCGGGACGCTTGTGGTGATCTGAACACGTTTCTGGCCTACCTCTGTGTTGTACACTAGCACGCGGTTCTGGAAATAACTTTCCAGAATCTTGTACAGGTATCCCGGAACATGAAGGCGTTGAAACGAGTCATCGATAGCAACCCAACTGGCGCAATTGTCGAGGGTGACTACTGCACAGTAGCGGACACTTCCCCTTTTGCGGGGGGTGGCCCCTTGGGGGGTTTTGAGGAGGGGAGAAAAGCACCCCCCCCCGCGTTCTCTTTTTGGGGGGGACAAGGTTTTTTTTAGACCGCCCCTTCTCTCCCCGGGGTTTGTTTGGGTTTTGTGGTTAAAACCCTCCCGTCCACCATACCCCGCGTTTTTTACAGGGGTTTTGGTTTTTTTTGCTATGGGGCCCCCGGGGGGTTCCCCTTTTTGGGGGGTAATTATTGTTGGTGTTTTTTTGTGGGGGGTGGGAGCTATTATTAAAAATTTTTTTTTTTTTTTAAATTTATGTATGTATGTATGTATGTAAGGTAGCCACCATCCCTTCTAAGACCTTGTCATGTATGCAGCTCCACTTAACAGGAAGATCAAATTGAGTTACCGGTTTGCATTCACAGTAACGCTGTATGAAGGGCCAAAAACGGTGGGGCAGACCCGTAAGCAGAGACACTTACGCGAAACCCGCGGGAACATAAGAATCTCCTTCCAACGATACGATCCAACAACTCGAATAACCCAATTCGCAATACTTATTAAGCGTTCTACGGGATGGCTTGTTAAGAAGGGCGCGTCACTTTCACTGAAACTGTTGGAGTAGAATTCACAGCACCACAATCGAATCGGTAGGATAAAGAAAATGATACTGTTTGTTCCCTCCTAGACGCCGGTTGTCATACCACTCCATTGTCCAATTCCAGCTTGAGTGATACCCTGATGCTCCCTCCCTTCCCAATATATATTCAGTGTCATATAGTAATGTTTAAAATATAGTGAATTAATATTATAAGTATAATAAATATAGCGAATGAATATTATAATGACAAATAATATAGTGAATAAATATAAGAATGAAAATAACAATTCCATTTGTGGACCTGAAAGTTTAGACAATGTAGCTGCGAGAAAAAAAATTGATTTATAATTATCTCATCAAACTTGGAATATCCATGGATAATCTGAAATGATATAGCAATAGAATAGTAAACCTAAAATTTCGATGTGCTGTTCCATTTCCTTGCAATAATTTATGTAGTGAGTCTCATCGGAAATAGCGATTTTAATGAAATGAATTTAAATGCAATTATGTCACATCATTTAATATCACAACATAAAATAATAAACTGACGTTAAAATATAAAATAATAATACCAGCAAGCCAGTAAACTATAGTAGAATACATATATCCGTAACTAATCTGACCATCCACTCATCGAAAGACTGTTGCAGTTTCTATTGAAATAATATTTACTAAGATTAGAATTTGTTTTCACAATAATAGTCAGAGAACATAATAAGCGTAGGTACAAGATATATATGACATCTACTGGTATGTTACTGAAAATAAAAATTAGATATGTATAAATATCATAATAATATTAGAAAAACTGAAGACAGCTAATAGTAAGGCGAAATAAATTTCAGGTGAGTATGAATCTAAAAACTGAATCTTAATAAAACTAAAATAAAAAAATAGGAAATTGAATTTTTCTATAGCTCTTGTACACCCATAAATGATTCCTCATGTCTGTGAAATAGGAAATGAATGATTGTAAACTGTTAGGTTTTGAATTAATATATATTTCTGATGAAGAAGGAAAATGCTGTTTTAAGTAGAATTTTTCGAATATGATCCTTTCTAAAAAAAAAACATTAAAAACCTTCCTATCTTTTCAAATACATAACGTAGGTTAGATGAGCTATAACTGACAAGGATGCATAAATGCAAAGCTGAAAATGACTTATAAAAAAGCATACAAAATGTAGTGAATGGATGTTATAATATAAAACGATAATAATTTCATTTGTATTTACGTGTCTGCAGATTGTGGTCCTGTTGCAATTGTATACGGACCCGCACATCCACCATGAACCTGAAAGCTTAGATAATGTATCATGGCCACCAGAAAAAAAAAATTGATTTTAAATTATTTTACAAAACTTTGGATATCCATGGATGATCTGAAATTGTATAGCATATAAAGAATAATGAACCTTAAATTTCGATGTGCTGCTCTGCTAATAAATGTGATATAACCACAATGGAACTGACTCTTAGCTTCTGGTCTTGATCCCTACTGAGCCCTTGCGGCACGTCAAGCCGGCCAGTTCAGCGCAAGGGCTCTAATTCTTAAAATGCATGATGGTGCATAAAAGTTCAAACTTTCTAAAAGGTTTGCCGAATGTATACGCTGCGAGATAACTTTTTAAAAAAAGAGATCATTGCTTTCCTTTTTTTTTTTTTTTTTTTTTAATTTTTATTATCAAGACTAAGAAGGAAAAAAAAATTATTCCCTTTTTTTTTAAAAAAAAAAAAAAATATTTTTTTTTTTTTTTTTTTTTTTTTTTTTTTTTTTTTTTTTTTTAATTTTTTTTTTTAAATTATATTTCCTAAGTCTCTAATTTTGTTGCATCTTTCAATTAACTGATTTCCTAGAATACACGTGAATATGATATCATGTTACATTTTTTTATGTTAATATCAAGCAGCCTTTAACACACCATTCGTAGAAGACATCAATTTCGTTCTGAAAATGTTGCAAATCTAACTTACTACAGATTTCCATATACAGTTTCATATCATCAGCATAGATAATAATGTTAAGTTGATTTAACACAAGATTAACATCATCAACAAAACGAATACATAAAAGAGGACCTAAATGAGATCCCTGTGGAACTCCTGAGGTGACATTAACTGCTCTAGAGATCTTTCCTTTGAAACGTACCACCTGTGTTCTATCTGTCCAATAAAATTCGATCCATTTTAATAGTGTCCTGGTTAAACCCACACGCTTAAGTTTGAAAAGTAGCAATGGAATGTCAACTCTATCAAACGCTTTGTTGAAGTCAGTATATAAAGCTTCAACAAAATTTCCTCTATCCATTGCACCTAAAGAAAATTCTACAAATTCCAATAGATTAGTAGATGTTGATCTGCCTTTGAAAACCATGTTGATTATTTGTTATCCGATATTTTACCTGATTGAATAATTTTTGATTTACAATCGCTTCAAACGTTTTAGGAATACTGGAAATGATTGCGATTCCTCTATAATTTTCAATGTCTGATTGTTTGCCAGATTTTAATACTGGTATCAAAAATAATTTTTTTCCAGAATAGTACAAAGTCTCCTGATTGAAGTGATAGATTAAAGAGCCAAAACAGGGGTTTTACAAAAGAAGTTGCTAGTTTCTTTCCACCGCACCTTCGCGAAGATCGCTCCTATCAGGGCCTTTACATTCCCACGACATATGCTCGCTCTCGAGGCGCTTAAAGAACGCCTTGGACGGCTGGTACAGACACAGTTGGCAGACAGACCACCCAATTTTGAGTTTTTCCACTTTTAGGGCCGAGTCTACGGCGGTAATTGGCAGTCGTATTGTTGCCACTTGAGTCCCAACTGGACATTTTCGCAGCCGTTTGGCTGTTGTGGCAACCTCGACCGCAAATTTGGCCTTGACGGCCGTGGAGATTTCGCCAGCCTTCATGATCTCGTCCAAGTTTTTACATTGGAGAGTCACTAACGTGGCAAGGGCACGTACCTCCACTCCCGCTCCTTAGTCCTGTTTGGCCAGCTTTTTGTACGCTGGGCCCTTCAGCTAAGTGTCCTTCTAAAGCTCTAGGATAATTTCACCGGTACGAGTACGGTGGACACTCCGCAAGTCGGCGCTGAGATCCACGAGCTTAGCGTCGCCGTGCTTTGCCTTGAGGACCTCTGAGTACTTAGACTCATCGGTCTTTACGATGAAGGCCTCATCGCGGTTACGCTTTCCAGCCAGACTTCGGTTCGCTTTTTCTTTTTGGGGTCTATCTCCCTTTTTCCAGACCTTGGTCCACGGATTTTCCCTGCCTCTGCAAGGGTCATCGCTCGTTCCTTTTTTGTTGTCCCGTGCATAACTGGGACCGGCCTTATCGTTTGGGCCACTCTTAGCACGTGGGGTATCATGCACTACCAAGGTGGTGATGGCGCTATTGTCGCCTTTTCCACTTTTTACGCCTTTGTCGCCATTGCCGCCGTTGCCTTTTTGCCACCTTTGGTGCCGGAGTCACTCACTTCACGCCCCGCAGGACGTGCGGTTGGACCCGCCAGTCCCGATACCACGTTCGCATATGTCTCTGGACCCGAAGGTTACTAACATTATTATTGTCCAGCCGTAAGTTACTAACATTATTATTGTCCAGCCTGATGATAGTGGTGAATAAATCAAATTTTTCAGAAATGGTCGTTCATTTTTGAGAACCTCAACATCAATTTCTAAATCAAAAAGCCTTTTGTGATCGTAAAATGAGACTTTTGATATGCTTTTGCTTAGCACTGGAATTATTTTCATGTTATTCTTATCCCAAGTGAAGTTCATTTTCTCATAATTTGCTTTGTTCACCATTACTATGTTATCTGACATTTTAATATCAGAATACCAAATTTTTGTATTATTGGTAAGGATTGTCATACGTGGGGTTAGTCATATTTGACCTGTTCCCCTGATCGTTAAATGTGTGTGATTTAAACCATGGAAAATATTAACTTCCATTTCATTCGGAGTTACAGACTCCCATACATTTTGTTACTCAGTTGCGAACCAAGCGTCATGATTTATTTTTAAAAGATTTATTTTACATTTTTCGATTGAGTTTCTGTACCTGTGGTTCAGCAGACAATCATTCTCAGAGGTTAAATTTACCTCTTGTAATTTTACATCACAAATTACAAAAGAGCAATTTTTCACATTTCTCGTATTCGGTGTTGGATAACAGAAATCCCCAATAGCTTTCCTTCTCTTCAATTATTATGTTTTTCTCCAAATTGATAGTCATAAAAAACGCAGATCGCTGGTTCCACAAGAAACGAACCGGGCTCCGTTCATTCAAAGTTCAGAAAGCTCCTAACCACAATGAAAAACAGAATAGGACAGCTAAAGCACGTGCGCGTAAGCTGTACACACAAACGTTGACGAAACCATACTGCTGCATCATGGACGATGAAACACACGTAAAAGCGGACTTTAAACAAATTCCCGGCAACCAGTATGTGACTGCGAAAGACAAGTTCGATGTTCCAGAGTCTCTCAGGAAACAGCAAGTGGCAAAGTTCCCAAATTCATAATTTGTTCGTGTGGTAAACGGAGCAAGCTTTTCGTGACAACTTCAACTGTAAATGGTCAAGTATACATGAATGAATGGCTGAGCAAACGACTGCTTCCGTTTTTCAAAACACACAATGTTCCTACATTTTTTGGCCGGACCTAGTCTCTTGTCACTACTCCAAGGATGTTCTGGAGTGGTACTAGACGAATGGTGTCAATTTCGTGCCGAAGGATCTTAATATCCCAAACTCTCCAGAGTTGCGGCCAATTGAAAAATATTGGGCTATAACGAAGCACGAACTTCGTAAGCCTCCTAAAGTTGTCACTACAGAACAGGAAATGTTGAAGTCATGGTTGAAAGCGGAAATTTTTTTCGCTTCAAGCGTTGTACAATATCTTATGCGTGGTATTAAGAAGAAAGTTCAGGCTTTTGGATTTGGTAATGAAATACAGTGAAACAAAAATACTTCAACCAAGATTATACATTGTTTTTTATTCTCTGAATATTTCATGACAATCAGTTGAAAGACTTGATTTTGAGGACGAGTTTAAAGTGATGCAATTTAACTATGGACACCCTTTATTCCTAGTAGGTGTCTGAGTAGATAAGTTTCCCGCCTTTCACGTGTGGAGCCTCTTATGAATATCTCTCAGTTCCTCTTCCTCGTCGCATTCTACCTGAAGCCATTCGAGTAAGTCCAAAAAAGACTTTCTCTTTGTGATTTCCCAGCTAAAGATATCGTTCGACTCATGAGGCCTCTCAAGAAGGGTTTTCGCAGGGCCGCTTGGACGTAAGAATCGTTGCCATGTTCCGGGATTACAGTTGTACTTCGGTACAGTTTTGTAACTCGAATTCTATAATCTGACTCTGATTCCCCTTGGCAAAGGGTTTCTATTACTTTTATTATTGTACCTATTGGTTTCTCGAAATGGAAAGTTTTTTTTTTCCAATTTGGCTTTAATCATAGGCCATATTGTATCTTTTATATCACAGAGGCGTTTAAGTGCGCCCTCTTTAAGTTTTGTATTTCGGGAATATCGACAGCGAAATAATCAATTTGCATCAAATGGTGACGAACTAGCGCAGGAGACAAAAAGTCACCCTAATAAAGAAATATGAGAATAATAAAAAAATAAATTGCATCAAAAAAGGCTGATGCTCTTCAACTTTTCCATGAAATTCGGGAATAATTTGAGCGGCTTCCAGCATTGGGAATTTGTAACGTTGCTGGTCCTGCATTTTGGGTCTATTCTTAGTTAGGGCCTTGTGAAAATAAAAACTGACTCTGTAAAATTCTTTTTTAAGACTCTCTAGGATTTCCTGGATACTTGTATTTTCCAAGTCAGAAATTCCTGTTTGACTGGTTCGATTGTTGTTGTTCTCTTCTAGATCAATTATTTGATCTAGAAATCTTAAAACAGTTTTCGTTCCTTTTGTTGAAATAAAGGAGGGCGAAAATGGTGAATTTATAACGTTTCCCTCGTTGTTAGTGTTAATTTCCCTATTGTATGCTAAATCATCAATGTTTTCTGATCATGGAAAAAATGTGTTTGTTTCCTCAGGTTGATTGAAGGAAGAGGTGAATGGAAGTGCTTCCCAGTTTTGAGATTCTTTTAAGGTAATGAAATTTTCTAGATTCTGTCTAGGTAGCAGTTGACATTTGGCTATAGCAGTATTTCTATATTCGCTTAGTGAAAACAAAACCAAACTAAAATATCACCGGCTGGAGTCCGTAAACCACTCTTTCCACCTGTTGTTTCAGGTTTTGCAAGATGACCGAATACCGCAAAAAATCATTCGTCATCGACTGCACGGTCATGCCAGGGCTTCCTACTAAAAAAGCTGAAGCTCACACTCAACAACATCAAGAACGTCCAGACTCTACTGACCAGAGCGCAAGTCATCGTCGAAGTCGAATCACCGGAATTAGTGGACCAAATAGTTCCCCAACACAACATGAAGCAAACCATCAAGCTCGAGAAAAAGGAGTACACCATTCCATTGTACCAAGCAGACAACGCAATTGAGGTTAAGGTTTCGGACCTGTCACCCCATATGCCCAACACTTTGATCGCCAAGCAATTTACCCCGTACGGTGAAATACTCTCGATAAAAAACGAAGCCAGGAAAGAATACTTCCCTGGTCTGCCAAACAGTGTACGTATTCTGCGAATGAGCCTCCGGAAAGCAATCCCGTCATACTTACCTGTTGACGGAGGGATGTCATATGTGACTAACCGCAACCAAGTTCGCACCTGCCGCCATTGTGGATATGCTCTGCATTCAGGACAATCTTGTGCTCATGCTCGGAAGGAACGCTCTCAAAACGTCAACGAGAGACTGACCGCTGCGCAGATTGTTGAAGGTATTGCACCGCCATCTCTGCCCACAACCACACAAGAACCAAAAACAACATCATCCGAATCCTTCAGACCATCATCTATGCATGAACCGAGCCAAACAACATAAGCTCTAGCCAACCCTATCTCAAAACAGCAGTTCAGCGATTGCAATACCAAACTCATTTCATCTTCTATGAAGATATCCAACCGATCGTCGTCTACGTCAAGGATTCAAAACAACACTCAAATCATAGTCCCGACCAAAATAGATCTTCTATCTTTTGCACAAAACCTACAAAAATCGACTCAGCCCATGGATTTTGAAATCTCAGATGAAGAATCAGCAAATCACTCAAACATCACACACACCAAAACGAAACGGCCCGGCTCGCCTCAGCAACCCGCAGCAAAAAGTAAAACGATTCCCCCCGGTATGCATAACAGCGGGTAACGTCCCGCTGAAGAAATCATTGATACTGCCATCCCTCAGAAAATTTCACCATTCACAGTTTTCACTATTCAACAAACAACATCGACGGCTTCAGTCACGACGCGACGACCCACATCGACTCTGTCAAACACTCTTGAACATTACGCACAACACTAAATGGAAAAATTAGCTTTTCTCATATCAGCATCATTCTCTGCTTCACGGACACCAAGGAGCACTCAGACCGTTTCACCAAGACCGACGAAATTCAACGCGACACAATTTGGACTACGGCCCCCGTACTACCGTCCGCCGTCTCATTATGATTGGTTTCTTTAAACACCGAGGATATCAGTCAACACTCATCACGGAACTTTTCGTTTCATACATACCGAAGGTCTGCAGGTGAGACCTTATATATGTAAAAATGAAAACAACAACATAAATGTGTCAGCTGCGGCTGACCAACATGACAGAAAACGCCAAGGGAGGCTTAATAGAACTTGTTATAAGACTGCACGAATCAGGGCAACACGTCAAAGATACACTGTGTCGAGCCTAAAGTTAGGGTAGGATTGTAGCAACTATTAATATTGCAAACATCTCGAATGAAACTAAATTAGCTGCTTTGAGGTCATTCGTACGCAGTGCAGAGTTAGACGTAATTCTCTTTTAAGAAGAGCAAAATGATAGGCTTGAAATTCCTGGTTTCAGGGGATTGGATGTGGGTCGAGACTTCATTCGTGTGATGTCTCGCCTCATGTCCAATCATTATTCTTTAAACGCTCATTTGTTCCGTGTTGGGCTGGGAGACAGCAATCTCTGTGAATGCGGACAAGGTTACCAGGACGCAGATCACGTTATTTGGTTTTGTGCTGAGCATCGTGGAGTCAGATCTAAGCTTTATGATTCCCTTCGGGCTCGAGGTAGACAACCCAATGTACCGATTCGAGACATTTTGGCTGCACGCGATCTGGAGTTTATGAAACTCATTTATGTGTTTTTGACTAACATTAGCCTTAGATTGTAGTTTGATTAACTTACTTGTTTAGGTTAAATTTTTGAGGATTGTGTGCATCGGTGTGTGATTGTGGTTGTGTGCGTGAGTCTGTGTGTGTGTGTGTGTGTGTGTGTGTGTGTGTGTGTGTGTGTGTGTGTGTGTGTGTGTGAGTTAGTGATTTTTTTTTTAAATTGAAAACGTTCAATTAAAAAATTGTAATTTGAAATTCTAGATATAAGAAAACCATTGTTCCTCATGCTTTGTTTAAAATTTCCACCGCAATTTTCCCATCCATAAAATTGTAATTCCTATTAACCTCGAGACGGCCGTGAGTAATCGGTTCCACCCCCTTAACCTTAGTTCTAAGATAACTGATGTATATAAACACGAAAACTTGGCTCTGTAAAGTTGGTTCGATTGAGCCTGTACAAATAAATGAATATTTAAAAAAAAAAAAATTCCTGGTTTCAACATAATTTTCAATGTAGACATTAATCGACGGGATACAGCAATTGCAATACGAGATCTTCTCCGAATCAAGCTTGTTGAAAAATGTCTGGATTGTAGAATCATATCAGATTGAGTGAGGAGGGTTACGTTCATCAACATCTACGCTCCCTCCGGAAATGCAAGGGAAGACTTCTTTAATTCGTCGGTCGCTCATTATCTGCAGCATGCGACAAATCAATTAATACTAGGTGGTGATTTCAACTAAGTGGTTTCAGCTACAGATGCTACAGGGTCATCGAGTATACGTCTAATGTGCAAATGGTTTATGGGTACTGCACATCTAGTAGATTCTTGGAAAGTACTGCATGGAACTACGGTTCAATTTTCGTTATACGATCAAACACAGCATCTCGCTTAAATCGCATTCTGATGTCTACAACTGCGAGAAATCGGCTAAGGGCAGCGCACTTTGCTTCCACCTCCTTCACGGACCAAAAGGCTTACATAGTTCGCATAGCTCTATCGGACACCTGCTGGTAAAGGCATATGGAGACTTCAACCACACATCTTGAACGATCCGGAAGTTCGGAACGAGTTTTCTAGAAAATGGATATACTGGAAAAGATTTCGACAGAATTACCAATCTTGGATTGAATGGTGGATTAGATATGCGAAACCTAAGACCATCTTTTTCCTAAAATGATGCACATAAATCATTCAGCGGGATTTCAGGGACACAATGGAGTTATACTGAGGTTTTCTGAATGAGGCCTACCACAATCTCTACGGGAATCCTAGCCAACAAGCCACAATCGATAGAATAAAGGCTCAAATGCTACGTCACCAACGAGTGTTTTCAGCTGCATGGTAAAAGATCTAAAGCAACAATAGCCGCTTTGCAAGTCGACGAGGGAAATAACGTTTCGGATCCAAATAAAATTAGTAGAATTACTCATTCCTACTTTGAACCGCTGTACGGATTGGTGGAAAGAGGCTTTTCGGACAACTTCCTCCCATCTAAAACTATTCCTCTTACAAACGAGGTCAACAACACTATTATTGAACCAATAACGGCAAACGAGATCCTGTTAGCTATAAAAACAAGCTCCAGCCGAAAGTCACCTGGATCTGATGGATTGCCCAGATTCTTTCAGAAAACCTGGAGAGTTATTAGTAGCTTACCCTCATCATCAATGATGCTCTGACAGGCCAAGCAAGTCAAGACTACTATAATGGCATCATTGTGGTCGTTAAAAAGAAATGCCGTGACCGATCTATCAAGAGCTATAGACCAATCTCGCTCCTTAATTATGACTACAAGCTTCTTGCCAGAGTACTTAAAAAGCGAATGCACAATCTGCTGCCGTTAGTCCTTTCGGAACATCAGAAATGTTCAAATGGTAGCAGAACCATATATGAAGCCACAGGTCGAACACTGGATGAGGTCTCCAATTTGAAACATCGACGTAGAAATTCTTTGTTGGTGTCGTTGGACCTTGATCATGCCTTCGATAGGGTGAATCATCAGTTTCTTGCCGAAACCTTGAGGAAAATGAGTTTCAACTTTAACTTTGTAGATCGTAGATCTCTTGGCGTCCATATGCAATTATTATTTCTCTAAAATACTGATCAATGGAAGACTGACACCGGAGTTTAGGATTCAGCGATCTGTACGTCAGGCAGATCCCTAATCTATGCATTTATTTGTGATCTACCTTCAGCCGCTTCTCGACCGTTTCAGTAGAAACCTTCCAGAAGCTGTCATCAATGCATACGCAGACGACATATCGATGTTCTTGCATAACGAAGAAAGCCTGGTCCGGGTAGCTTAATTGTTTGTCGAGTTCGGTGCAAATTCCGTAGCAGTGTTAAACAAACAAAAAACAGCAGCGATAATGATCGTTAACATTAATCTTGAACCCACTCATCACATAAAAGACTTCCTTAGCATCCTGGGTGTAGTGTACGGAGCAGTCATCAAGCAGGCTCGTAAAAAGCACTAGGAAAACGTGATTCGGGGTATCAGGACAAGGCTGTGGCTTCATAATCCAAGAAAACTCAACATACTACAAAAAGTCACCTTACTCAACACCTACATTTGCTCTAAACTTTGGTATATGGCCTCAAACATTGCTATAATAGCGGGATACGCGAACAAAATCAAAACCGAATTCGGAAAGTTTATTTGGCATGGACAACCAATTCAAAGGATTGCTTATTCCAGCCTCATTCTCCCAAAAAACAAAGGAGGCCTCAATTTGCACTGCATTGAACGAAAATCGAGAGCACTCCTCATAAATCGACTGATGTCCTTGCTTGACCAACTTCCTTTCCTCCGAAGCCTTCTGGAAAATCGTGACTTCCCAATACCTTCAACGTGTTCTCACATCTTGATACTAGTTGATGAGATAGAACAGCTACCAGATCAATTGCAAAGTGCATTATCATCTCGAAGAATATACCAGCATCTGGTTTCATGTCTCCCGGATCTTGGATTTGTATCCGCACAGCCGCGAGACTGGAATGCTGTTTTTAGAAATTTACACTCCAGTGGCCTACCAAGTCATTAGCGGGCGGCATGGTACATGGTGATGCACACAAAAATAAAGCACAGAGAACTACTATTCCTCCGAAACATCATTGATGATCCGAACTGTGAATCGTGGACCTAGTTTCTCTTGCGTTGTCAATGGGTCAGGCCAGTCTGGCGTTTTCAACGAAGAGAAATCGTAAGACAGGAACCTAGTCTAGCTAGATATGAACCAGAAGACTTTGTTTACCCAAAATCGGAGGATTTTAAGCAGAAGATTTAGACACAATATAGTTCAACAACTTGCAAAATTCTTTAGCTACTTATTAGAAACCCCATCAAACACATTAGATGTAAAAAGCTTTAAATTTCACTTGACTGTTAACTAATCACAATAAAAGATTTTACAAAAAAGGTATTATAATCTCTATGAAGTAATCAGAGTTTCTTCGTTGTCTATTGTTTTTCTTTTCTGGAATTATTGCAGTTCCCTCTAACAATTTGAGTAATTGTTCGACCTCTGTTTTTATGAACTCAAAATCATCAGTTAGACAAGTTCAATCGTTTGTTGATAATTTATTTTCATATGCGTTTAGAAGTGATTCAAATTCTTCTGAATTATCTTCAAGGAGTCTTTTTTCGCCTTGATGCCTTGCAGGGATCTTGCTCTGTTTTTAATTCAAAGCAAATTTGAGTATTCCCTGTTAACATATTCTTTTATCTCCTCTAATATTGACCTTTATTCATGCTTTTGAATAGGATGACAATGTGACATTCTATTGCAACAAAATAGTGTTTAGAAGTGAAATAGGTTTCGTTCTCCCACTATAATTTTTTTTTTTTTGAACCCCATTGTTCGGAAAGCGGTAAGAAAAACTTAGTTTTGTAGCACATCAGTTTAATTCAGCTCAAACTATAAACAATTAATAATAATCTAGTCTAATTTTAAATAGAAATGAGGTAAAGATGGTATTCGATAAAAATGGCACACACATATATACTCATCAAAATTAAACTGATTATCGGATTTTCTTGAAATTTTCAGGGAATGAAGAACTACTAATAAGTTTTGATTTACAACATTTGTTTTATTCAATTTCGTCTCCCATCCCGAATGCCCGCACCTTCCTTTTCACTCCACCCATCAAATTTTGTACAACCGATTTTCCCAGTGTTTTTGTTGTTTTTACCCAAATTTTCTTCAATTCTAGCTCTGTTTTTATAGTTTTGGGATGTTTGCGAAGTTCCGTTTTCATAATTGCCCAGAATTTTTCAATTGGACGAAGTTACGGTGAATTTGGTGGGTTCATATCCTTTGGCACAAAATTGACTCCGTTGGCTCGGTACCATTCCAATACGTTTCGAGCGTAGTGGCAGGATGCTAGATCAGGCCAAAACAGAGTTGATCCTTTGTGCTTCTTAATGAATGGCAAGAGACGCTTCTTAAGGCACTCTTCCGTGTAAATCGCACCGTTTATTGTTCCGGAAGTGATGAAGGGAGCACTTATTTCACCACATCCGCAAATCGCCTGCCAGATTAGAAACTTCTTTGCAAATTTCGATAGTTTCTTCTTTCGAACATCCTCCGGAACATCGAACTTCGACTTGGCAACGAAATATTCTTGCCCAGGAAGTTGACGGAAGTCGGCCTTGACGTATGTTTCGTCATCCATCACGATGCAACCGGATTTGGTGAGCAGCTTCGTGTAAAGTTTCCGGGCGCGGGTTTTCGCAGTGATGTTTTGTTTTTCATTCCGGTTTGGGGCTTTTTGCACTTTGTAAACATGTAACCCAGCACGCTTCATGGTTTTCTGCACAAAACCGACTGACACCTTAGACTTTTTAGCAACATCTCGAATTGACATGTTTGGACGGTTCTTGAATTGTTGTACGACTTTCCTGGCCATTTTACTGTCCATTGGACCACTTTTACGACCACTCCCTTCCTTCCTTTGGACACTCAGACGCTCCTTGAAGGTTCTTATTACACGAGACACAGTTGTATTTGCAATTCCAAGCCTTTTAGCAATCCACCGGTGGGACGCCCCTGGATTTTGATTGTGAGTGCACAAAATTTTCTCACGGACAATTTCTTGTTTCGACGACATGACTGGAACTACTGAATGTATAACTATGAAACTTGGCAGATGTGAATAATACACTATGGATAAGATCTAATCAAATTTCTAGGTTTTTTACTCATACGATTCAAAAGTTACAGAAGATTTTCTGTGTGCCATTTTTATCGAATACACCCTTTATATAACTTACAGATTTAGTTTTCCGTTCCTATCTGGCTGCAGAAAATGTGTACGCAGAGTCGCTGAACCAAAACACACTCGTGTGTTCTATAGAAATCGTAGTTTTAAGTAACAAATTCGTTAGATATAAGTATATATTGCTTACCTATAGAGTTAGCTAGTATTTAAGGTAGATTTAAGAGCTTCACCACAACTTAGAATATGAAATAAATGCGCAACTAGGATAACAAATTTCTCGAACTGTTAGAAGATGGATACGTTGACTTCTGGCTGTCCACTCACACACCCGTTCGCTGGACGACAAAGAAGAACTGTCACGAGAGCTGTCAATCACCCGTTGACGTTTGCGTTCCGCTGATTCCGGTGGTATCGGACCTAGTGCCCAGTGGTTTTAACACATCCTCAGCCCGTAAACCTTTTCGAGAACCTGCTTCTTGGAAAAGATTTACTTGAAGACCTTACCTCGATAACTGCAAGTTTGACCACTGGCCGCCGATACAGCCCACTGGCAGTGCGCACGACTGCTTGCCTGATACGTCCATCCTTACCTGCGATGACTTGGTGGACTTGTCCACGAACCCAGCCGTTGCGATGCTGGTCATCCGTTATGAACACTAAGTCGCCGACCTTCAGTGGTTTCGGGTCCTCCAGCCATTTGGTGTTCACGTTCAGCGACGGCACTTCACACCATGCGCTCTCATATGCCTCCCATGTGGGGGGCCGATGGTGGGTTGAAGCACCAACGAGTCTTCGCATTGGTAAAGACGTTAGCACACGATGTCCCTATCTGACGAATCTGCTCCTGGAGTTCCTTGTTGGCTGCCCTCAGGTTAGTGCCATTATCGGAGAAGATGACAATTGGATGGCCCCTACGCTGGACAAATCTACGGATGGCCATGATGCACGAGTCAGCGTTCAGCTTGTTGGCTACTTCTTAGTGCACTGCTCGGACAGTCAGGCACGTAAAAAGTACGACCCACCTCTTTTCGACGTGTCGGCCAACGGTGACCTCCACTGGCCCAAAAAAGTTGATACCTACGTAACTGAATGGCTTCAGGAAAGGTGTGACACGCTCCACTGGAAGCGGTGCCATAGCTGGTGCTCGCGATCGACTCTTGTTGACTTTGCACCATTGACAGTTTATCATGATCCGCTTCACACCGGCTCGTAGCTTGGGGATATAGAAGCGCTGCCTGACTTCGTTGAAGACCGTCTCCCTGTTGGCATGACCGTAGCGACGATGATAATGAGCCAGCAGTAATTCCGTGATCCCGTGATCCTTTGGAAGGATGATCGGAAATCTTGTGTCGTGCGGAATGAACTCAGCGAGTTTCGTTCTGCCATCCATCCTTAACATGTTGCAGTCGTCCAGAAACGGTTTGCAGTGGTAGATCGCACTGTTTCTCTCGATCGGAATCCAATTCTCCGAAGGCAGCTTCTGGTTCTTCGTGATTATAACCATTTCACACGCGAACGACTCTTGCTGTGCCATCTTCCATAGGATGATTTCAGCCTGCTCAAATTCCTCCTGCTTCAGTGGTACACTGGAACCATCCACATATCGGACCACTAGTTTTCGAACTCCTTCCGGAGTATCTGGAACAACTTCGATGGGTATTCCAGCTACCCTACGTCGGCAGTTTGAGATAAATCGGTAGACGCAACAGATCGTTCGCAGAAGAATATTCCACCGAGAAAACCGACTTACATTGATTATCGGGTCCTTACCACCGGACGTGTGAAGCATGTGACATGCCCGAAGCTCTTCTATTGAATTTGGTATCAAGCGTTTCTAAAGTGGCCACATCTCTTCCGGTAGTTGAGGGTCGGGCCCCTTGAAGATAACAGCGCGGGATTCTCACGTCTTTGATTGGGGGCAGCTTCGTTCTCCATTGTGACCATCTTGCGTATGATTCGCCATCAACGTGTTGGTCCCATTCGCAACCGGTGCGCCACAGAGACTGGACCAGAATCTTGCCATGGACGGTAAACGGTTTTAGGAATCCGAGGGGGTCAAATAGGCTCATCACACAGCGGAGGGCAATCCGCGTCGTCGGTCGTTGCCCCTCGAAGAGATACGGTAACAGTTCCTTTCGCAAGTTGGTTGAGAAGGTGAAGACGTCTTCTTGCGGGCACCAGATTACACCCAGAACACACTCAGTCACGCTGTCGTTGTCAGGTTGCAACAGGACTCGTTCTTCTGCGTGTGTTTCTCCAAGTGCGTGCATGAATGTTTCGTCGTTTGAGACCCAGCTGTGGAGCTCGAATCCGCCTTCAGAATGCACGTATCGGACCTGCTTTGCACGCTCGATGGCTTCTTCCACTGTATCTACACTCTCGAGATAATCATCGACATAGTGTCGACGAATTATGGCCTTCGCAGCATCCGGAAATCGATCTGCATGGTGGGACGCGTTCAAGTTTTCCACGAATTGGGCTGACGCAGGTGAACACGCTGCGCCAAAGGTGCCCACATCCATGACGTATACATCGGGCTTGGATGAAGTGTCCTTCCGGAAAAGGAATCGCAGTGCGTGCTTATCGGCTTCCCTGATACGGTACTGGTGGTACATCTCGCGTAAATCCGCTTTGAATGCCACCGGTCGTTCTCAAAACTGCTGAATGGTTGCAGGTAACGACGTCAGAAGGTCCGGTCCAGAAAGCAGCATGGAATTTAGCGACGTGCCTTTCACTTATGCTGCTGCGTCCCAAACGAGACGCACCTTGCCGGGCTTCTTCGGATGAACGACAACATTGAGGGGTAGGTACCAGATCTTTTTAGGGTTCGCTGTCGTCATCTCCTTGTCCGTCAACTTATGCGCGTACTGTTTGGTCTGATATTTGTCGATTTTCTGATGCACAGCTTGCTCAAGGGCAGGATTTTTCTTCAGGCGCCGCTCGAGACCGCACATTTGGTTCAGCGCCATCGGATAACTGTCGGGCAGCTCGAAATCGTCCTGCTTCCAAAGAAGGCCCGTCTCTTAACGTCCGTCAACCCGTACAGTGGTTTTCTGCAAGAGGTCTTTAGCTTGACGAATTTCCTTGGATTCCGGCAGTTGATTCACGGTTATGCCAGCTTGTTCCTCAGAAAAGTATTCCCGCATCACATCATGTAATTCCTGGTTCGTGTATTCCCGATGACAGCCTTCGAAGCCTGAGGCGCCCCTTGGTCCGTTTATCGTCCAACCCAGATGAGACCTAACTGCGATTGGTTCGTTCATGTTTCCAATCCGAGATTCCAACGGAGCCATCAAATGCATATTGTTCAAACCAATAAGAATTTTCGGTTCATCCCCTTCACGGTCGGCTGGATACAATCCTTGCAAGTGGCGATATTGACCGACGACCTCCTTGAAGTTAACACGCTGCCTCGGAAGGTACAACTTCTTCACCGTTCGAGCTTCGTTCAAGGCCAAGCGATGTCCTGTCATACTTCCCGATATCTACAGTGACAGACACAAGGATCCCAGTTATTGACGGACGATATTACCTATCCACTGGAGCGTTAGAGGTTGCGGCCTTCCGCTAGCCTTCAGTTCGTCGACGAGACTCTCCTCCATAAGCGTCATAGACGAACCCTCGTCCAGGTAGGCGAGAGTTGAAACCGATCGTTCACGATGATGGAGTGTGATCGGTACAATCCTGAAAATCACCGAACGCTGCTCAGTGTGGTGTGAGTGATGCTGTTCTGCGTTGAGAGATCCTGTTGCCCGTTGAGGTGGACCGCCAGATACTTCTCGATGTACCAACGGATGATGCTGTGCACGGCAGTTTCCAACGTTGCACGTTATTTTGAACTTACACCACTCTTCATGCTCGTTAAGGCATCGTTCGCACAATTTGTATTGCTCATTCACCTTCAGCCGCTCAGTACCGTTCATACGACGAAACACATCACAGTTTCTGATTCGATGACCTTCCTTCTTGCAGACACAACAGGGAGGTTGGGTTCTCACTGCCGGGCTGGTTCCGCTGCAGTGCGCATGGACGAATCCTTTCTCTTTCGGCCTAGGTTTGTCTCCTTTGGAAAACGACGATGCCTTCGGTTCGACGACGAGAATAACTTTGCTGGCCTTCGCTACAATGCTGGATGTAAAATCGGCAAATGTACGATCGGTTAATCTTCGACACTGCACCCACTCTCTTTTGGTTCCGGCGGGCAGCTTCTCGACCAGCTCCTGTATTAGGACAGGATTCACCAGATGGTCCTGTAAGTCCGCTGCTTCCAAATGATCGCACAATTCCTGGACCGCCATCCCGAAAGGAATAAATGTTACAAGGCGATCGCTTCTCGGTGCGTCCGCCTTCCTGACCTTGTTTAGCAGTGCGTGGATTAGCTGCTCGGGTCTACCGTACAGCATGCGAAGTGTGCCAATCACCTGCGGCACCGAATTTGGCAAGAGCAGCCGACTGCGCACGGATTCCAAGGCTGGCCCCTTTAGGCACTCTTGGAGGCGGACGAGATTTTCAATATTGCTGAATCCACTTGCTTCCGTGGAGTTAATGTAGCTACTGTAAAATAGTGGCCATTCCTCGATCTTTCCACTAATGTAGGCAGCTTTTTTGACAGGATCTGACGTGCGGCCCACTGTGCCTTTGTAGGCCCCGGCCCGTCACGGAAGGCTTCTGTCGACGTGGAAGATGTTTCCTCATCCATGGGATTATTAGTCCCGATGGCACTTCGCTCTTCACCGGGAATCGAAGGTACAGGTTGCCTGGGAATCCAAGGTGAAGGTTCTCTGGGAATTGAAGGCGCAGGTTCCCTGGGAATCAAAGGTGCAGGTTGCCTGGGAAGCCAAGATGACGGTTCTCTGGCAATCGAAGGTGCAGGCTGTTGATTGATGGGTGTGTTAGCTGGAACATAAGGAATCCGCATTGGATCCGCCTGACTGGACCACGGCGGCATCTCGTTCACGTTCCCGTGGGGCACCGTTTGCCTTCGCTCAACATTAGGATTACGTTTAAGCCTGTCGAACAGTCTGTCGTAGTCAGCCTGTCCGAAAGTATCCGGAAACTCTCCACCAAAGGCGCCTTCTTCGGGTCCTAACTCCTGGGCCATTAGTTCAAACCGTTCACGCTGGAAATTTTCCTGGAGGGTACGCTGACTCTGTTTATATGCCTTCTCTTCCAGCAACTGTTTCTGAAGCATTTCCTTCTCCTGAGCAAGTAGTCTTTCTTGCATCTCCTTTTCCTGCTGGTATTGTTTCTTAGCCAGTGCCTGCTCAATCTCTAGTTGCTTCTCACGTATTAAACGATCTTCTTCCAGCTGCTGCTCCTTCATCTTCATCTCTTCTTCCATACGGCGCATCTCCAGCTCCAAACGAGACGTAGAATGCTTGCTGGTACCCGACGCGACCGACTTTCCATCCTCCGCTCCCGGAGCTAGATTGCTTGCTTTAGAGTGTCCGGATACTGTTTCCTTTATCAGTGAAATAAACGCTGGGATGTCTTCCTTCCTGGGAATGACTTCCTTCTCGGTGTTGGATTGAACGAGCGGTTCCGTCACTAGAGGTAAGGGGTTCGGTGCAGTCACGGTGACGATAGTGTTTTCTCCCTCTTTGCGGAGCATTTCGCGCATCGGAAATCGCGATGTTCTACACCGGGTGATTCTTTCACGCAGGCGAAATGAAACCAGGCATCGCATTCATCGCAGGCAACCATCAGATTATCATCTGCACGATCACATTTGCCGCAGCTTCCCATCTCAAGCGAGGTTATAAATCTTTTGAGATTTTGTTCGGAAAGCAGTAAGAAAAACGTAGTTTTGTAGCAGATCAGTTTAATTCAGCTCAAACTATAAACAACTAATAATAATTTAGTCTAATTTTAAATAGAAATGTGGTATATAACTTACAGATTTAGTTTTCCGTTCCTATCTGGCTGCAGAGAATGTGTGCGCAGAGTCGCTTAACCAGAACACACTCGTGTGTTCTATAGAAATCGTAGTTTTAAGTAGCAAATTCGTTAGATATAAGTATATACTGCTTACCTATAGAGTTAGCTAGTATTTAAGGTAGATTTAAGAGCTTCACCACAACTTAGAATATGAAATAAATGCGCAACTAGGATAACAAATTTCTCGAACTGTTAGAAGATGGATACGTTGACTTCTGGCTGTCCACTCACACACCCGTTCGCTGGACGACAAAGAAGAACTGTCACGAGAGCTGTCAATCATCCGTTGACATTTGCGTTCCGCTGATTCCGGTGGTATCGGACCTAGTTCCCAGTGTATTAACACCCATAAAATAGGAACTATAAAGAGCATAAAGGTTTCAAAGATTTCAACGGTTACATACTAGTGGTAATCTGTGCACAGCAACATCTGCTTGGATTTTAACCAAAGGTTTTAAAGGATATGATGGATCTTATGACGGATCAAATGATCTCAGTATAATGATTTCATGTAAGATAATTTAGGGATTCGATATATGTTTTGAATAACTGTGTACCAAAATAGTAGGTATAATAGATTCTGATTTAAAATGAACTCATGCCAAATATGGCGTTCCATATATGTGCACTTAATAACGCAGTAAATTGTCTATATTTAATTGAACTGAGTGTAATTTTTTTGGACCGGACCAATTGTGTTCTCGAATAATTAATTTTTTATGTTTCAATTTAAATTTTGATGAGAAAAAAAAACTTTTATATAAACAAGTATACGTTGCTTACCAGTTTCTCCACATTTCTGTCAGTAAATCCTTGGGGTCTTTTTGACAACCCAGTTTCCATTACCGGCAGGGATACGATATGGGTCGGATATTAAAGCGATATCCGTTCCTGACTCGCGAACTGCCCGACACTGCAGTTGCTGAGCCGCCTCACAGTGGTTTAGGTTCAATTGGGTTACCCGCCCTGTGTTTATCTCCTGGTTCACTCTTGTAGGCCAGGCACTTGGGGCCTCCCGTGACATGCTTGTCGTCTGTTTTCCCAGAGCACGTCATGCATTCGGGGGGCTCCTTGCAGTCCCAAGCCTTGTGACCTTTTCCTCCACACCTTTGGTATACATCGCTCCTGTCGGGGCCCCTACATTCCCACGACATAAGCTCGCTCTCGAGGCACTTAAAGCACGCCTTGGGCGGCTGGTGCAAACTCAGTGGGCAAACAGACCACCCCACTTTGAGTTTTTCCGCTTTTAGGGCCGTGTCTGCGGCTGCAACTGCCCAGACCAGCCCAGGCCCATCCATGGCCTCTCCAGTTTTACTGGAGACCCCTGCTTCCGAGGCTGTCGCGCTTTCGCACGTGTCGGATGCACCGCCAGATCCTGCCTTTTTGCAAGGCGGGGATCTTATTAATCCGCTTTTGGCAAACGGGTTCGCCTCCTCTCTCCGTGTAGTTTCATTGGAAGCTTGCGGCTCCATGCTGTGTTCCCCTTCAGCCGCTATCCATAACCACGTGAAGTAGTCGCCATAGTGATCCCATGGTTGTCTATGCAAGCTTGAAGGCGAGCAGGGAGGCCATGCTAGGGTTGACGTGGGCCTTCATGTGGACACCGCGTTCAGAGTCTAATCGGCGTAGGTCAGGATGGGCATCTGAGCCTACTCCCACCCGGCTAGCAAAGCCGGTCGGTGAAGCTGGAACGTATCAAAGGCCTGCCAGGGTTTTAGTGGGACGGAGACAGCCAATGCCGCATGAAACCTCCCCATTTCCTGTAAATATCACCGACAGTACTCAGGGAGACGACATAGGTGCCAGCCCGAAATCGTGGTACCGTGGAAAGATTCCTTAAATTAGCCAGTCTCCGTAATCGGGGTCTCACTGATATTGACTCCAATGCGCCGTGTGGCGCACCCTCTATATTTTGTTTAGCCGTTATGTTCCTTTATCCGCTTAAGAGGAACTTAACGTTTCCAAGGTGCACCGTGTGGAGGTGAACTACACCACACCTCAGCGTAAGTAAGTAGTATGAAATTAGTGATCCGGCTAACCTATAGAATCCTTATTTAGAACAGTGATTTCCACGTAAGACGCCCAGTGATTCGTGATATGATTCTCAAATTCGAAGGTTCACTAAAAATTGTAAATTTATTAAAATAAAATTACCCCGAGATTTGCGGATTAAAGTTTATTCTAGCTTAAATCATACCACAATCAAAATCTGGTTTGCTATTAAACCGGACCACGATTTTGTCGGTTATCGAATACGGTAGTTTTTGTTTTCAGTCAGCGGCTCGGTCGCACACCATAAAACTGGAACGTATTCAGTATCGGTGTCTTCGTATCGCGTTAGGTTGCATGCACCAGATTCACACCATGAGTCTTGAAGAGCTGGCCGGCATGTTCCCACTCTCGAATCGGTTTACAGATTCCGGCTCCTCACCAGGTGTGAATTTATGAACCCCCAAGTAATCGAAAACTTTGAGAAGCTTCTCGAGTTGGAGCTTCATAGAATTCCAGAGCATCATCGTCCTATGATTACTACGGTAATATTTGCTGCAAAGTTTGGCCAAGTTGATTCCACTAAATTGTTCTTCACTGACGGATCATTGATAGAGGAGTCAGCAGGCTTTGGTTTTGTGACATTAATGTTTGCAGATGACACAGTGTTATTCATTGCAGCTAAGGATTTAAATGGAGCCATTTTCCATTTGAACGAAGATTTGCGTTTTCTAAGTAGATGGTTAAAATGTAAGCAATTGAAATTGAATATAAGTAAAACTAAGTTTATGATAATTTAGCAAAATCGAGTAAATGAGGATGTCTCAGTTACGGTTGATCATGAGGCAATCGGTCGCTTTCGGGAGATTAAATATCTTGGCGTGATTATTGATGACAAGCTAAAGTTCGACGCTAAAATTGACAATGTCATCAAGAAAATTGCCAAGAAGTGTGGACTTCTATGCCGATAGGAAAACGATTTAACTACTTGCAGTAAAATACAGCTATACAAATCAATCATCTCTCCTCATTTGGACCTTTGCCTTTCCATTTTATTTTTGGCAAATCAAACACAAATACTGAGGCTACAGCGTTTGCAGAATAAAATTATGCGTTTGATTTTAAGATGTAACAGATTCACTTCCTCGACTTTTATTTTAGACGCGTTGCAATGGTTATCGGTGAAGCACAGAATTTTTTATTTGACGATGGTGTTTATTTTTAAAGTAGTTAATGGTTTGTTGCCTCGATATTTGTGTGATCGAATTGAAAGAGGAAGTGATATGCATAGATATAATACTAAAAACGCGGATGAAATAAGAACACCGAATTTCTTGACATGTGCTTCACAAAACTCATTATACTTTTAAGGAATAAATGTTTTCAATTCGATGCCAACACCCATTAAACGTGCGCCAACAGTTTCAGAACTTAAAAGAGTCTCCTCGATCTCTATCCTCGTGGAGTGAGCAGCAGGGCGAAAACTCACAAAAGAGCTTCTTTTATATCGCAAAACTTACATATTACTTAAACTGATTGTTTGTACGACCTACTTATGCTGGAATGGAATGCATCATTGAACATTGGAGTGAACTGCCAACCTGAGTCGACATGGAAGTTTATGATAGACGCATCCTTAAACAAACCATCTAGTGGAAAGCTTAACACTGAAATGCATACAGCGCTTTTCGTTTTATTTGATCACATTGTTCGAAGGAGATTCATATTGCTGGATTTTATTTTCATATTTCTCTACATACGAATTTGCATCACTTTTTTTTAGTGGAAATGTAGCGTAAAGTCCAAGAAATCATGGCTACTTCCTTCAAAACATACATATACACATAAATATACTCATGGAAGATTGCAGAATGCTATAAGCTGAAACAAGCAATTAGTTGGAGAGTCAAAGAGCTCACTAAGCTCAAACTCACTGCAGTTGAGGACTTAAAATCTACAAGCATAACTAGAGGTTCATTGGTAGTTTGTGGATAAGCTTTATAACTCCAGAGGTGTACCTCTGAGTATCTAAGTAAAATGTTATATTGGTATTGAATAAATGTAAATGGAGTTAGGGTCTTAAGATATATAAGAGTAACCAGAGAAATGGTTAATTATGAATTCAAGCTGAACAATGCATTAAGTCCTAAGTAACATTGAGAGATTCTCTTTGTAGACTTTCTCTTTTGTTAATAGTTTGTATATTAATCGATTTGCTGATGTTTTTAACGTATTCGATCCCTAATTATACTTTATATTACCGTACTGTGTAAAAAATACTTAAACATGTTTTTACTGAGCCATAGGAACGCAAAGAGAAAGTAGACGCAGAGAGTCTCCCAATATTACTTAGGACCTAATGCACTGTTCAGCTCATATTCCAAGAGTTTCAGATATGAAAGTCGAATGCACAGTGACGGACAATACAATAAGACCAAACCCCGAATTTTATACTCAATGGTTATAATTGGAGGCTTGTGTTTCATTTTCCGTAAACTAATTTAGCTCGAGTTTTGGTTATAGGCTAGGAATAACCTTAATTTTCATCTGGCTTAATTAATAATTTTTCTTTCACCACTTAAGAAATTGCATACTCTGCTTATGGTAAAACAATAAGACCACCTTTCGACGTCCATAGTTCAGACCATGTTGATGAATTTAAATTCTGATTTATAGTATACTGATGGTTAAACGACCCGAACATCACAAATCAAAATTAAGATTTTCAAATTTAAGCATTATTTATGGACATCAAGAGGTGGTCTTATTGGTTGGTTGGTTCATATTTCTAGAAGTTCAGAAATCTAAGTAAAATGGTATATTAGATTGCAAAGATGCTCTCTGTCATCCAACTACTCCCTGAACGTTAAGTCCTCAAACTTAGATTTTTTTACAGAAATCTGTAAAAGTTTACCGAATTCTCAACAGCTGAACGTTCGGTAATCCAATTTAACGGATTCCAGTAAAATTTTACCGAAATCCGGTAATTTTTTTTACAGATAACTGTAAAATTTCACCGAAATCCGTTAAATCGGATTACCGAACGTTCAGCTGTTGAAAATTCGGTAAACTTTTACAGATTTCTGTAAAAAAATCTAAGTGTGCTGGAATTGGATAACCTTAAGAAAAATTGGATAACCTTAGCCCCTTCAGGCTTAAGGTGTCTTATATGGCCCAAAAATGGAAAAAAGCTGTATAAACTCACAGACTGAATAAAAGTGTATGCTGTCTTCGGTAAATTTGTTCTGCATCAATTCTTGTATCTGAGAAGAAAAAAACATGTTAGTTTAAGGCCTAAGTGACAACATAGAATATCCTGACTATGAAGGAGTTCAGAAAGAAACAATAAATGCGTTATTAATAGTGTAAAGCGTTGTTTTAGAATATGGTACATTTGCATACGTATTATGAAATTCTCGTTGATAAACGTTAAACATTTTTGTGTCTTTCTGGGATGTTTTAGGTTATCCAAAATGAAACTTGATTTCAGAACTTCAGATCTACAGTTGTAACAGTAGCTTTTGGGGCTATATAAGGTTATGATAAATATTCAAACATACAGAATGAACCTTTTGGAAGGTCAACACTTATTATTTGATTATTTTGTGATGTTCTTGGTCATACAAACTGTCCTGAGTTCAGAACTTAAGATCTACAGTAGTAACTACAGCTATTTGGGCTATACAAAGTAACGTTACGGTTTCAATGATATTAAGTAAATATTTACGAACGTAAAAAAAAATATGTGATAAACTGGGATGATCGTTTTTTTTTTTTTACCGGGATGGAAAATCTGCTCACAGACTCCTGAAGAACTCAGGGTGTGGGGATGAGGGTGCCAACTCCTCGACCCACTAAAAACCCACCCGTGCCTCTAGCCTTGGTCCTACCCCCCCCGGGACCACCTTTCAGTATTAACTTCGGGGATGGGGCTATTGTGAATTAAGCACCCGCTTATGTCTAACCACTTAGGGCTTTGGTAGTTAGTTTATCCCTCTGGCCTGTTACTGGTCGTTTCGCCACTTGCCCTGTAGCTCTAAGACAATCTTCGAGGCCGCCATTTTTACCACGTCCCAAGTGTCCTGTTCTTGACACATTCTCTGGACAAGATTGTCCGGTGTCGTGTCCCGACCGCTCACGGCCATCATGCCCTTCCTCGCGTCATTGAAGCGAGAGCAGACGAAGAACACATGTTCCGCAGTTTCGTCCGCTTCCGCGCATACGGGGCACGCTGGACTCAGTGTGCCCGTACTTATGAAGATACTGTCTGAAGCAGCCATGGCCCGACAGTATCTGTGTCCAGTGGAAGGTTACTTCCTCATAACGCCACTTGACCTATCCAGATATTTCTGGAATTAGTCGGTAAGTCCACCGACCTTTGGTGGAATAAATCCACTCCCTCTGCCATTTGGCCATCGATGTAGCTCTGGTGGTTCTGCGGATTCCTCTTGTGCCCCTTTGCTCGAAGCACTCTGCATCCTCTTCTATTGTGACGCCAATGGGCATCATCCCCGCTAAAACGCATACCACGTCGCGTGACACTGTGCGAATTGCGCTGACCACTCTCAGGCACATTAGCCTGTGAGTACTTTCGAGCTTACCGAGGTAGCTCTTAGTACTCTGGGCGGCGATCCATTTTTCGGCCCACCGTACCTCATTATCGACCAGGCGGCGCTTGCCAGGAGCCTGCGCTTGCTTCCTTGTACCGCTGAGCTGTTCGACATCATGCGAGATAATGCCGATATAGCCGTTAAGGCTTTCTTGCAGGCGTAGTCGACGTGACTGATAACTGACAGCTTGTCGTCGATCATGATCCCTAGATACCTCAAAGCCCTCTTCGATTCGATTGTGCAGTTACCTGCACTAATCGTCGCGTGTTGCTCCGATTTTCGGTTATTAACGACCGTGACCTCAGCCTTGTGGTGTGCTTGCTCCAGTTTCCTGGAACTCATCCATCCATCCATGCCAATGGAGTGCGAGGCCGTAAGTTCTACCTCTTCGATGGATTCACCACATATCTCAAGGGTGATGTCGTGACAAATCCGACGATCTTCACCCCGTTCGGAAATTCAAGTCGTAGTACCTCGTCGTACATCATGTTCTATAGCACCGGGCCCAGGATTGAACCTTGCGGGACGCCTGCGGTGATCTGAACACGTTTCTGGCCTACCTCCGTGTTGTACACCAGTACGCGATTCTGGAAATAGCTTCCCACAATCTTGTACAGGTATCCTGGCACGTGAAAACGTTTGAGCGAGTCAGCGATAGCTACCAACTGGCGCTATTGAACGCATTTCGCACGTCCAGGGTGACCACCGCACAGTAGCGGACACCTTGCCTCTTGCGCTGGATTGCCACTTCGGCCGTTTTGGTTACGGACAAAATTGCATCCACCGTCGACTTCCCTTTACAAAAGCCGAACTGGTTTTTAGACTGATCGTGTAAGCCCTCCGTGTACTTGTTTAATCTGTTAAGGATAACCCTTTCGAGCACTTTACCCGCTGTATGTAACAGGCGTATAGGTCTATATGCCGATGGGTCCCCAGGTGGCTTCCCTGCCTTTGGTAGCAGTACTAGAGTCTGGATTTTCCAGGCGTCCGGGAAGACACCCTCATGCAGACATCTTTGAATCGCCGCCCTGAACATTCCGGGCACCAGTGAAATAGCCGTCTTGATGGCCAGATTCGGTATACCGTCAGGTCCTGGCTCTTTGTTTAGCTTCAACGATTTGCCTATCGCAATGATTTCCTCGATCGTGACGGTCGCTTCGTCCCCTTCGTCCGCGGTTCCATCGTGGGGCAATTCTGCCATCATAGGGGACCAGGGACTCTGGTTTTGACTCGGGAAGAGTCCCCTGATGAGGACCTGTAATAGCTCTGGTGATTGCTCTGTTGGAGCTGTCGTGCCCTTGGTTTTAGCCATTAATATCCGATAGGCGTCACCCCATGGATTCGCGTTGGCTTTCGAACACAGACCCTCAAAGCAGGCTCGTCTGCTGGCCTTTATCTCTTTCTTAAGCGCTCCGATCTTTCCAGGTCCGATCGCGCTCTTTGCATCCTCCTTCTAGCTTGGTGGCAAGATCTCCGAAGGTCTGCGATCGTCTCTGTCCACCAGTAAACCGGCAACCATCCATCCCTAGGTTTGACCTTTCTGGGCATGGTTGCGTCGCACACTCGTGTGAGAATTGATACGAGTTGATCCCCACCAGGATTTTGGGTATCGCTCAATCTCTGTTCCTGCTCTAGCGCCTCTTTGAATACTTCATTATCGAAGTACGACGTCCTCCATCTGCGGATGAACGTAGTGGGTGCTCCTTCTTCTGCGAGCTGCTTAGCTCCGTGGGTGATGCTATAGCGAATGGGTGGTCGCTATAGGTGTAGCCATCCTCCACCCTCCAGTTGTTCAGCAGCCCAGGACTGCCGAACGTCACGTCGATAATCGACTCCGCTCCATTTCTATGGTAGGTACTACTAATACTTACGTTGGCCAGGTCTACGTTGAGCCTGGCCAAGGCCTCCAGCAGGATCTGGCCCCTTGGGTTGGTGGGGCGACTGCCCCATTCTAACGCCAAAGCGTTAAAGTCGCCCGCTACTAACAACG
This sequence comes from Aedes koreicus, assembly GCA_024533555.2. Classification (NCBI taxonomy): domain Eukaryota; kingdom Metazoa; phylum Arthropoda; class Insecta; order Diptera; family Culicidae; genus Aedes; species Aedes koreicus. The sequence continues at coordinate 401,004 of JAHHFK020002267.1, forward strand.
GGCTACGGCCAGTTAGGGAAGGTCCATTAATTATGTCACGCAGTAGGGGGGGAGGGGGGGTTCAAGAAAACGTGACGATCCATACAAAAAAATTTGAAGGTCCATACAAAAAACGTGACAGGGGGGGTGGAGGTGGGTTACAAAAAGTCAATTTTTGCGTGACGTAATTAATGGACGTTCCCTTAGCTCCGTTTTCATTCGATCTACCATTTGCGAGAACTGGTCTAACGACCATCTCGGTGGCGCATAGTTGCTGCAAATGAACACTCCGTTCACTTTTGCAACCGCGAAGCCTTGGTTTGAGGTGAACACTACCTCCTGGACTGGGAACTTGCCCGTCATCCATATTGCCGCCTACTTGGACCTATCCGCAACCCAATTTCCGTTACCGGCGGGGATACGGTATGGGTTGGATATTATAGCAATATTCCTGCCTGACACAACAGTTGCTGGGCCGCCTCACAGTGGTTTAGGTTCAGTTGTGTTACCCGCACTGTGTTTGACTTTAGATCTACCCTTGTAGGCCTGGAACTTGGGACCCCCCGTGACGTGCTGGTCATCTGGTTTCCCAGAGCACGTCATGCATTTGGGGGGCTCCTTGCAGTCCCAAGCCTTGTTGCTTTTCCTCCACACCTTCGGCAAAGATCGCTCCTATCGGGGCCTTTGCATTCCCACGACATGTGCCCGCTCTCGAGGCACTTAAAGCAAGCCTTTGGCGGCTGGTGCAAACTCAGTGCGCAAACAGACCACCCCACTTAGAGTTCTTCCGCTTTTAGAATAGAGTCTGCGGCTGCAACCGGCAGACGAATTGTTGCCACTTGGGCACAGAGAACAGACGTTGATGTCCATATACCTTTTCTTGAAAAACGTGTTTAAAAGTTTATATGGGCAGCCGGAATAAAAATCAAGTGCAGAGATAAACAAACAAAAGTTTTCAGGTTATGTACTAGGCTTTCTATTGATAAACATTCACATGACAGTTATCGCACAACTGCAGCGCCGCCTACCAGGAGCATAATGACATACATTTAAAATGTCAGTTTAAAGTTTTACACCAGTAGCAGATCGAATATGAACGTCTGTTCTCTGTGACTTGGGTTCCAAGTGGACCTTTTCGCAGCCGTATGGCTGTCGTGGCAACCTCTATCCCACACTGGGTCATGATAGCCGTGGAGATTTCACTGGCATCTGTGATCTCATCCAAGTTTTTGCACTGGAGAATCACTAACGTGGCCAAGGCACGTACCTTAACTCCCGCTCCTAGGGCCTGTTTGGCCAGCTTCTTATACGCTGGGCCCTTCAGCTCGGTGTCCTTCTTGAGCTCGAGGATCATTTCGCCAGTGCGAGTGCAGCGGATACTCCGCACGTCGGCGCCTAGATCCGCGAGCTTAGCGTCTCCGCGCATCGCCTTGAGGACCTCAGAGTACTTAGACTCGTCGGGCTTTACGATGAGGGCCTCACCGCAGTTAAGCTTTCGAGCTAGGCTTTTATGCTCTTTTTCTTTTTGAGATCTGTTTCCCTTTTTCCGGACCTTGGTCCAGGGGTTTTCCCTACCTCTGGAAGGGTCGTGCCTCTCCGGTTATCCCATTCGTTGCTAGGATCGGCCTTGTCGCATGGGCCGCTCTTAGCCCTTGGTGTATCACGTGCCATCGAGGTGGCGTTGGCGCTATTGGCACCTTTACCGCTCTTACCACCTTTGCCGCCATTGCCTCTTTTGCCACTCTTGGTGCTGGGGTCGTTCACATCACGCCCCGCAGGACGTACATTTGGACCCGCCAGTCCCGACACCACGCTCGCAAAGGTCTCTGAGCCCATGGGGCCGTCAGACACCAGCCGCTTCTTTGACCACCGGGTGTGGTTTCCCCCGGCGACTGCCTTGCATGCTTTGACGTCCCTGCCACCACGGTAGGTGGGGCAGGATCTCGCGCTTCCGTCTGCGTACACTGCGTGCAGGCGGATTCCCTGGTCTTTTCGGCTGTGACTAGCCTTGCCATTTCCCTGGCACTTTGATCGGCTATAAGCTTAGCCTCTACCTCGTCTCTCTCCCGGCATGCCGCCTGAACGGACCTACAAGGCTGCAGTAAGCTATGTTTAAGGTCCTTGCTGATGTTGTTGCGAGACGACGTAAAGTCGATTATCGCAATCAGCTGTTCGGCGACTACCAACACTTTTGGAAGCGTATCGTGCTTCCTCTCTATGGCCCGCATGAGCTAAGGCCCATCTATGGCATATCTCGTTGTTCCGAAGACCCTGCATCCGAGGCTGTCGCGCTTCCGCACGTGGCGGGGATCTCGTAAGTCTCTTTTTGGCGAACGGGTTCGCCTCCTCCCTCATCGTCGTTTCATTCGGAGCTTGCTCCATTCTGTTGGGCCCCCCTTCAGCCGCTATCCATAACCACATGAAGTAGTCACCATAGTGATCCCATGGTTATCTATGCAAGCTTTGGGCTGCATAGGCCATGCTAGGGTTGACGTGGGCCTTCGTGGGAACACCGCGTTCAGAGCCAGATCAGCGTAGGACAGGATGGGCATCCGAGCCTTCTCCCGCCCGGCTAGCAAAGCCGGTCGGTGGAGATGCAACGTACTGAAGGCCTGCCAAGGTTTAAGTGGGACGGAGACAGCCTATGCCGCATGAAACCTCGCCATTTCCCGTAAGTGTCACCCGACAGTACTGAGGGAGACGACATAGGTGCCAGCCCGAAGTCGTGGTACCGTAAAGTGATTCCGTTAATCAGCCAGTTCCCGTAATTGGGGTCTTACTGACATTGACCCCAATGCGCCTTGTGGCGCACCCTCTATATTTCGTTTAGCCGTTATGCTCCTTTATCCGTTAAGGAGCAACTTAACGTTTCCAAGGTGCACCACGTGCAGGCGAACTACACCACACCTCAAATTGGGATGATCTAGGTCATCCAAACTGTCCTTGAGCTCAGAACATAAGATCTAGATTTGTTACAGTAGGGTTTTGGAGTATACCAAGGGACAATATATACTTAACGATATTCATTGAATAGATTGGGATTCTTCTAGGTCATCTAAACTGTACTTATGTTCAAAATATAAGATCTACAGTTGTAATTTTTTAATTTTTGGCAATGCAAAGTTACAATAAATATTCAAGCATGTTCTATTAATATTCTTAGAGGTCTACAAACATTATAACGTAATATGACATGTTCTACGTCATCCAAACTATCCTTGATATCAGAACATAAGACCTAAAGTTGTAACAAAAGCTTTCTTATTACATTGTACAAGTATCTAAATAGGAACTGCATGGTCTTATATGCTTTCTGTTGGATTTTGTTTATGAATTACTATGCAAAATTTTTTCTTAATGCCATACATGTATTCTCTGAACATAATATTAGTGTGCAGTGCTATTTATGCCATCGACCCTTGAGTTAAGTCTATTCATTTGCAGATATGAAGCTTCAGAAATTCAACTCAAAATATGGTACATGGTGAATTTGTGATCCTTGTTTATACATACAACTTTGCCGAACAAACCAAATACCAAGCTCCATTCATCGAAAATGAATGGAATGCCTTTAACGCCATATATATTAGCAAAACGGCAATGCTTTGTTCGACAAGGATGAAGATAATTATAGTCAAGCACAACAATATCATAGTGCATCACATTTTGAAGTTCAGCTTCTGAAATGAGCTATCCGCTAATGAATGGACTGGAGTAGAAAATTGACGGCATCAATCCAAGGCATAAATATCAGATATAAAGAGTTAACCATCAAGAAGAACCGACGAATATTATTGGATACATATAGCAACTTTGTATAGTCCAAAAAGCTACAGTCACAACTGAAAATTTTGAGTTTTGTACTACAGGACAGTTCAAATGACAGAAAATATGCCAGAATGATCTCATAATGTCTGTTGGTCTTCCAGGACGTTCATTTAATATGGCTGAATTCATATTGTAACTTTGTATAGCGGATAAAGCTACTGTCACAACAGAAGATCTGAAGCTCTGAACTCCAGGACACTTTGGATGACATAGAATATCCTAAGATTATCTGGTAATGTATGTTGGTCTTCCAAGACATGCATTGAAGATGATTGAATTCATATTGTAACATTGTATAGTGGAAAAAGCTGCTGTTACAACAGTAGATCTTAAATTCTGAACTCCAGGACACTTTAGATAACATAGAATATTCCAAGATTATCTCATAATGTCTGTTGGTCTTCCATGACGTTAATTGAACATGGTTGAATACATATTGTAACATTGTATAGCGGATAAAGCTACTGTTACAGCAGTAGATCTTAAGTTCTGATCTCTTGGATCACTTAGAATATCCCAAGATCATCTCATTAGCCCGTTATTTGTTTTATGTTGTCATTAGAGTTACCGTTTCTGCGTTAGGGTGGTCCGAAAAATTTACTTATTTTAAAAATACATGTTTAAAAAAAATCATAACCCATGAGCCGATTTTAACAACCAAATACGCAAATAAAATGTCAAAATCTGCATTATGATAACATGGATTTTTTTTAAAATTGTTTTCATAGTCTCGTGACCAAAGAGTTTCCTCGTTTTTAAATATGGTGCACAACTATGTTCTCGCTGTTTTTTGATGAAAAAGGAACTTTATTCTGAAAACAAAGGTTATAAACGAATTATTCAAAGTATTGCCCATCACTAGCTACGACTGTTTCCCATCTTTCTGGTAGAACGAGAATACCATTTCGATAGAACTGTTCGTCTTTTGATGCTATCCAAGAATCAAGCCATTTTGAGATGTCATCATATGAGTGGAATTGCTGACCAGTGAGACCATGTGCCATCGAACGGAACAAGTAATAATCGGACGGTGCAATATCAGGAGAATATGGCGGGTGGGGTAGGACTTCCCATTTCGTTTCCGCGTTTCCAAGTAGGTTTTCACGGGTTTCGCAACGTGAGGTCGAACTCAATTGAGTTCGATACCGTTCCCCAGTAATGGTTTCGTTTGGTTTCAACAGCTCATAATAAATAACACCAACTTGGTCTCACCAAATACACAGCATAACCTTCGCAGCGTGAATATTCGGCCTAGGCGACGATGTTGAAGCATGCCCGGGCAGTTCCCATGAACGTTTCCGTTTTGGGTTACTGTAATGAATCCATTTTTCGTCACCCGTCACAATGCGATGTAGAAAACTCTTCCTTTTTTGGCGCTGGAGCAGTTGTTCACAGACGAAAAAACGACGCTCAACATCTCTTGGCTTCAAATCGTAAGGAACCCAAGTTCCTTTCTTTTGAATCATTCCCAACGCATGCAATCGCTTAGAAACGGCTTGGCGGGAAACTCCTAATCCTGAACCAAGCTCTTCTTGCGTTTGACACGGATCCTCATCGAGCAATGCCTCCAATTCAGAGTCTTCGAAGTTTTTTGGCCTTCCTTCACGCGGACGATCATCAACACAGAAATCACCGTTTTTGAAGCGACGAAACCAATCACGACACGTTGTTTCACTCAGAGCAGCATCACCGTAAACTTTTTGGAGCTCTCGATGTGCTTCAGCCGCCATTTTCTTCGAATGAAAGAAGAAAATCAACACTTTCCGCAAATGACGATTATTTGGCACGAAATCAGACATCTTCAAAAAACCAAAATATATAACACTAAACCAAAATCACTGATTTGGCAAAGCGGTTTGTTTACCATATGTCTGAGCTTGGTTTATGACGCTTGAGATGTACAACATTCGACCAGCACTTACTACTGGCGCCATCTATTGCTAAACAGTGGGAACTTAGTTGCGCACCTAATACTTTTTCTTGGAAATTTAGGCCTTTTCTGATAACGTATCCAAAAATTGGTGAAACATGTATCTTAGTTCTTGAGGTACACTTTAAAAACAATCTATTTATATGTTCTTATATTTATCATATATATTCATATATCTTATTAAATGTATACATACATGATGCCATGTTTAGGTCTTGTTAGACTAAACCAAGATTATTAACGAACCAAAATACATTTCTGTCATTTCAGGATCAACTGATTTAAGAACATATATAGTAGATACGAATGGCTTATTACTTTTCTCATATATAAATTTAAAAAATAATTATACAAACAATTAATGCTTATCTAGGGAACTGGGATCAACCATCAGGGCACCCGATTGAAGCACTCTGGATTGGAATAGAAGGAATGCCATCTCCTCATTATTAACAGTTTGTGAATAGAGGGCGGACTCTTCTTGCCGCTTAATGGCGGATCATCAAGTTGACCAATCTTGTTGTTGAACGAGATTCGATTTACCTGTGTATACGTATAAGTGATGTTGTGTACCGATCCACGCAATCCGTTGTTGGCCCTTGATACAAAGGCATGTTGAGGATAATCAGTTGTTATTAAAATTTGATCAAGTCAAACAGACAGGAGAGACCACTGCTGTCAGACTTAGCTGCCGTGCTACGATGGATGATAGCCTTTGTCATACATATTTTTTTTCAAAAATTCTATGTTTTTAGTTTTTGCTGACTTTTTTACCATGCGTAACTTGCCAACCATGCGTCTCCATAAATTATTCTTATCAGATCATTTGACTTTTTGAAAGCAATGATGGGCCAGGGAACCACACTCGAGAAGTCAAAAATTCGCTTAAAATCGATAGAAAATTTTAAACTTTCCACTTTTCAGCTAACCCCGACCGATTGACTTGCAAACATTACATTACGGTTTTTAACTGATGTCTGAATTGATTTCGACAGTTCTCAACAATCTATTCAAAACGTCGTATCTGATTTTCTAAATACAATTAAAACAAATGATGTAAAATACTTGAAACCCTGAGCATTTCAGTCCACCGCCACAAAGAGTAAAATTTCTTTTCATGATGGTAATGCTAGGTTCCATGGGGGGGAGGGGGTTTTGGAAAATTTTTTTTTTTTTTTTTTTTTTAAAAAAAAAAATTGGGTTTTTTAAAAAAATATTATAAATTTTTTTTCACACACACACAAAAAAACCTACACGCTAAGAAAAAAGTACCCAAAATTAAGTAAAAATAAACTCAACGTTGAGTTCTGTCAAGTGAGGTTTCCAGTTGGGTGAATTAAAAAATTGAAGTAGGTATAATTCACCCATCTTGTCAGTAATGATAGATATACTCAAATTTAAGTTTTTTTTATCTTCGATATTTTATTCCAATTTTAAAAATTTTAATTGGCACACACCTGCCGTCGTGTCGTGAATTACAACATCGTCATTCGTTATATTGTTGGTTTTATGCTTATAGATCTATGTATTTTATCAACAATGTTTGAAAATTTAATCAGCACCATTAACTATTGTAAACTGGTATTTCCAAACTTAATTTGTTTATATTTTAATTTGAAGACCAAAACAACTCAATTTTAAGTTGAAGCTACTCAACCATCCCGTTCTCTTCGCGCATTAAACGGTTGAGTATTTTCAACTTAATTTTGGTTGAAAATCGTAGCACCCGTCGGCGGTGTTGACGATTGTCATTTATTTGTTAGTCTGGTCGACTACGAACGCATTATTTGTTCGTCGCAATTGTCTTAGGTTATCGGATAACCTTTCAAATCCACGAAATGGTAGCATTGTTAGCAACGCTATTACTTATGGATTGCCAACGTATTTATGAGGTGTTTTATTGTTTTACTGCACCAATATTGACAAATAAAAATGATCGATTTAACTATTTGTCCGTGTGTTTTAATATTCTGTTCGAAAAAAATGATCATTAGGTATCTATGTTTATGCATAAATTTCTCCCATTTATTTCGATAATCCATTAGGTAAATTTTACCCATTGGCACTTGAAATGTAAGTACCAAAAATTAGGTAAATTTTACCCATTGCTATTTGAAATGTAATAACCCAAAATTGAGTTTTCATCTTATACCTAATTTTAACTTAATGCACAAAACATGCGAGATGGGTGAAAAAAACTTAATTTTGGGTACTTTTTTCTTAGCGTGTAGCCAGAGCAAGACTCATACGCATGAAGCGATAAAAATGCACCAACACATATGCGGATCGCTTGGTTTCAACCCTGCCCTCCTACATTTGCATACCTGAAAAAAAAACGATTTATTTTTTGGGACGTTTTTTGGGGGGTTGTTGTTTTCCCCGGGGGAAATTTTTGTTGGTGGGCGACGATCAATTGTTGTTTTACGGCATTTATAATACAACAGTTGGGGGTTTTTTCATCAACAGTGCATCAAAAACTGTCAACGACTTTTTTGGGGGTAGTATCAAAAGAAGAAAAGTTTTTTTGAAATGGTTTTCTTGTTCTTCCAGAAAGGGGGGAAAAAGAAGCTAGTGATGGGCAATACTTTGAATAATTCGTTTATAACCTTTGTTTTCAGAATAAAGTTCCTTTTTCACCAAAAAACAGCGAGAACATAGTTGCGCACCTAATACTAATCACAATTTTTGGCCATTTTCTCCGGGACTTGGCTTTTTAAGCCATATGTTGAGCCAGTGAGTGGTAATGAAAATTTCGATGAACTCAAGAGGAATTTCAATCAAACATACTCTCTAGTTGGCAAATTGGTTTGATCATCCTGGAAAGTATAGATTTTAGTTGTTACGGAGGGAACATGGTTCGCGATTGAAATTTTCTTCTCAGTCTCTTGGGCTGCAGGGCGTTTGACAGTACACCACTCTGTGAAATTTTCACACCGAAGAAAAGTTTGTTCAGCTCCTCGTCGTTGCGGATGGCCAGCTGCAGGTGACGTGGGATGATTCTGGTCTTCTTGTTTTCACGGGCGGCGGCCTCTACCAACGTGCTCGGCCAACACGTCGTTAGTTACCCTTCGCCAAACCACCCTTCAGGGAATTACATACATTTAGGCGAATTCCACTAAATAAAAATGTCGGGAATCTATGAACATAGAAGACAACTTTGGGTATAATATACCAAGATTCTCTATAATATCTCTATCAACATAAAAAAATCCCGTAAACAACATGCCGTTAAACGAAATTTCTTGATTTTCGACCTTTTTCTACAGGCAAGGGTATAGCTTTAAAATTCCACTTTGGAACCGTGATTGGTTTAACTGGCATATAACATTCGAATCAGATCGATGAAAGGGATAAATGTCTGTGCGTGGGTAGGTGTATGTGTATATGCATGTGCATGCGTGTATGTATGTGATGCTATAAGAGTGTAACGGTTGTTTCAAAACAACCACTGGGCCGATTTGAATGCAAAAAAAAAACACCAATGGAAGGTATTGTGGCTTCGTTTATGAAATAGATTAATCGTTTATGAAATCGATTAATATTTTATGAATTCGATTAATCGTTTATGAAATCGATTAATCGTTTATGAAATCAATTGATCGGTTCCGAACATAGCATAGGATCACATTTCGGAAAATATGGGTTGAAATTCTCTAATTTGCCTCAATAACGTCATGCGACTTCTCAAATAATACGAAAGTTCAGTAAAAAGATCAAATGTGGTCATATTGAGAGTAAAGGTCCAAATCGGCAACATCCACGTATTTTCCGGATATACCCACGGGAATAAACAAGTTTCTACATTGGATCCTTCATGTGACATCTCAAATCACATGAGATTTGTGTCATCTAAAATTCCAAATGATGAACAACACTTGTAACTACAATCGCACGATAAATGTGAAATAACTAGCATACAAAATTGACATTCAGTAAATCAGAAAACTAAAACCTGAAAAAAAAGGCCATAAAAAAGATGTTGCAATTTACTAAACAATGTTTCCCAAATCAAAAATATTTTTTTGTTTTTTTCTGATCAATCCATATATTTAAAATCCATTTTTTTTTTCACTAAAATGCAAAGGGTGGAGGTTGAGGGCTCGAAATATTCTTGATATAACTTCAAATGATTTTTCTAGGACATATTTGATGCATCTTTTGGATCAAACTTGAGCCCATTTTAGTTTTATATGATTTGTGGAAGAAAATTGTGTACAAAAATAATTCCTTGGAAAATTAATTTTTTACTCATTCAAATGCAAAGGTTGGGGGTTGAGGGCTTGGTTTATTCTTGTTATACTAATTTTTTTTTTATACGGAGGATACGTACCGTATAAAAAAACCGTCTAAAAAAACCGCGTTATTTCCGGAATCCATGTAAAAAAAAAACCGTGTTAATTCCGAAATCCGTGTAAAAAAAACGAAAGGATGAGTTATGTCAGTGACATAACTGCAAAGTTGACGTAAGACTGCTTGTTGATGTGAAGAAATTGATGTCATCGAAAAAATAAATTTCTACCATTTTTTATTCAGTCTATAGAACCATGAAACCCTATGCTATTGGTGTTTGAGGCTCCGGTTCTTCTTCCGCTATTGGTTCTCCACGAAAATATATAGAAACTGCAGTTCGGCTCGAATTGTTTGTTAATGATATTTTGTTTGTTAAATCAACGCCAACATTCATTCGCCTTAATTTGCTTTTGTAAACAATGGCTTTCGTAGTCATTTGTTCTTGAACAAAAGGTCACAAATACAAATTAAACACTCTTTAAGGAAGAGGAGCTTTATTTCTATCCGCTGATATATTCAATTTGAAGGAATTGTATTCAACTTCCGATAAATTAGCAGACAAATTCTTTGTTTACAAAAGCAGATTCGCCCTAATCAAATGTTGGCGCTAAAATGTCCAACGTGCTTGTAAGTGTGCAATGGATCCTGTTTACGGAGGGAACATGGTTCGCGATTGAAATGTTCTTATCAGTTTTCTTTGACTGCAGGACATCCTGAGTGTTTGGCGGCACGTGATACTACGATACAAATAGACCTTTACACCGTCTTCAACTCGAGATTGTACAGACTGAAGATTGAACATACACCCAAAAGTTGAGAAGGTGGCATAAAATGCAATTGCAGTTTTTGCAATCATATCTTGAGAAATCCGCATGATTCAGAAAAGGCAATTTTGCCCATTTTGATCCACAAAACGTTTTATGGTACAAATGAAGCCATGCAAGTGTGTGCAAGCGACTGGCAAGCAAAAATAGCTCGAAACAAATTTATCGCTGTAGGATCCTTATTTAATCATCACCAACATATCAATATACAATATGGAAGAGTCGATATCACAAAATGCCACAACGCAATTGGCCACTGTTGTATTGCCGTCGTCAAATGTTCTACATGCCCAAGCAACACAACTTGTATTAAACAAGTTGAAAGTACTGTCAAATGACAAAAACCGGTTATCAATATAAGTGTATGATACTTTATTTCATACTTTAATATGATGTAAAAAGCGCAAAAAGTGAAGCCTTATAAAACATAAAATGGAAAAAAAATTATCCTCATGCAAAAATATAACATCGTCAAGCGTGGGATTTGAACACTAGTTCTTGACGTGATAGGTTTGTTGCTTCTTTACTAAGCCACCTCCGAATGCTGTAAATATAACTCTGAGTATCTATGATTTGCTTCCCGTTGGCAGTGAAACCACAATCTTGTACAACAAATTCATTTTCGAAACAAAACACGTTTTGCAAAACATGGTTGGTGTAGTGTAATTTCAACAGTATATGGAACTACCTATAAAATCTTGTCCTGTTCATGTTTTATAAATGTATGGAGCCATGTTGCTAAGAACAATAATAAATTATTATTCACTTGCAGCAGTGAAAAAAGTATTTTTAGCTCGATTGTTAGTCAGCACACGAGCGATCCAAACCGCTCCGAACTTGATATGTTTTGCAATACGTTTATAAAACATTTATAAGACATGCAATTATATATCATTCTTAAGATGTTTTGTGTGTTACTTGGGTTGGTTCTCACTGATCATCGACAAAGCGTTTTATGAAATAAACAATGCCAAGCAAGTTTGTTAGCGACAGGTTGCACATAGCTTGGTTGAAAATATATCCATTTGCTTCATTGCTGTACCCTGAATTCCTCGCCAAGTGAACTAACTGTAGGGTTTCTATACCCTTACTTTATCAAAGTGGCTGAATGGTAGCCATCAAGAGCCGCCGCGCTGATGATCACGGTTCGTATTCTGATCTCATGTAGAACACATTTTATTTTTGTGAGCCATCAGACTTTCGGACACTCATCTCTTACTCATCAACTAAATATCACTGCACACAACCTCACGCACACGTTCAATTTTTCATTGCGAATTGCTGATGCTTTTTTGCTCACAACTAATGTTAGATTTTTCATCCAAGTTACGATCAATAGCAAGAATGGAACAAAATCAAGCGAAATTGTATTACAATCTTACTTTCTTAGTTTGGGTGTAGAGCGAATTACGAACAACTTAACCTAACACCAAGTAGACCAGTTTGGACTTTATCGTTTTGCAAAAAGTTCCACTGGCTGGAGCGGGAATCGAGCCCTCAACTTCATGACAACCGCTTGAACGACGGGCGACGCCGCTAATAACTTGACCACGAAGATGATGTGGGCGATTGATTTGGCCATTTTCTCCGGGACGCGGCAGTTTAAGCAACACAAGAGAAATTTCAATCAAACATACTCTTTAGTTGGGAAATTGATTTGGTCGTCCTGAAAAGGACAGATTTTAGTTGTTTACGGAGGGATGATTTACGTCAGCGTCGAGGTCGGGCTTCTTCTGCGTGTCTCGTCTAGCGGACGTGTCAGCCACATCAGGCGGCGTCTACTCGATCTCCAGCAGCAGGGCAAAAAACTCGGAAAAGCGCTTTTTTTTTATCACGAGAGTGGAATACACACGTCTGAACGTGTCGATGGTCCAATAACGAATGATAACTGTTCGCCATGCCAGGCCTGTTTTATATAATGGCATATACCATTACATGACAGGAAGGTGGTTCTCAACGAAGTTAATGCGAATCAAATTTTACAAAAGGGGACGGGCCTCAGTTGTTACGCCAGACACCAGCGTGGAAATGAAATCATTAGTTTTCATTAGAGCGACAGGGGTTTTGGAGGTAAAATTCGTATCTTTTCAACTCAGGCAACAGAAAAACGGCCCTTGTCAGGGCCTCAGAACCCCATGCAAAGAGAGTTGAGATATAGACACACTTGCTTCTGAAACTGCAAAACTATAGAGTTTATAAATATTGGCCAGAAAAATTATAACTCACACTTTAAAACTACCTGTAACTAACCTAATCTATTATCTGCAACTAATCCACTATGTACCAATGTACAACCAGAACTACAATGAAGCTAACCTACGCCCTACACTGAATATGTGAAACACATAATTGGTCTGCCGTGTTGCAGTTCGGCTCAAATTAACTGTTAATATTACGTTTATTGAATGTACAACGTGGTTGCTAGTTTTAACATGGCAAATAGAGATTTATATATGGATATTAATAAAAAAAAGTTGCTCATTTTCTCCAGAACGCGGCTTTTAAAGCAACGCCATGTTGAGCCGGTGCGTGGTAATGAAAATTTCGATGAGCTCAAGAGAAATTTCTATCAAACATACTCTATAGTTGGCAACTTGATTTGATCGTCCTGAAAAGGACGGATTTCAGTTGATAACATGGTTCGCGATTGAAATTTTCTTCAGTCTTCTTGGGCTGCAGGACACCACTCTGTGAAATGGTCACACCGGAGAAAAGTTTGTTCAGCTCCGTGCAAAAAAAACCGTGCTAATTCCGAAATCCGTGTAAAAAAACTGCGATAACATGCTAAGTCTTTTGCAATGAAAAACACTTAGAAAATTTTGTTAACAGTGGAATGGAGCCCAACAAGGTCCAAGAGGCAAGCGAAGGCCCCAGAGCCAGAACACAATAGAACCGGAATGAATGCGTGTGGGGATAAGTGGGGATAATACAGGTACATTCATGATGGTATATCTCGAGACCCTTAACATCTGCAAAGGTGCGGTCTTGAGCAAAGTTCAGAAGGGCAAGGTCATTCAACAGATGAACCGTTCCGTTTGGAACTTTCCCGCAACGTGGCGCTAGTGAGCATGCAAAATTGGGCATTTTCAACTTGTTCTATCTCGTGATTCTGATAAAATATAAAGTTCTAGTTTTCGGCAAAGTTGTTTCAAAGGTCAAGGGCATTCAACAGATGAACCGTTCTGTTCGAAACTCTCCCGCCACGTGGCGCTAGTGAGCATGCAAAATTAACCAATTTCAACTTGTTCTATCTCGTGATTCTGATAAGATATAAAGTTCTAGTTTTCAGCAAAGTTGTTCAGAAGGTCAAGGGCATTCAACAGATGGACCGTTCTGATCGGAACTCCCCCGCCATGTGGCGCTAGTGAGCATGCAAAATTAAACAGTTTTAACTTGTTCTATCTCGTTATTCTGATAAGATGGAAAGTTCTAGTCATCGGCAAAGTTGTTCAGAAGATCAGGGACATTCAAAAGGTGATCCATTCACGTGGCGCAAGTGAGTATGCAAAATTAAACATTTTCAACTTGTTCTATCTCATGATTCTGATAAGATAGAAAGTTCTACCGTTTTGTTTGGAATGTAGCATTTTCAAATTGTTTTACTTGTCCTGTGTGGGGATAAGTATTTATGTGTGTATGTGTGAATATAGGTGTGTGTATGTATGGTCGTATGTATGTATGTATGTGTGTGTGCGTGTGTTTTTAAACCGTGTATGTCTTTAAGTTTAGGAGCGGTTAGATGAACGTGTGAGTGTGTGTATGTGTGTATGATTTTAAGTATGTTAATGTGATTGTGAATATGTGAAAGTGCAAGTGTGTATCTTAATGAGTATGTATGTATGTATGTATGTGTATATGTGATGAATGTATATGTGTATGTGTGTATGTGTGAATGCGTGTATGTGAGAATATACGTAGGTATGTATGTTTAGTATAGGAAAACGTTCGTTTTTGCTTTATTGCTTAGCTCACAGAGCTTGAACAGAGGTAAATGGCAGAGCGTTTATTCTAGAATCCATGATGGTGACTTCTGGTTTGTAAAAAAACCACTGAAACTGCGGGTATTTTCGGAAAGTGCAGCCAAATATGCATTAAGAATTCCATAGTTATTATAGGTAAAGAAAAATTAAAAATTTTTTATTGATTAACAAAGTTGTCCATTACAGATACAGTGAGTACTTTGTCGATAACTTTGGATAAAAGTAAACATTTCAGCTGAATTTGATCAATCTCTTATTAGCAAACTACGGATGAACAATATCTTCATGCTCATGCTTTCGGATAAAAAGATAAAATGTTGGAAGATTTCTGTTATCTATGTTCTTGCATTGGATATGTTGTCCTAAAGTAGATAAATATATATTAGTAGGTATTGAATATTTAATTTAGATTCAAATCGATTTAAGGTCAATTAAATATATGACTGTACTGTTTACCTTTTTGAGCTTTTAATTGCTGTCGTAGATCACATTATACCGCCGCTTCCGTACTGATACCTTGTCATCGTCTGAACCAAATGTTTTGTTGTGTAGGTGGTGATACAACAGAAGTCGGTTATTTGCACACCGTAGCTGATGTTTTGGAGACAGAAGTGAATGCCAATGCCTTTGTCAAAGCAGTTGATGGTTGCTCCACAGGATTCAATGGGTCGGCCGCCGGAGTTGATGATTTGGTAGGAAGAATCTCTGTGTTTCTCAACCGTTTAAGTTCCTCCTGATAACGAGCGACGCAATAGTTCAGGTCATTTCTAAATGATATTGCCCGAGCGGCATTCGGATCAATGTTAATAAAATGATCAGCTGCAGCAAGAAACATAGCAACGCCTTTTTCCACTTGCTCTGGATCTATTTCGTCGCTTCCTTTCTCTGCACAGTCATCCATAACACAGCTACAAAGATTCTCGTCATCCATAACCACGTCTTCCAGCAACTCCCCAATGTCTTCTACCGTCAAGTCTTCGAAACCTTTCCCTCCTACTGCATGGGCCAAGAGTATGATCTCACGATCATCGAACTCTTTTGGGGTTTCGTATCGCACACATCCTGGCCACAACGGTTTCCAACACGCATTTAGTGTAGAAGTTTTAATCGCTTTCAAAGCTCTATCAATGTAATTAACGCATTTACGCATAGAAAACTGCTTCCATACTGTTATCACCGTTAATGATGGATCATTCTCGAGTTGATCAAGGAGTATGTTTAAATGATTGCTTGATGTATAGTTTTTTAAATGTTGATATTATTCCTTGATCGAGTGGCTGAATAAGCGATGTTGTGTTTGGTGGAAGAAAAATTATTCGAACTTGTGGGTGTTCAATATCCATATGTCCAGGAGCGTTGTCGATTATCAGAAGGGCTTTAAACTCAAGATCTTTCTCCTCCAAATATTTCTTAACCTCAGGAATAAAGAGCTTTTCAAGCCATTCTTGATTCACATTCTTTTTTTACTACCGCTAACCCCATACTTTAGGATTACTCCTCCAGTAAACTGGAAGCTTACAAATATTCTTTTCATCCCGTCTACTGCCTCTTTATTGTCGCTTAGGGGGGGGGGTGAGGGGGTGCCCACGCCAGGGAATCCTCTTCGGTAGCTCTCACGCCTGGCAACGGCGGAGTGGAATGATTTGGGGTAGGTCACTGGTTCGGTTTACGGTGGAGAAAATTCAACAACTCTAGCCTTGAAAAAGGCTGGTTCTGAGGCTTCGATCGGAGGGAGAAATTGAAAAACTTCACTGCGTCGTTTGATCGTTTAGAACACTATATTTCGGACTGTTGTTCACAATAGTTTGACTTTAACTGGCTAATGTGACCGGCAGTGCGTGTTGCTTTTATATCTAGCAGCCATGCGATCAAGAGTGATCGCATGGTGGCATTCTATGCCTATTTAGGTGATACTACATGGAGTGTACTGTTGCTGTGTAGTGTGTAATACAATGGTGTTGGCATTCGACTACTGAGTGGAATGTCGTTCTATCGTGTTGTACGCGACATACCGGCCACCAATGAAATGCTAATTTCATTTAATTTTAATATTAATTTTCAATCACAACTTAATTTTAGAGAATCTTCTTGGTTTGCAGCGAGTGCTGCATTATTATCGGGGCTTATCATCGGGGCTGAATCTGTGGTAGAACTAATGTCATTTTTGATTGGTAGGAGGCAGACCTTCACGATCGGCCGGTCATAGACTGCACCGGATGCCAGTCTAACGTTTACCACACGAACAAGGCCATCCGCGCCGGGATGAACAGCTTCGATGCGACCTACACTCCACTTGAGCGGGGGTAGGTTGTCGTCCTTCAGGAGTACCAGCTTGCCGATTAGAACATTTGGCTGGCGGTAGTAGTTCTTTGTACGTTGTTGCAGCTGATTGAGATAATCCGTTGACCAGAGTTTCCAGAATGTTTGGGTCCTGCGTTGCATCTCTTGCCAAAGCGAAAGCCGGTTGTTGGGAACTTGGGCAAGGTCAGGCTCCGGGATTGATTGGAGTGCTGATCCGACCAGAAAGTGTCCCGGTGTGAGAACCTCCGTGTCACTTGGGTCCTCGGATAGAGCAGTCAGGGGCCGTGAGTTGAGACAGCTCTCTATCTGGCAGAGAACGGTCCGCATAGCATCGCTTGACAGGGACCCCAAGCCGACAACTCGTCGAAAGTGGTGTTTAAACGCTTTAACTGCAGCCTCCCATAGGCCACCGAACGTTGGAGCGTTCGCGGGGATGAAACTGAAATGGATTGATAATTCAGCGCAGAACGAATTTACCTTCAGTTGGAGTTGTTGGTCATTGAGTTGTTTGCACAGGTCTCGTAGTTCCCTGTCTGCGCCCTTGAAGTTAGTGGCATTGTCACAGAACAGGGAAATTGGCTTGCCTCGGCGGGCAACGAATCGTTTCAGAGCAGCGATGAAAGCTTCGGAGCTGAGATCTCCAACCAATTCGAGATGCACGGCCTTCGTAGCCATGCAAACGAACACAGCGACGTATGCACGAGTTGGTGGAGCTGGTTTCGTTCGACGTCCGGATACCTTCAGCCAAACTGGACCACAGAAGTCAACACCTGTGTTGAGAAACGCACGAGCTGGAGTGATGCGAACCTTTGGTAGTTGACCCATCAGCTGTTTTTCTGGTTGTGGTCGGGTACGATAGCATTGCAAGCAGGATTTAACGTACCTCCGAGTCAAGTTCCGGAGGTTCAGTGGCCAAAATCGTTCACGGATGTGAGCGATCATCGCTCGCGGACCAGCATGGAGAAGTTGCTTGTGAACCGAATCGATGAGCAGTGAGATGAAGGGGTGGTCTGCAGGCAAAAGCATCGGATGTTTGCGGGTGAACGAGTAAGAAGAGTGATTCAGCCGGCCACCGACCAGGAGTAGACCATCATGCATGAATGGGTTTAAAGTGCGCAATGGTGACTTTTTGAGATTTGCCTCGCATCTGTCTTGAAGAATGGCAATTTCTAGGCTGAAGCACTCATTTTGTACAACTTTCACAAGGCCTTCTTGTGCTTGGAGAAGTTCTGCTGATGTAAGATACGGAATGGCTCGCAGGTCGCATCCAGCAATCCTAGCCCGGCAGTATCGCACAAACCGGTGACAATACGCAGCAATGCGGGTGAGTCTCGTTAGTGACGAGTAGCGAGCGAAAAGCGTGTAATCATGAGCTTCGTTGGATCGAGTAACGGCGGCAATCGTACGAGATTTGGACTCAAGAACTTCGGGCGGGAAATCATGGATGTCTTGGAATCGGAACATATTAGGCCACTCAGCTGAATCGGAGGTTAACCATGGTGGACCCTTCCACCATAGTGCATTGTTGACTAGTTCGTTGGGATCGACGCCCCTCGAAATGAGATCGGCCGGGTGCTCAAGGCCTGCAACGTGATTCCAGGTGCCACCGTCGGTGAGTCGTTGAACCTCCACGACACGGTTTGCGACGAAAGTGTTGTAGTTGGTTGGTGAGTTATGCAGCCAGTAAAGTGTGATAGAAGAATCAGACCAAAAATAAACATTAGTATTTACGTCTAGGCTTAACATAACGGTCTGATACAATTGGCTGAGAAGGACAGCAGAGCATAACTCTAGACGAGGAATCGATAGGGTTTGGATAGGAGCTACTCGAGATTTGGCTGTTAGGAGACGACTTGTGACGATACCATTTTTTCCAACACTTCTCATGTAGATACATGCTCCGTAAGCATGCTGGGATGCATCGCAAAATCCATGAAGTTGCACGTTGTCTCCAGCTCCAGGAGCTTTCACCAAACGAGGGACAGAAAACGTTTCAAGCGTAGCCAGACCAAGTCTGTAGGTTTTCCACGTGGTGCTGAGTGAACTAGGGAGGTCCTCGTCCCAGCTCAGTTTTAACTTCCAAAGGTGTTGAACAAATACTTTGGCTGTGATGACCACCGGACCAAGGATGCCCAATGGATCGAAGAGTTTCGACATCTCGGAGACCACGATGCGTTTCGTAATTGAATTGTCAGAGAAGCTATCTGGAACTTTAAAACGGAAGGTATCCGATTCAGGGTGCCACAGTAGACCAAGTGTGCTGACGGAACCTTGAATTTCGTCAACTGCAACAATCGACCGATCGTCTTTCAGGTTTTCTGGAATGTGTGACAACACTTCGGATGAATTCGACGACCACTTTCGTAGCTCGAATCCTGCGGACGAGAGGATGTTCTGTACTCCGGAACACAGCTGCATGGCTTCTTCGGCAGTATCGGCACCACTGAGAAAATCATCCACGTAAAAATCTTTTCCGATTCGAGATGCAGTGTCACCTTCATTTTTTGAGTGATCATACGACAGCTGTTGGAGACATCGAGTTGCTAAATACGGGGCACATGCAGTACCGTATGTCACCGTGGTAAGTTCGTATGGACGAACGTGTGGATCGGTCCTACTTTGCCAGTAGACGAGCTGCAGACGCCTATCATCGGGATGTACCCACATCTGGCGATACATCTTGGTCACATCGGCAACAAGAGCCACCTCGTGCATGCAGAACCTGATTATAATCGCATATAGTGTATCTTGAACAGTCGGCCCCACCATGAGGCAGTCATTGAGAGAGATTCCCGTAGAGGACTTGCTGGACCCATCGAATACCACTCTACATTTGGTGGTGGTGCTGCTCGGCTTGAGCACGGCGTGGTGGGGAAGGTAGAAAGAGTGGGCATGGGTGTTGTTTCGTGAAGGATCTACGGGAATCATGTGGCCAAGAGCAATGTATTCGTCCATAAAATCAGAATACTGAGTTTTCAAATCGAAATCCTTGCTGAGTCGACGTTGCATCCATTCGAATCTGCGGAGTGCACCGATTCCGGAGTCACCTAGTTGGCTCAAGACGTGCTCCTTCTTCGGTAGGCGTACAACAAATCGGCCTGATTCGTCGCGGGTTGTGGTTTCGGCAAAATACTTTTCGCAAGCTAATTCCTCTTTGGACAGTCCACGAGTTTGTGGGCAGTTTTCAACTTCCCAGAATCGAGTCAATTGTTGATCTAAATCATCGGTAGTACACAGGAGAGTGACACTTTCAGCACATTGGATGGCTGAATCGATAGTGACAGGTCCACTAACGACCCATCCTAGCACGGTACGTTGTAGAACAGGTTGGTTTTCAGGATGATTGGCCATCACTGTGATTTGCCTTTGTTGGAGCAGAGTGAAAAATAGTTGAGCACCGATAACCATGTCGATCCTTTGCGGTGAAGCGAAATCTGGGTCAGCCAAGACTATGTCAGGAGGGAGGTTCCATTGCGAAATGTCGATCGATCTTGATGGTAAATCGTTGGTGATTTTTGGGAGAATGCTGAATGTAAGAGTGTTAGAGTAGGTGGAATCAACAGAGCTGAAATCTGCGACAGTATAGTGGGTGCTGTTGACGGTGGATCCACCCATTCCAGCGATTACGGCAGTTTGCTTTCGTCGATTTAGTCCCAAAAGCTGAACAATTCTTTCAGTGATGAAATTTGATTCGGAGCAAGAGTCCAAGAGGGTTCGCACAAATGTAGATCTTCCCGACGGGCCGTGGACCTTTACCACGGCTGTAGACAAAAGAACAGTCGAGTAGGTGGTGGGTGAGGAGCTTGCTGCAGCTAATGCGTTGGTGAGAGGTTGTTGGGTGGCAGCTGAGGTGGTTGGAGTTGGTGGAATTTGATTTGAAAATGATGCAGGGATAACGGATTCACTTCCGATGGTGATGATGGATTTTTGATTTCCGGGTGATGATTTGGCTTGTGGTTGGATAGAACGATCGTTGGGTGAAGATGGATGTAACAGTGTATGGTGTTTCTCATTACACTTCCGACAGGGTTTTGATGAACATTCTCGACTGAGGTGACTCGAAGACAAACAGTTCCAGCAGAGTTTCTTCTTGCGGATAGTCTCTTGCTTTTGATCGATTGGCATCCGTTTGAACACCTCACAGTCGTAGATGCGATGCGATTGATTGCAAATAATACAGCTGAAAGTTTTTGATGGAGTAAATTTGCCAACGGATGCGCTGTGAGCCACAGAGAAACGGGGTTTATCTTTCGGAGGAGAGGGTATCAGACCACTGTTTAGGGACAATAAAATTCGAGCTTGATCTTTCAAGAACACAATCAGCTCGCTGTAGGTTGGAATCCTGTCTTTATCGCTACCAGTAGATCTTTCCCATTCCCTTAAGATACTATTACTTAAACGACTGCACACTATGTGCACCAGCAGAGAGCTCCAATGCTCAGTCTGCTCTTCCAACGTCGTTAAAATTTTAACGTGACGTTCAAATTGGTCAACCAAGGCTAATATTGCAGCAGAAGAATCTTTCCTCACAGGCTCAATAGCGAACAATGAGCTAATATGATTTTTGATCAACAAACGTTTATTGTCGTACCGACTGACCAATAAATCCCAAGCTATTCTGTAGTTATCCCCTGTGATGTTAATGGTATCGAGCAACCTCTTGACTGGATCCTTTAATGCAGCCATCAGATAATGGAATTTATCGACAGCAGCTAAACCCTTGTTGTTGTGAATTAAACTACGATAAGCATCATAGAACGGTATCCAATTATCAATCTCTCCGTCAAAGGTTGGCAGATCAATTTTAGGCAGACGCACTACAGAAGTGGTCACGTGGGAGGGGGTAACGGATGTAGCATTGTGACGATTTAATTTGTGTGCTGTGAGGAAATCATGCAATGTATAATACATTTCTTCCATCTCGTTCCGATTCTTCAAAAACGTTCCCTTTGTTTCTGATTTATCGTCTGTTGATAATTCTACCGCTATTGAGGCATCAACAAAGCGATCGTACAATGTGTCCAATCTATTCAATCTTGAGTCGATTTTATCTTGATCGACCTCGGCATCATAATTGTCGACGAAGTTTTTGATGGTCTGGATTGCGCCCACTGTAACGCTCAACACTTTGGCGCGCTCCCGAAGCGAAGTCATTTCCCTTTCTGGAACGCCTTAAAACAAAATGACCACCAATCACCACCACAGCTCAACCAAATTTCCAAAAATTCGATGCCGGTCCACTCCACCACTCCAAAATCCAAAAAAGTTGCTTACACTAGCTGTGTACTCACCGATTAACAAGCCAACCCAACACAACCAACTCACATACGATGGCGCAGGTTTTGACGCTCAAACCTCGAAACGATTGATTCGGATGGCACAGGTTCTGACGCCCAAACCTGGGAAACGAGATGATCGATGGCACAGATTCTGACGCCCAAACCTGGAAACGACAGGATCAGTGGGGTTTTCATGCGAAACCCGAAAAACGGCAATGTAAACGTGCGGTTTTTATCGTTCACTTAATGTTACTGGATATCACGCACTAGCGCTTTTCAATAGAAACAGTTTGCACTGCGCTTTCTTTTATTGTTCAATGTTCAATTTGCTTGGCACTAATATCACTTTTGGTGCTAAAAAACTCGCGACCAAAGACAAGCGACGGGAAGACCAATTTCTCCAACTGACCGAACCACTGCAGTAAAACACCGACCGATCGATCGGTGATCGAATTTAATTGCCCCACAGTGGGCACGTGATGATGCTACTACAAAGCAGCGGTGGGTTCGCAACAAAGCGATAGCAAGGGTGATTGTACACTGGCAAGAGTGAATGCACTGATTCCACTTCGAATGATCTGACACGATCCGGTTCGAAGGACCAAAAAGATGTCCACGCCAGGGAATCCTCTTCGGTAGCTCTCACGCCTGGCAACGGCGGAGTGGAATGATTTGGGGTAGGTCACTGGTTCGGTTTACGGTGGAGAAAATTCAACAACTCTAGCCTTGAAAAAGGCTGGTTCTGTGGCGTCGATCGGAGGGAGAAATTGAAAAACTTCACTGCGTCGTTTGATCGTTTAGAACACTATATTTCGGACTGTTGTTCACAATAGTTTGACTTTAACTGGCTCATGTGACCGGCAGTGCGTGGTGTTTTTATATCTAGCTGCCATGCGATCAAGAGTGATCGCATGGTGGTATTTCTTGCCTATTTGGGTGATAATAAATGGAGTGTACTGGTGCTGTGTAGTGTTTACTACAATGGTGTTGGCATTCGACTACTGAGTGGAATGTCGTTCTATCGTGTTGTACGCGACAATCTTTATTATTTTGGAAGAAGAATTGATAAAAGATGGAATTACGGATCTTGGGTCTAGTTTACCATTCAAAAACTTGCGAGTATCATCGCTATTTTGATTGGACTCTTTCGAATCGATCACAATGACCAAACGAGCCTTAGCCACAGCTTTGTTGAAAATTTAACGTGGACAGGCTTTAGCACATGTTGATTATACTGAAAATAGAACACGTTTAATAAAAAAACATTTAAACTGCTGTAATACTCCCGTTGCTCCAATCAGCCATGAAGTAGTCGTTTATTACAGTAATTTGCCGGCACCATCGGAAACTCAACGCAGTAAATTATTTCTGCAACAACCAAACGTATTTACATCCGATAACACTACAGAATAATGATTGAAGTGTGGCAGCAGTGTCACGAAGGCACTTGAGCTCAATCGGTGCTTAAATCAATTATTCCAATCATACTTCACGTCTATCATCACGATCGAACACTACACAGATATATTGATTCACTTGAAATACTAATAGTTCAAGCAAAACCTCGCATGAGGATATTCACAACACAACATCAGCACCTAACATTCTCCATTGCCCATTAACGCAACAATCCAATCTAATAATTCTACCTTCAATCACAAAACTATTCGCAACATTCCTGTCTATGCGAAACCTCGACCGCCAGTTGCTGATCGCTTCATTCCCAGAGCAAATTTCAAATCAATCAAATAATCAAAACACCAACTCAAACAAACCATGTTTGATTAAACACCGGTTGGCATTGCTGCGTTGTTGTCGATATCAAATTGTACACAAATTTCTATCACGCTCTCAACGGTAGCAGCTCAGCGATATGTTTAACACTCCCCACTCACACTCACGCTCGTCCAGCTCTGTCGTATGTTCACGAGCAGAGCATTCAGGCCATACCACTAGACTGTCCACTATTCATCATCATTAAGCTTCAAAAACGTGACACCACCAGCTAACCACACTCTGAACCCGGTTCACTTTGCATGAGTTCAACCAAAAATAACGAAAAAAAAAAACGCCATCCTGATTGCAAATCATTATCGATGACGTTAATGACATTGCGAGCGGTCAGGACGCCGGCTTTGAGCCGGGAAGAACAATGGATCGAACAAAATTGTATTGGGGGAGTTGATTGGGGATACAAATTGAATCTTCCAAAACCCTGCACACGACTATGTTGTACCACGTCTGACCAACTGCTCGGTCGCTCGAATTGGGATAATTTGTACGCGCGAATCCGGATAAAACGCACGATTGCTACGCGGGAACATTTGACCAACGAATCGATCCCAGAATCCGCTCGAAACTTCGCTTCCACGCTGGTGCTACTGTGATTGAATGATTATGATTAATCGTGCATCAATTAGAAAACACGGTATCATCGCCACCACATTCCGCTCCACACTTGCCGGGGCACGAATGACATCGTATGTCGTGTATCTGCCTTCTGGTCTCATCATATCCGTTCCTGCTGTGCCTCCGTTGATGAGTCCCGACCACTATCGTTGAATTAATTTGGAAATTTAAACTGACAGTTGTTTTCATCGCCGACACGGAACGTTTGGGAGGGTTCAGCGTTACGACCCCTTCCAACAATCACTCCATCATCCGGGCGGGTTGAATCAATCACGCGGAACCCCCCACTCTTCCAGTCACGTGATTAAGATTCGAAAGTCCTGCAGTTTCTGCTGAAACCTCTTCCAATGCACGATCCGCACTAGAATCGAAGGGAATCCAACTGCTCGGGTGTTCACATTTATATTTTATTAACGAAAATTCAGACGCTCAACTTCTGACGAGCAAATCGTTTTCCCAAATTAAAATTGACAGCGTTTTGTACCAACATTTTCAGCAACCACCATCGGGTAGGGAGGTTGTGAATTCGATGGTGAAGGTTTTGTTGTTGAATTTTTGTTACGGTGGTAAACGCCATGTCTGTTTGTGGCTGAGGTAAGCACGATCCGAAAACAAGCAGACACGATTTCGGGACTTTGGCTGGCCGTTTTATTTGTCCGGTGTGTTCTGGTGCCTGTGTGTGTGTTCGCCAAATGATGTCGTGATTAATCGAAGGGGTCGGAATTGATGGCTTAATCACGTGTTGCTGAATGGAGTATGGTAACTTTGGAATGCTAATAATGTGATAGTTTCCGATGGATGGATCAAAGTCAGATATTTAAACGAAAACGTTTCCGATGGGTCTATTTTGTGCGATGATTGAAATTAAGAGGGTAATTTAGTAGGTTAAATGCCTGAAATCCACTGGATGCGGTGCGTAAACATACCTTGGAAAAGATTTTAATATAAGTTGATGAGGAAGAAAACAAATCTATTATTTATGAAATATATTTGCTTTAAATCTAACTTGTATGAAATTGAGGTGAAGGATGACTGAATACACAAATGACTGCCATTATGATTGTATTGTATTGTAACTTTTGCAGAGCGACAACAAACATGATAATTTAACTACCTGTTTGAGATTTTCATAATTTCAGTGATTGGAGCCAGCTAAAAAATTTAGAGGCCAAGGCACATAACAATTCTGCTTTATTAAGAAGTAAAATGGGAATGTTACTAAAGACAAGAAAGCGATGTTACCGTATAGGTACAATGTTTGTGATTTTTATTTTTGCATATTATTATGATACTGATATGGGCTTCAAATGGTGAGTTGACAACGTCGAACGAGGGTGCGACCGACCTCTGGTCCTCACAAGTTCCTACCACATGCCTCCTCGAGTTATATGATCACACAAGACTGCTAGCTGAAACATGGAGACGCTGGTTGGCGTAGCCAGGGCAATGTTGTCAATTCGACAATAGCGAAGTGACCGGGTGCGACTGAAGATCGTGTACCTTTAAATCGTATTGTATATTTTCCAATCTCATCTAATTAACAAGCAATCACGTAGACTATTCTCTCGAGTCAATTTGCTGAGGATATTTCTGCAGACATAGGTAATCCTTGCACTGATGGTGGCTTCCTATCATATCACATTATTATGAAAACTGATATACTTTTTAGTGTCAGTAGTCATAAATGGTAGTATAACTGTAAGTTGAAATGTACTCTATTGAAATTGTAGATATTTGTTGTTTGGGAAATTAAAGAGCTTCCAATGGAGAGCTAAAAACCAGGAACGAGGGTGCAACCGACACTAAAAATTGATTTACTTAAATTAGCTATCATTCGTTTCGTGAACATGGATTTTGTACATAGAAAAAATATTCTCGTATATTATAAGAAAAGCAATATGAAGCTTTTTATCTGGTGAAATGCTATCATTACGGCAAACATTCTTTTTCAAATGAAAACTTATAAACGATTCATAAAAAAATTAAAATCGTTCCATAAAAAAACGCCTTCATGACTCATAAGACCCTGGTCAATATCCATAATAAATATATGATCCATACAATTTATCAAGGTGATCCATAATTAATATAAAATTAAGCAATAAAATGTCAAATATGTTTCGTTATATATATAGGGAATGATCCATGAAATTGTGCGGATTACCCATAAACATGTTACAAATGATCCAAAAATGGTTCCTTAAACTCGCAAAATGTATCCACAGAATGTAACGTTTGTGCAATGTAAAATATGCACATGATCAATAAATTATTGAAAATGTTCCCTAAATAAATTGTCAATGATCCATAAAACGATGAATAATGAACTCTAAACTTATAAAAATGATCCTTAGCAAATCAACTTTGTGCACTTAAACATATGGTTATGATCCATAAATTTGGCCTGCATATTTGAGTTTTGGTCGCTATTTTTCAAATTTTTGGTCCATAAAGATTGGGAAATTGATCCCTACCATTCCCGTTAGACTGATGCAAATTTTGAAATGTTCGCTTTCCTTATGCCTAAACGATTTCAAATCGAGTCCTGAACAACACATTGAAATCGGAGCACAATTGGTTTATTAATTAGATTTTTGTAATACGAAATCGTCAGTACTATGGAGAAAGCAAACTTTTCGTTTAATTCTTATAAAAAAAAGTCTCGACTACAATTTTACCGAACATTTGTTGTGCTCTACTCCAAGTGCTAGAAATACCAATGTTGCCTGCTCAGCGGTTGAGAATTTAAGCACTATGGCGGTAGAAAGCGGCCGATGTTTTCGATATCCGAAGTGTTAACATAGAGTCTCCAAGCAAACGACTCATTCAAGCATTTGCCCGGTATAATGCAAACGGAGGATTTTTTTTGGTAGTTAGGACGGTAAGCGTTTGCCCGACATAATTTCAAAAACAAATCTGAAATAACAGTCTGATCAAGTCTTAAAATTGACCTGTAGTTCTTTACGTGCACCAAATTTATTGGGACACATGTTTCACAGTTGCGGTCGTAAAAGAACGTGAGATTGCAGAAGTTAGTCAGCTTTCGCAAAAATTGAAAATAATCCCCAAAGCGATCCTCTTTTACAGCAATATTTAAGCCGCATAGCTAAAGGAACGGACTTGTTGAGGGCCTGTTCATAAACCACGTAGACTCATTTTTGAAAATCTCAGACCCCCCCCCCCCCCCCCCCTCGTAGACTATTTTCCATACAATTTTTTGAAATTTTGTATGGAGCGTAAACTTTGGTCAACAAGTCAATCCCCCTCCCCCCGGACAAGTCTACGTGGTTTATGAATAGCCCCTAATAGATCTGAGTAGTAACGCAATCAAGGATCGATTAAAGATGCATCGATTTGGCATAATTTCGGCATAATTTATGGACCTTATTGAGAAATTTGTGGTTCATTATTCAAACCTATTATGGATCATTGGTGACTTATTTATGCAATACTTTCAATACTTTATTGATCGTATGGATATATTTTAGTTCACAAAGGTTGCATTCTAGGGATCTATTTTGCAAGTTTAAGTAATGAAACTGAACCTTTTATGGACCATTTGCAATATGATTATGGGTAATCCGTACGATTTTATAAATCCTTCCCTAGACATATAGACTGTTCCAGAAAGTATAAGCACACATTCAAAATAACAAAAAAGTCATGTTTTTTTTTAGTTTTAATAATTTTATTTGGCAAATCATATTTGTATTTGTGCTTTATACGATATTTTACTCTCGTTTAATCAAAATATTTAATCATAGCCAAGATTCCTAACTTCTCCTCGAACATAACCCATTAGCTTCTGCACAGTGGTACTTCCCACGGTTTTGACCACTTTTGGCCAATCTTTTTTAAATTTTTGGATGTCGTCCGCTGGTTTTATGAATTTTCGAAGCTTTGCTTTGGTTAAACCCCAAAAAGTCTCGACTGGCCGTGCCTCCGGGCAGTTCGGCAGACTCATGTCTTTCGGCACGAAACATACATTTTGACCTTTGTACCATTCTAAAGTGTCCTTTGCGTAATGACATGACGCCAAATCAAGCCAAAACACTACTTGACCTTTGTGCTGCCTGATCAATAACAAATCGTTGAGTTTGCGGGCCCGTAGTTTCATGGACGTGGCCTGTTTTGAGTTCCTTTTGGGTTTTTTCTGCTTCCGGTATGTTTTTAGCCCAAGTCTTTCTTTGGCACGCATGACGTTACTCGACGAGGTCCCTAGTTTTTTCGCAACATCCCGAACGGAAGCCGCTGGTTTTCGCTTGTAGGCATCCCTGATCGTTTTATCGATATCCGGACTAACAGGACCGGATTTTCGACCACTCTTCGGCGCATCTTCAAACGTATACTGTTCTCTATATTTTCGAATCGCAGATCGTACCGCTTCGACGCTTACACCCTCTTCCTTGGCCAATTTTCTCAAGGAGAGTCCGCTCACAGTGCACCATTTGTGCACGATACTTTTCCGTTGTTCCGGAGTAAGACAGCGCATTTTGATAGGTAACACAAAACTGAGCACTTTTTTGATGCTATGTCATTCAGAAATGTGCAAACAAAGGGACGCAGCCGAAACTTGTTGAAATATTTCATTATATTCAAAGTGACCGTTAAAATAAGGTGTGCTTATACTTTCTGGAACAGTCGTTATAACGGTACATTTTTGACATTTTATTGCTAAAATTTATATAAAGTATGGATCACTTTGCTGTATTTAATGGATCATTATCATTTTTTAATCGATTTTCCTGAGAGCCTTATGGGTCATAAATACGGTTTTTATGGACCGAATTCTATGTTTTATGGATCATTTCTTCAGTTTAAAGATGCAAACTTCGGGCTGCCCTATCATTACACCTTTTTGTATAATGCACGAAATGAATTTCGTGAAGACCAGCCAATCGCTCTTTCTCTTTTATCGTTCTCATGCATGATGGTGCTGCTGATCATCATGGCCTATGGCCTTGATCAAAGATCAACGACGGATTCAGTAACAGCTCTTTCAAGAAATACAGGATCGAATTCCATGTCAGAAACATAAAAAAAAAAAAAAACAAACGCTGGACAACTCCACCTGGTTGCATTTTTTCTTTTCAACTACATTTCGAGTCGATATAGTAGATCTGTCAGTCGTTCACGCAATTATCAGAGAGACCTTTCTTTTTTGAGTTGTGATAAAATTTTCGTAACTCCTTGTAGTGTTTTCGTAAAATGCACGAATATTCTTTCTGTGTGAACAAATGCTTCGTGCTTTTGACAGTTACGCGTGTGCCATTAATGACAAAGGTATCATCACAAAAACAACAAATCAGTTTTGTTGCAGAAAACTAACGAACTAAGTTCTACCTTCGATTTCGTAATATAAACTAAAATGAATTTTCAGTACACAAGTTCCACACATCTCCTATCTCAGCTGAAAGATGATGGCGTTGATTGGCGTAGCCTGGGCAACGATGTCAATTTTGCAATAACAAAGGGGTCAACTAAAAATCGTGTTATTGTTTGTTTGTTTGTTCATTTATTTACGACACTTTACACCAGAAGGGTGTATTCGTGTCATAAAGGGGGGTTTCGAGATACCGAACCGGGGTACTAACCTATGGAATGCCATTGTTCCACAGTGCCAGCCGTTGCCGAAACTACTACACATTGTTTCTAGATCTACCGGCAACAGCCGGTACTGGGGAAAGGCATTGTGTAGTTCTGTCGACAACTCCACTTTCGTAGAATAAATATTGGTTGTTGGTGGGGGGGGGGGGGGGACCCACCCCCCCGTTTCGTGTATTTTTCTTTTTCGTGGGGTTGTGGGGGGCTTTCTTCTTTTTTCTTATATTGGGGCGGGGCGGCGGTTGGGTGGTGGTTTTATCGTCGTTCCTTGGTGGGTGGGGGGGGTTTTTGTGGGGGTGGTGCGGGGGTGGTTTTTTTTGCGCTTTTTTTTGTCGTTTTTTGGGGGGGAGGGGGGGGCGTTGTTTGGGCGCGCGGGGGGGGTGGGGGGCGGTCTTTTGCAGGGGGTGGGGGGGGGCGGGGGGGGGGGCGGTGGGGGGGGGGGCCGTCCGTTGGTCGGGTTTGTCCCTTACACCCAAAATAAAAAAGCAAGATTGTAATGCAATTTCGCATGATTTTATTCCATTTCTCGCTGTGGATCGTAACTTGGAGAAAAAATGCAACATTGGCAGTGGGCAAAAATGCAACACCGCAATTTACTTTGAAAAATAAAATGTGTGCGTGAGGTTGTGCAGTGGTATTAGTTGATGTGCTCACAAAAATAAAAAAGTGTATTATTCAGAACCGAGTTTCGAACCTATACAGGCGTGGTGACTCATGATGTTAACTATTTGACCACGATATCAAGTTGAGAGGCTTGGAATAGAAACCCTACAGTTGGTTCGCTTGGCGAGGCACTCAGCGGTAGATCAGTAAAGGAAATGGATATATTTTTCACACTTGCATGGCTTCGTTTAAAACGCCTTGTCGATGATCAGTGAAAACAAAAATAGAACACTTGACGGCAGAATTCCAACAGTGGGCAACACCGTTGCTGAAATCCGGGGATATCACCTCACCCATATTGAAATGTTGGTGATAATTGAACAAAGACCCATCGGTTGCTTGGACTGTCGAGGCACTAAACGGGACGGCGAAATTTGTTTCGATCTATTTGTGTCTGCCAGCTGGTTGCATACATTTGCATGACTTCGTTTGGACCATGAAACGCTTTGTGGATCAAGATGGGCAAAATTGCCTTCCCTGAACCATGTGGATTTCTCAAGATATGATTGCAAAAACAGCAATTGCATTTTTTGCCACCTTTTCAACTTTTGGGTGTAGTTGTGTGGTGGTCCCATCTGCGTCGTGCCGTTTGTTTCACTGCGGAGTTTCTCCCGAATTGTTTTTGTTTTGGTGGACGGAATCTTGTGGCACTCCATTCTCCAGCGGATACCCACGAGACATGTGTCCCCCTATGGGCACGTGGAACGTTCGTTCCGAGAGGAAACTCAGGGTTCGCAATATGCCGTGTCGCCAGGTGGTGTCGTACGTCTTCGACAGGTCCAGGGACGCTATCAAGCAGTGCTCATCGATAGTAGACAGCGACCTTTCAAGCTCGGCAGAGTACGCTTGTCGCTTGTCGAGCCGTACACCTGACTCTAGCTCAGTGATTAGCCGTCGATTGAAGATTCGCTCGAGGAGCTTCGCCTTGCGAAAGAAATTCGGTCCAATATCGTGGTAGTTCAGCTTCAGGATCAGAACGACGAATCGTGTAACATTGTTTATTTTACATTCTCATTTAATTAATAGTTTCAGCACGCTTTTGGATCATCACTGCATTCTCAAACCATTTATCTTAAGATAATGGAGTAACATGACAGGCAGTAATGGCTTAATTTGTTTTTAAGCATTTCAGCATAACATTTTCATAAATATTGCACTTCTGAGCTGAAACTACTAGTTTCATAATAGACTTGCATGCGCTATTAAACAGAGTTGAATTGTTTTTAAATAATTTTCCTTAGTGATATTTTGATTAGATATTCCATTTCCTTCCGAAAAAAGGAAATTTATTTGATTAGGCTTACGATTTTCCAAATGCGAATTGTCGTACATTATGTTTCACACCTTCCATCAAGTTCTGTACTGCTGTTATATCCACCTTATTTGATGATAAATGCCAATTTGCCTTGAACTGTTTTTCACTTCCAACTGTTTTTTGAGTTCTCTTTACGATTGCCCAATATTTTTCATTTGAGCGCAGTTTCAGCGAGTTTGAAGGGTTTTCCTCCTTGGGAACGATTTGCACACTATTGGCGGTATACCATTCCTGAGCCATTTTTCTGTAGTAGCAAGAAGCGAGCTCTGGCCAAAACTGCACGGAACAACTATGTTTTTTCAAGAAAGCCAATCAGCGTTTTTGCAAGCATTACTTTACATCAATATGTTGTCACGAAACTTTAACTTCTTCCCCACAGGTGCAAATCACCTGCCAATATTTATCCCACAGTGTTCAGCCCACAGGTACAAATAACCTAGTATTTCTCGAAAACTTTGACACTATTTTCTGTTTAAACATATCTTGAACCTTTCCTTTTCCGGTAGCCGTATAAAACTCTTGACCTGGGAGCTGCTTAAAATAAGCTTTCACGAATGTTTCATCGTCCATTCCAACGCAATCAAACTTTGTCAACAAACTCGTGTACAACTTACGCGCTCTTCCTCTGGCTGTTGTGTTTTGCTTATCATCTCGATTTAGTGTCACTGTAACCTTATATGTTGACAGTCCGGCTCGTTTCTTCGTTCTTTGCACTGTTGTGTGGGACTTTCCCTATTTGTTTCCGATGGTACGGTTGGGGTTGCGGTTGAACATGCTGGCCACTATTCTTCCGGTCGCTGCGACTTCCTGGTTTCGGTTTCGTCCTGATCCTGGCTTTCTGGCAGTCGTCAGATGTTCTCACAGTAGTAGTAGTAGTAGTAGCAGTAGCAGCAGCAGCAGCAGTAGCAGCAGCAGCAGCAGCAGCAGCAGCAGCAGCAGCAGCAGCAGCAGCAGCAGCAGCAGCAGCAGCAGCAGCAGCAGCAGCAGCAGCAGCAGCAGCAGCAGCAGCAGCAGCAGCAGCAGCAGCAGCAGCAGCAGCAGCAGCAGCAGCAGCAGCAGCAGCAGCAGCAGCAGCAGCAGCAGCAGCAGCAGCAGCAGCAGCAGCAGCAGCAGCAGCAGCAGCAGCAGCAGCAGCAGCAGCAGCAGCAGCAGCAGCAGCAGCAGCAGCAGCAGCAGCAGCAGCAGCAGCAGCAGCAGCAGCAGCAGCAGCAGCAGCAGCAGCAGCAGCAGCAGCAGCAGCAGCAGCAGCAGCAGCAGCAGCAGCAGCAGCAGCAGCAGCAGCAGCAGCAGCAGCAGCAGCAGCAGCAGCAGCAGCAGCAGCAGCAGCAGCAGCAGCAGCAGCAGCAGCAGCAGCAGCAGCAGCAGCAGCAGCAGCAGCAGCAGCAGCAGCAGCAGCAGCAGCAGCAGCAGCAGCAGCAGCAGCAGCAGCAGCAGCAGCAGCAGCAGCAGCAGCAGCAGCAGCAGCAGCAGCAGCAGCAGCAGCAGCAGCAGCAGCAGCAGCAGCAGCAGCAGCAGCAGCAGCAGCAGCAGCAGCAGCAGCAGCAGCAGCAGCAGCAGCAGCAGCAGCAGCAGCAGCAGCAGCAGCAGCAGCAGCAGCAGCAGCAGCAGCAGCAGCAGCAGCAGCAGCAGCAGCAGCAGCAGCAGCAGCAGCAGCAGCAGCAGCAGCAGCAGCAGTAGTAGTAGTAGTAGTAGTAGTAGTAGTAGTAGTAGTAGTAGTAGTAGTAGTAGTAGTAGTAGTAGTAGTAGTAGTAGTAGTAGTAGTAGTAGTAGTAGTAGTAGTAGTAGTAGTAGTAGTAGTAGTAGTAGTAGTAGTAGTAGTAGTAGTAGTAGTAGTAGTAGTAGTAGTAGTAGTAGTAGTAGTAGTAGTAGTAGTAGTAGTAGTAGTAGTAGTAGTAGTAGTAGTAGTAGTAGTAGTAGTAGTAGTAGTAGTAGTAGTAGTAGTAGTAGTAGTAGTAGTAGTAGTAGTAGTAGTTGTTGTTGTTGTTGTTGTTGTTGTTGTTGTTGTTGTTGTTGTTGTATTGAAAGTGCGCAAATATGTTGCTACCGGTTGATGTTTTTTGATCCTGAGATTGCTAAACTGACCAAAAAGAGATAGTCATATTGCATACAAATTTGACATATTGCTTCCGTATCCAGGAAAATTACGGAGTCACTGGAAGAACTGTTTCTCAGGAGTCTTTTTGTTAGTATCGGTATAGCAGTACGCATAGTATTCTCCAACCCTGTCAATCTGGAAAGTCTGGCAAAAAAAGGTTCTTACGTTACAATATCTTATTTTTCACCCAACACTTAATAACACTGATTTTATGACCTTGCTTATAAATCTTAGCTTCCTAACCAGAAATAGAGTCTTTAAAGTAGCTACGTGTGCTCACTTGCAATAATCATCCGTATACAGTTGTAACTAGTCGATTCACAAAATCGCTAAATTCTCCAAAATCGCGAGGTTACAAACCAAAATCAAGTCATTTCCTGTGATATCTAGTGCATATATTTAGAACACTAGGTTTGGTATAAATTCACACGATATTTCTTATAAATTTGCCTTTCTAATACATTTCATTCGTTTTTACTATGGCTTTCATATTATCGCATGGTAATTTTACGCGTCTGTTAGAATACATTACCTTGTTCTGTGTACACAAGCTAAGCCCAGCTCCAAACGTGAACAAAAAGCAAAGAACAAACATTTTATGACAAAACAAACCATCAAATCTCAAAACTCTCACTTGACCAGATCGTAAAAAAGACTGGTTTCCATTTCCATGGAATGTTGTGCATACAAAAAATTTGCCATTTCAATTTATGGTTAAAGCGATTCTTGTTTATTATTCACAACGTGTCGATTCTGTCTGATTGAACCATCAATATTGTGTTGCTTTTAAGTGCCCACAGGCTGAAATTTCTAGATGAAGCTGGAATTTGGACGTCACCGTTACCCCTATAAGAAAATTCTAAATAACAATTATACTCTCAGGAGACCAATAATCTCAACTTAAAAAAAAACTGTCGGTTATTAATCTCGATCAAGTTACTATCCCGGATCAAAGTAATTTATTGATCGACCACCCGAGAGTGCATCCGAAAGCGACATTTACTGATCGGATGATCTCATCCTCTCGCCGCTAAGAGTTCTGTTATCATCGATGAAGTCATAAAGCTATCAACACTTGAATGTCGCTCAAGCAAACATCGTGCTTTGTGTCTATCAATGGCAATTCCGGGCTATGCTTCCGAGAATCGAGATCAATCTGGTTACAAATGAAAGAAATCATGAAAACTTATTTCTCTCTAACAAGAGAAATGTTTGCAAACGTGAAAAAAAAAAACACCTGTCGATAACCATCCGGGTCAACAAATGTTTTTTACAATGGGGAATGCGTTTTCGGTTGGAAAAGCAGTGTTGGCGTCTAATTTTAGAGTCTCGTGTTTGTTTAGTTACCGAGCATGTTCGTAAATATTTGATTTTGGATGTACGTAACAATTTCTCATCTCGACCGTCAAACAGAGCACGTCTTGCCGGGCATCGGAGAAGAGGTCACAGACAAACGGACAGTTATTTCTTTTTGATCATTGTTAGAGCAGTTGAACATACTTAGAAATTAGTTTCTTACATACTTCATGGGGTTTTGAATAGAAAGTTGTTTGAAGAGCTGCGCCTATTTTTCTCACATGAAAGGTTTTTTTTTTAACTAACAGGTATATTTTTCCAGTATACTCTCCCTATACTCAGAGGACAATGCAATAGATCGTAAACAGATGGACATGTTAATCATAAAAAAAAATTGGGTTTCAAATAATTTGAAACACGAACGTTTGTTGATCGGTAATTTCTTCATTGCTTATCGAAAAACAAACTACAGCCAGCACTTGTTTTATAGAGCCGATCAAACGTATTGAATTTCTGAGATCCTACCATCGTTCAACCGGCCATAAAGATGCAAAACCGTTTGTGTTTTGCTCGTTTCGTTCAACCCTGAATGTTTCGCTCATGAACGCGTGCATCATCGTTCCGTTTTTTACGACCTCCATGCATGGATCAAAGCACTCACTAGTGGGAAAAATTAGCCTGTCTTGGGCAGACAATGACGACCGAGTCTTAGGATCTCTATTTCGAGCATGAGAACGAACGGATCAGGAGCAGCACAACATATCAAAGAACATTCCCGGAGTATTACAAAGAATCCGCACGACCCCGACGAACAAATATATCAGATTACATCAAAGCCAGATACTGCGCAGATGAGAACCAACATTACAAGCTTTTAATCCGAAAGCATTGCGTTTCACCGCGCCAAGACCAACAGAATCTGATTTCGCTGCCGCCTCTGCCGACTCTGCCTGAATCCAATTGTGTGCTTTTGTGTGTTGATATAACCGGGCAGCGGTTGCAATGGTGGGTTAGAGATTAAACACCGGAGCGCAGTTCAGTTTGTCGTTTTTCGCGCGCGGTGAGAGCTTAGAATCACGGTGGACCACCACGGATTCACCACTACCACCATACACTGCACCGACGAGGATAACATGCAGGAATCACAGAATTATCTGCAGGAAATCGTGCGGTCCCTGTTGGAGCAATTGTTCTACCACTATCCATCAGATGCAGGACACGATATTTTCGGAAGAGAGGATTCCCTCGAAGCAGGACTGTGGCTGGAGGGTTCGGAAAACGCAAACAGACGTTTGAGCGAAAGCAAATTAACAACGGGCAGGATTTACGCTGTGTTCACAACCATGTTTTTACACTATCACCCTTGGGGCGCCCTCCCATTCTATGTGGAAAAGCATTGCCATCTGCGCGGACCACAGCACATGTCCTAGTGAGAACACCCCCGTTAAGGGTGTGGTGAAAAAAAAACCCATCCCTTCACCATGCAATTCACCCTTCTGCAGACAAACTTTCCCCTGGAATGTCATAAATATGGAAACTTATGTGAAGTTGCAGTTTTTTTTTTCCAACAACGTTATCATTTTTTACGTCCAAAGCGTTGCTATCGGGTGTGGGGAAGAGGTGAAAGTCTTGTTCACTTTTTTTTCAGTTTGCTCACCACACGTATTCTTCTACCGGTTTGTCAGTTGACCGTGCTCGACCAATCTTCAAAACATTGTTATAGGGCGACGCGAGTAGTGAATGATTTCGATTCTTTTTCCAACGCCATGTTTTTCGTTTTTTGCTTGCAAAAGCCAGAACTAAATACGAACGAACCAAGTCTCCTGCAACCCTTGATTATTGCATGTAACCAATTTTCGCTTTCCTTTTGTGAGTGTGGTTGCACACCGGGCAGAACACAATGTTGTCAGTCGGCTGGGGTTGAAGCGTCAGACTTTGTAATTAAGTGATTGCTTATCTTGGGAAGTTTTATCCGAGTCAGCTGGACAGCTCACCCTGAAGGTTTTGAAATCATTTAGACTATACAGTGGCGGTCATAGTAGACTGTTTTAGGTATCCACACATACTAACTTTCAACATATTACATCTTTGGGAATTTCGGTTACCAAAAGTTGTCGCTCATGTAACGGAATTTACATCAGGCTAATTAGATATCTAATGTCGACTCATTGTAAGGTCAAATTTTAGTCCATGTTGGGTCAGATGTCGGGCAAGATCGGGTTTTTGTGCGAAATAAGTCAATGCGGTGTCCCGGTTGTATTATGGTTTTCAATGGTACAGTCAACAAGGGCTCCGTAGCTTTCACTCTCTTTCCATTCTACTCAGTGACTGAGTAGAACTGTATTCCATTCTCTTTTTCTCACAAATAAATGTTATTCAATTTTCGTAAAAAGTTGATCCACTCAAAAATTGAGTTGATCCACTTTTCTACGAAAATTGAGTAGCATTTCCATGTAAGGAAAAGAGAAAGGAGTACAATTCTACTCAGTCACTGAGTAGAATGGAACGGGAGTGTTAATCATATAAGTCATCCATGCCTTGGCGAAGAGGCAAATTTAACTAAAATCATGTAGTAGGCTGATTATGGTTCACTTACTCTGATGACCCATCGCTAGGAAAAATAGGCATCAGCATAATGTAAACAGGCATCAACTGTAAAGCGCGCTGGAAGGAGATACGAAATATTCCAGGGTTTAATCAATTACTTCAAATCTCATGTGATCTGTGTTTAACGACCTAGAAAACAACATAAGGAATTTCAAAAATCAGATCATCAAAAGTGATACCATCAGAAGTACAAGAATTAATGAATCTCTCTAAATGCTTCAGAAAAAAAACGTTGTGATCGTTTGAATGCATTCATCAACGATTCCTTTGGCCAAAGTTCATAGTAAAATTATTGCATAAGAGGAAAGAATTATCCTATGAACAAAAACACCAAAGTTCATCATTTATTCTTCTTTTGCCACCTCTGCTCCCCTGCTTACTAAAAATGAACAATTTAATTGAAAACATTCAACGAGGACTTCGAAGTGAACGTTACGTGATGCGATTTTTTAGATTTTTCCACAATGCAAACTAGAGAATCGAGTTTCGAAAATAATTGACGAGATATTTTGCAACAATTGAGGATTTTCGATTTACAGTTTCGAACAAACTTTATCAAATAAATGCATTTTTTTTGTAGCTTTTTATCAAAATAAGAGTTATAAAGAATATCAAGTGGTTAACATAAAATTGAAATAATTGTTTAAGAAAATTCGCAATAACATGTTATTTTGTTCCTTACTGTAGATAACTGCTTGCTAAATTATGACTTGCAATTATCCAGAAGGAATTTGTTTGTTAGGTTGCCACAACAAAATTCCTTGTGTGTAGCTATTAACAGTAGTTAAGAACACAAAATTTCGAGAAAACCTAATTACTCGAATTTCATTTGTGCTAGAGAGTTTGAGAATTGTCATTAAGACAGTTTGTCTTCAAGAAAAAATATATATATTTCTATTGCGTTTAAATCGGAAATGATTTATTTAAAAAGTATTTTTTGTGAAATATGGAAACTATCATTTCAAGCATACTCAAATTATGTATCATTGGAAATTGTATTAAAAAATTAATAAAACTTTGGACTTTGGACGAAGGAGATTTATTTTCCAAGATATTTAAATTTTTTAGTACAAATTGCAACTGAAGCAATGAAGAATAGTATGTTTGGTTCATGTTCCATTTATCTACATGAAACAATTCTTTAAAAATAGCCCATTTTTCTAGTTTGCTTATTCGGCCTCTTATCTTATTTCATATAATTGGCCAAA
Organism: Aedes koreicus; assembly: GCA_024533555.2. NCBI lineage: Eukaryota > Metazoa > Arthropoda > Insecta > Diptera > Culicidae > Aedes > Aedes koreicus. Next base: position 440,612 of record JAHHFK020002267.1, read on the forward strand.
ATAATGTTACATGCGGTCTTACAGTTATTGAAAATCCAATTTTCATCTGATTGATCACAAATTTATTCGTCTATGATATGGATCTTTTTTAGAGGATATTTTTAATGGTTTTGTCAACGAGAAAATACAATTCAATGAAATTATGTTTTTTTTTAAGATTTCAATCAATTAATGTGTTTGGCCCATTTTCAAAATGGGGACGAATCGATGTGCTCATATTTGGTATCACAAATGAAATAAAAAATATTGTTTTTTGTTTCAATAATTTCATCAATAGTGTGTGTACTTCTATTGATTGGGCGGCATTCCAAACAGCTCAGAGCGTTGGTTGTAGTTTCAGCAACACTGAATCCGTGTCATGGAGCAACAGAATCAAATTACGTATCACATCAGGAAGCTGCTGAAGTATCATTGTCAATGCTCAAATAAGTTTTTCCCCTGTTTGTTAGTTTTCATTTTTAGCGTTCTTTAATTTGCGAACAGCAATGAGTTATGGCAATATTAGAGCTATCAGAAAATAAGGGTGTACATAAGGCTTGTTCGCGACCAAATCTGGACACCTCTAAATACGTATACCTCTCGAATTACACCGTTTCCAATATATTCTCATACAAAATAAAACTCTATTTATTTCAAATCGATAATCCAGATTTTATTGATAAGTTTACCCATTATATTGCAATATAATACTGATCAACTACAGCATATATTTTGGAATAAAACCGCCTTTAACCTTCTTGACCAGCCTCATACGTTTTTCGAAACCGTCAAACGCGCACGCACGACTTCCATCGGCATTTCGTCCCAAATTCGTTTCATTACGGTTTTGAATTGGTTCATATTTGACGCCCTGTGGTCATTTACCTTCGTCAGCATGTATGACCATACGAAATAATCCAAGGGATTCTGATCTGGTGAACTGAGAGGCCATTCATTCTTGTCCAAAAAGTCGGTCAAATTTTCTCGGCACCAGCCCTGAACGAGATTTGCATGCGATATGCGATGGCGCTCCGTCCTGCTGAAACACATAGTGATCATCTCCAAACACCTCTTGTACATATGGCTTGACAACTTTCTCCACAACTTCCGTTTTATAATATACGGCATTCACTTTAACGCCTTTTTCGATGAAAACCAGTGGTAATTTGCCTCGCTTGCAAATTCCTCCCCAAACCATCACTGACGCAGCACTTTGGAACCGTGGAATATTCCCATCACTCTCTGGTACAGTTCTCGAAGAGAGAGCCTACAATCTGTCGTTCTGGACATTGTGGGATTGTTGAAAGACGAATAATTTTTCTTCAGAAAAGATAAATTCTTCCCCACCGTGCCGCGATAAAAGCAGACTTGCTCATTCGAGTCGTTTCTGCATGGAAGGTTCCGAAACTCCGTGAACCTAACGTTTCTTGAAAGCTTGGAATCCGAGGTCATTTTGCAGTATATTATGCATTGACGATCTCGAAACATTCAGATCTGCGGCCACTTTACGTACAGAGCGCTGTGATTTTCGTCTAATCCGTTCCCTGACCACTTTAACAACTTGTGCAGTCCGCACCGTACGAGTACGACCGGATCTCTTCCGGTCATTCAACGAGCAGGTGTCACGGTACCTTCGGATGGTTCGGTACACAAAATCCCGCTTTACTCCGAGGTTTTTCAAATTTCTGAAAATAGCGCCCGGGCGATCACCTTTCAAAAACTTTTTTATCACCACAGCATGAAACTCCTTCATCGCTTGTAAAAGATAAACACCGAATGAAAACAATCGGACATAACCTAAAAGCGTTTGTATAAACATAGTGCAAAACTACACCAACACTTACGTGAAGCATGTTGAGTAGTTGCACGACACCAATGCAAGGAAAAAGTGTATGAGAATATATTGGACACGGTGTAATTCATCAACGCGAGAAATATTTCGCAGACTGATAAACGTATGTCTCTTCATTGAGTATAATCAATTTTTGGTGATACTACAAGCTTTTAGATCGAATATGGCGTCGAAAGAAGAGCAAGTGCGAAAAGCAATTGTGTGCGGTCCAAGGGGTGAGTTGCTTAGAACAGTGTGCCAGGCACGCCGTAGTCGAAAATCTTACACCATAACGGCACATGTGTGGCACTATTGTGGCACACTTTTGACAGTTGTACTTTTCGTAGATATAACCTGGCAGCCCTGGAAAATTGACGTTTTAAGTTTGTGGTGTTGTTTACGCAGGAAACCCAAATAAATCCCGGTTTCTAAGCGGAGAAGTGATGTGCCTCCTGGATCGCGCCAAGATCATATGCAGAAAAGGATTCAATTCCACAACCGTCACATCCAACATCATCAAGTTGTTCGACAAAGATGCGGAACAGCACTCACGTGTATTGTACGAGAAAATTAGGCTGCATTTTGCTTTCAATATAGTATATTTAAGAATATTACATAAATCACTTTCTGTTACCAGAGATTTTAACGGCTTAGCCTTTGATGCCTTTAGTAAAAAAGCTGAAAAACATTAAAATAAAAGTTTTTTCTTGGGGCTGTGGAAAGTTCCGGGTGGAGGCGTTATGCCTTTTTTGCTAAATGAATGGGCAAAGATCGCAGTTGTCGTTTTCGATGGCCGAGAGAAGAAACTGACACATCTTTGTCTGATCAGGCAAAGCAATAATCTTCATTTACGAATTCTAGAATGTTCTTAAAGAAAACGACGACGAACACATTCGGACACATCGACATCAAGTGTTACTAGTCACCCTCCTGCTGCATCACAGTTTGTATGCCTCAGCAATGCAGACAGAGGAACATCTTTGGAAACTACGAATCAGAGTGGAGTGGTGAGAAAGTAGATAAATCAATCATAAATGTGCAACAGCATAGCAGAATTCTCGTACTTACTTACAGCGATTAGCTTCTTCAGCTCCATTTGTCACAAAAACTTGCTGTCTCAACACAAGGGTATTAAAACGCGATTTTCGCTACAAAAACCTTGACTGAGACTCAAATCGCCTTGGCAATTTGTCAAAAATTTGGCAAAGCAAAACAAAACAATCGCCTGGTTGCCAGGCGTAGCCAAACCATAACGATTGAACTATCAAGTTACCATGGTGGCACACACGGGCACCTTTTGGCACCACGATTGGAACAGCAGGGTTCATCGTAACATATAAAGGCACACTAAAAAAAATCGGCACAAGTGATTTTGTGCTGAGCGACTCACCCTTGGTGCGGTCGCAATTAAAATCCGGATCTGTCAGTAAGAAAACTTGCAAAAATGTTTGGTCTTCCTGCAAGCACTGTCCATAACGTTCTTAAATCTTTTGATATACGTTTGATAATAGCCAGGAAGACTGGGAGCGCAACAAAAACGGATCACACAGGAACCACCAGAAGGACGCGAAGGTGAAGCAAATATTGCAGAAGAGACCAGATCATTCGGTAAGTACTGTGGCTAGAAAAATAAAAATGTCCCCAATTTTCGTGCATACTCCGAAGCTCCAGCAAGGTATGAAGTCGTTCAAGGTGAAAACTGTACCGAACCGTAATGATAAACAGAATGTGTTGACTAAAACCCGGGCTCGTAAGGTGTATCGCGAATATATGACGAAGTTTTCCTGCGTGATAATGGGCGATGAAACTTATGTGCTGGAGCAGCTTCTTGGAATGTCTTATTATACTACCATACAACGGAACGGCGTAGAGGAGCAATTCAAGACGAAAAAGAAGGCCAAGTTTCCCAAAAAATATTTGGTTTGGCAGGCAATATGCAGCAGTGGTCGAGCAAGCCAAAGCTTCATAACCAACGGAACGGTAAACAAGGAAATATACCGTGAAGAATGCCTAAAGAAGCGATTGTTACCATTTCTACGCAGCCATGACGCTCCCTCGCTACTCTGGCCTGATGTGGCATCTTGTCACTACGCCAAAGATGTCTTGGAATGGTATAAAGCGAATGTGTACTGAAAAAGGCGAATCCACCTAACTGCCAGGAGTTGCGACCTTTCGAGCGGTATTGGGCTCTCGTGGAGAGAGAACTCTCTCAATATTAACAACAATCTACAACTATAGAAACAGTTCGAAAATCTTGGTCAAAAGCAGCTAGAGAAGTCTGCACAGACCGTAATGGCTGGAGTAAACTCAAAAGCTCGTAGTTTCTTCATCCAGCCTAATTAAGTAACTGTTATTAGTTTTAAGATGACTAATAATGCACAATTAAATGAATAAAATATCCATCTTGGATTGAACTAACAGCAAATTAGTTTTATTCCAAATTTAATCTGTCCAGATTTTGTCCCGAACAAGCCTCAAAGTAAATATGTGTACGTAGTCATTGTTATCAGAGATGCGGGTGAAGATTGCACGTCTCGAATTTTCCAAAGCATGAATTGAAGAATGTACAAACTTTTAACTTCTCTTGTGGGCCTATACTGAAAGCAGAGCCATGAATTTGTTTGTTTTGCCGTAGTAAATCAGGGAGAAAGTCGATGAAAAGATTAAGTATAGGCCCTTTTTGAATTTTTCATGAGAATTATCTATATTTACATTCACATTTCATTTTCACACGTAAATTTCATCGTTACATCTCGAATTTTCTCATTCAAGGAATCAGAGATAATTTGCAATGTTCAAATTTTTGACAACGGCCTTTACTGCAAATGTAAATAAACCATAATCTAATGTTGTGTCAATCAAGAGATCGCAGCAAGCGGTGCTTTGAAACTGAAACATAAAATCTTCACGTTCTTTGTGTCAGACGTAGTGAACACAATCGATTCCCTTCCGAAATGTGTGAGTATCGGTAGTATTTCCCCGTTTTTTTGTTTTTTTTTTGCCCGGAAGAAGAGTTACATCAGCTTAGATTTGGTTATTAGTGGTAATATTGTGACACTGGGGCATAAACTATTGAATAAGAGTGTTTTTTCGCTTTGTCGCAAGTGAATCGATGATTTGAAGCTCGATATACAGTCGCCTCATAGCTGGGATTTTGATTGTTGGCAGAGTGTGGAGTGAAAAAAAGAAGACTAGTGCAGTGTAAAAAACGGCCATTTGCTGGTTGAATGAGCTCTATCTGATTATAACTGTACAACAATAACCCTATTTTCAATTAATACTAAATACGTGCCTGGTTTGGAAATTTTATAATTCCAAATCTGGAAGTGAGTTGCAGTGCCCTTATCCAAATGATATCGGTAATGTTTACATGCGGGGCTTATTGTATGGGAAAGTAACCTCGGAATGGTCGTGACTCTCCAGACATTCTGAAATGAACTGCTGGATCTGCAGTAGAGCTATCACTTTCTACCTCCTGGATTAAAGCTGCTTTCAATGGTAGCTTGTAGGATTGTTGTAAACAGATTTCTTCCATAATACCATTGCCGATCAATGGGTGCATGTGCAATGTTGTGTCAATCAAAAGCTGTTTAATTAATTCACAAAATTTAGCGTCCTCCCTAGCCACATGATACTTCAGAGAGTAGGCTGTGCTTTTGAGCAATATTGATGTTTTTTTGTTGTTGTAATTTCCTCGTGATGGAAGAAAGATAATGTTTTTAAAGAAAAATCGTCTTTTGAGCCTTTTTTACGGAACATTCGATAGAAATCCAGGATCCCTAATGCAGCGGTGTTTACTCATGGCAGTTCCTTTTCAGACGGAAGTCTCGTAGTACGCCTTTTCAAAATTTTGCACCAACTAAGGCGCTGGAATCGTAGCCAACCTCATCGATCAATGTTGTTCTTTTTTAAAGTCTTTAAAGTTAATTGCAAAAAACGTCTCAAAAGTATCATTAAGGAATATGCCTAAGATGTACAAAAGTGGCAAGACAATTAATATGCTAACATCACTTATGATAAACAAAAAATGATATTCAATATGTACGCATCGATCAAATATTGTACCTTGCTTGCTTATCCAAAGCTACATAAATTGATCCTCAGAGGTACCTGAAAGCTGGATCAAGCTAGCCAGTGAGTCTTATAGTCCATATTTTGTGGTAAAATCATCATTGATGGCCAATGTATCTAATGGCCTTCTGAAGTTTATCAATATCATATTTTTGAAAAATCATGAAGATAGAGCTGCCGCACGGCATGTTTTGGAATAAATGCCTAACTGGTCCCTACTGCAGGTTCCCCCGGAGATGTTTCGGTGGTTCCGGGAGTGGCCATATGGTCAAGGATCCACTTCAAGTTTAAAATAAGATTTGAGATGAAAAACCAAGAAGAAAGAGCTGTCACATGACATGTCTTGAGTAAAATAAAGAGTTAACCGCATCCAGGACCCTTTATCAGAACCTATTTCACGGAAATTGCCATATCTTGGTCAATTTAAGGCTGATTCTTGCTATCGACATTTCATTCGCTTGGAAAAAATTTTTTTTTACGTGTATTTACTAAAAAAAAATGTTCGACTTCGGCACCTTGTACAAAATCTCATCACAAATTCAACATGTGGGATAGCCTCTTCGGAAACTCAGAACAACTCCGGTGTCCGGGGGCTATGGCTCCCAAGATATTAACAGCCCAACAAACATCGGTGTTGAATTAGAGCTTGTTTAAGCAAATTTGGAGAAGCTATTCAGCTGTTTCGTCTAGAATAGCTGAATAGCTTCTCCAAATTTGTTTGAACAAGCTCTAATTCAACACCGATGTTTGTTGGGATAATTTTCCAGTGGTATGCTTTTTATTGAAATTAAATCGGATAATATTTCATGAAGTTAGAGCACTTCAAAGTTGATCAAAAATTTGCCTGTCCAGATAATTCTGTCTATCCCCTTTAATTATAAATACTACAGTCTAGATGATAAAAACAATAAAAAGGATCTGAGCAAGGTTTGTATTTTTAAAGGAAATTACTTCGGAGCGCTTGCGTTATTGTATTTGAATAAACAGTCCTGAGTGTAGTCATACGTGTCTAGGTTATGCTCCCGATCCACCCGCCTTTTATTAATGAGTGGCAGGTCATGCACAAATATAGATTTTCCGAAAAACTTACGCGATTGGTCAAAGCAAGGATGGATTAAGTGATGTGTGTCGTTCGAGTCTCAAGGTCACTCTCGAATCCCTTAGAATCTTGGAAAGCGCTACGGCAAGGTGATGACTTGTCGTGTTTGCTATTTAACATTGCATTGGAGGGTGTGATTCGAAGAACACGAATAGACACGATCTGATCTGATATTCAGGAAGTCTGTCCAGTTCTTTGAAATCGCCAACGACGTTGATATCGTAGCGCGTAACTTTAAGAGTATTGCGGAAACGTACATCAGACTTAAAGATGAAGATGGTAGGATAAGGCTTGTGATCAATTTGTTGAAAACATAATACATAAAAGAAAGATTTTCCAGAGAAGACAATGTTTGCCTCCCATCACAAGTTCAGATCAACGGAGATGAAATCGCGGCACTAGAAAATCTCGTGTATCTGGGCTCATAGGTGATTGCCGATAACGACACCAGCAGAGAAGCACAAACGTGCATTATAACTGGCAGTAGTGCCTACTTTGGACTCCAAAGGGCGCAAAGGTCGAACAAAGTTCGCCAAACTGACGCTTAGAGTTACAAAGTTGACCATCTAGAAGACATTAATTAGACCGGTAGTTCTCTACGGCCATAAAACATAGACGTTGCTAGTGGAGGACCAACGCGCCCTTGGTGTCTTTGAACGGTGCTGCGTACATCCTACGGTGGAGTGCAGATGAAAGACGGAACATGGAGGCGGCGAATGAACCACGAATTGCATCAGTTGCTGGGAGAGCCTGCTATTGTCACACTGCTAAACTTGGTCGACTACGATGGGCTGCGCATGTCGTAAGAATTGACACAAGACGAAGAGACGTGCAATGAGCTAAGTGGATCGATCAAGTAGAAGGCGACCTGTGAACGCTTCGTAGACAGCGAGGCCGGCGAGGTGCAACCAGGGACCGAATAGAATGAATACCACTTATGTGTACAGCAGAGACCGGCCTTGGTCTGATTGGTGATGATAATAGCCCCGTGGTCGGGTTTCAATGCAAGACACAACCGACTTTAATGATTAGTAGATTTTGTTCTTAATATCGATTCGAAAAGTGATGTACTGCAAAGTTAAGAATAAAAAATTGACTATAAGGTGAGTATTTAAAAACAAAACTAATTTGTGAGTTTTCAGATCGACGCAAACATGCAGTCTTCCAAAGTAATTTCCATACATTTTTTTCTGTGCTTGGTTTAAAATTTTTGAAGCAAATAGGATCGAACATTTTAGAATTTGCTTCAGTTTATCGTAAAGCTTCGAGTCCATTAGCCTCTTTGTGACGAATATCTTGGTTTTTTGGTCACAGCGGAAAATCCCCGGTTAGATTATTAATTTTCATGCACATTTATTAACTAAACTTGAACAACAAAACTTTTTCCATCTTTCCTACAACAGACTTGACTTGAATTGCTTCTTTGAAATGTCGCAAAACGCCTTTGATATTGGAACTTTTACTAACTAGTAAACGGGTTGGTCTGTTTTGCTTTAACAACAATAATTATTGTACATGTTTTGATACTTATCTCAATATTTTTGCAGTCAAAACGATGTTTTGTACCTGGAATGAAAGGAGTTATATGGAAATTAGTAAAATTTATTATTAACTCGTGAGTGAAGGATGAACGATAATATTCCCTCAGGATACAATTCGACATTCATTCTATTACTTTACTATTTACATTCGTTTGTCCGCTGTACAAACGGAAAGGTTTTTTTTGCATCCCGTGATTCGTAGTTTCTAAAGTTTTATTGCAGTTCGGCCTTTCGACAATCACAGTTGTTTTTCAAGGCAAATTTTCGAAGAAATGCTAAAAAAATCCCCGCTATCACCAATTTAATTCTCTCCAGATGACGAATCTGACTCTGATTTGAGTGAAGAATTTCTTTTCTGTTAGTTGTCCAAATGGTGCATTCGTCCACGATAAATTGTTGAACAGGAGCCCAAGATCACCTTGCCCAATCCATGAAGTGGTGATAAAAAAGGAAAATCGAAATTCTTTTGGTTTCCTTACCGCTAACTTTGACACATGACACACATAACTTTCCTTCTCTCCCACCGACATCAAGAACCCCGGTGCCTTCGTTTTGAAAACAGAAACCCGTTCCTTATTTGTTCCCATTTGATGTAATTGTGGACGATATCTTTAAATTCCTCGAAACATTTGATCCTTTTCAAATCATTGATCTGGCAATTCTTTCCATTGTTCAGTGTCTCCCTTTGGCTGAATTTCCTGCCACATGCGTTGTTGGAAAGCGTCACAGCTGGTATGCATGATATCTTGAGGCATGTCATTCCATATTTTCACGTCCCTTGAAAGTGTCCATGGTTAGTCTATTTGGTTTTCCCAGTTTGCCCAGCATGTAGCCCTATGTATAGAAATCGAAAGGATTCAAATCAGGTGAAAAAGCAGGCCATTCTTTCGACGAAATAAAATCCGGAAAATTGACCTCACGCCAAGCCTGTGTATCTTTCGCCGGATGAGATGGTGCAGAGATTTCTTGAAAGCAGTATGGTGCATTCTTGTAGTATTTTTTGGGGAAGGGAAGCAAATAGTTGTTAAAAACCATCGATGTAGTATTTATTTACTGTTGATTTTAACACAAGATTTATTGAACAGCAATGGACCTTCAATTTTATGGAGAAACATATCCAAACAATTACCCTTGAAATATTTTGGTACATCTGAACATCTATATTCTATATATTCTAGTTCTAAACACGTCACCATTAATATTAAAATCAATGCCAGGATACCGATGGTTGAACACGTTCATCATTGACCGAATTGGCTCGTTCAGATCATACTCGTAGTAGCGTCGAGGCAAGCGAAAAAAAATCACTAGAACGAAGTGTGTGCCCAGGTACCTTCACGTCCAACATAGCTAGTATGTTCGGAAAATTCACGAGCCAACATTTTGAAGACGAACATAGCTTTAGCAGTTTTTCTACAGTGATCCAATGAATTCAAGCCCAGCAGCTGGCATCTGACTTCGTACGGTGGCAGATTCACTGGGTCATTCCAGGGAAGGAAACGTAAGCCGAATCTAATGAACTTCCGTTGTACAGCTTCAATTCGGTCGACTACTGTTTATGGTAAGGGTCCCACACGACAGATGACGTTTCCAAGATGGGTCGAACCAATAAAACATACAGCGATTTAAAGAAATACGGATCACGGAACTCTTTTGTAATTTTCGATACAAAACCTAATTGACGACGCGCTTTCTTGATGAATTCCTCGTAGTGTTCCTTGAATGTAAGTTCCTTGTCCAAAATGACTCCGGGATCTCGTACAGAATCCACCCGTGCAAGTATTTCATCGCCGATAACATAGTTGTAAATGAGAGGTCGTATTTTTCGTTGAAAACTAATTACCGAAACTTTCGGGACACTGAGCGTCATACTATTTGCACGACACCAGGCACTAAGCCGATCACATTTTGCAATTCGATACAGTCCGACCAATTTTCAACAATCAAGTATATTTTCATATCATCGGCATATAGTATGCAGACATCTTCGCCAAGGTGCAAGGCGACATCATTGAAGAAAAGCGAGAATAGTAACGGACCCAAGTTGCTTCCCTGTGGAACGCCAGAGCCGTTTGTGAACCAGTCAGAGACAGCAGACCCAATTTTAACTGCCAGTTTTCTGCCACACAGGTAAAACCTAGGCCATGCAACGAGCTGAGTGGAAACTCCAAGTTTTTCATTTTCGCTAATAGAATCGCGTGACTAATTCGATCAAATGATGAATACGTAACGATGAAAATTCCACGAGACTAGTGGTTACGCTTCGTCCAGGAAAGAATCCATGCTGCTTAGGGCTGATGTATTGTTTCACACGAGAACACAGGTAGTTAGATACAACAATTTCCAGTTATTAAGAACACGCGCATAAGGACGTAAACCCTCGATAGTGCCTTACATTATTCTTCGCATCATTTTTATGAACCGGGAACACGAAAGAAGCCTTCCAGAGAGTTGGAAAGATGCATTGCTGCATTGTCAAGTTGAAGATGTGCAGTAGAGGAACAATCAGACTCGCAGAGCATTTCTTCAGAACACAGGCAGGAACTCCATCCGGTCCAGGTTTGTACGACGATTTCAGTTTAGACAGTGCCTTGGTCAAATTGTCTGCAGATACAGTGAAGGATATCAGCATCAATGACATCACGTGGTGCATACCTCAGCGCATCTGAAGTATTGCAGTCATCTCGTGGGTCCTCGAAGAATGTTGTTGAGTCGTTTATACCGTTTAACATTTATAGGAATACTTGTTTAGATATGATCGATGAGAACGGTATGTTCGACGAGAAGTATTTCGTTCCGTTTTGCAAACTCGAAGTTCATGACTCGACCATGGAGGTTTCAACGGCGGACGTTGTAGAGGCACACGACCGTTGAAAACTTGATCAAGAATCTGCGAAAATTTGCCTACATAATCATCGACCTCAGCGCAGAGACAGACAGCAAACAATCGATTTCCATCAATCGTTGGCTCATGACATCATAGTGAGCATTTTTGAAGTCAAAGGCAGTAAGATCATATCTGTTGTTGGCACTATTTGTTTCAATCAAAATATGGGGAAGATGAGGCGGATCTACGGGAATTAGTGTTTCGACAGCTTCTTCGAGCTCGAATTGTCTCCCAAACGAATCAATAACAAAAACGAGGTCAAGCGTGATTCTTGATATCGTTGACTTTTTCTAAGCCGTTCGAATACATGCAATCCAACAAGGTAGTGCATGATCGAGATAAAGTTGAATTAGAACGTTCAACAATACAAAACGGCCCATCAAGTCGTGTCCATCGTAAACTAGGTAGATTGAAGTACCCTAATATAGCGAGTTTGTCACCGCCCGCAGTGGCCATCGAGATTTTCTCCACACAAAAATCAAATGATCACTTGCCATATCTGGAGGTATATAGATACCACCGACAATAAGCGAGTTATGGCTGAGCTTAACAGTGACCCAAACATGTTCAATAGTATGATCATTTACCTCCAGTGTCGATGATGATAGACTGTTATGCACAGCAATTAATACACCTCCGGAACGTTTCTTGTTGCTGGTTAGTGGATAACGGTCTCATCGATAGACCGTGTAGCTCGCGTCAAACAGCATCCGGGATTCGATAGCGTCATCCAGCCAGGTTTCTGTGAGAACCAATATATCAAACGAAGACTCGTTCGCCGCAGTGTAGAAGTCGCCCAGTTTTTTGCGTAGCCCCCGTACATTTCGGTAGTATATAGAGAGCCCTGTAACTCGGTCGGATATTGCGGGATGAGCAGGCGTAGAGGACCTACGAACAGCAGATGACTCAGGGAGCGAATTGCGAATGTCAAAGCGAATGTATGTATACTTGCCTGCATTTCGTGTTTGGAAGACCCCTCCTCCATCCTCCATCCTTTCGGCATCTTTCAGTCCTTGCAATCTTCTGCTTTTCAGTCAAGCCATGCACCCGTTGTTTTTTGTATGGATTCAGTCCAAGGTCGTAATACTCAAAATACTTCTGATCGTTGAATGCGACATTCTCTGGCATCTTACTTGCCAGAATTCCGCTGAATTCACTCTCTCGCTCGTTTCATGGCTCCCGGACGCCTGACAGTGCGTTTAAGACCAGGTCTGGGAAGTATTTTCCAAGAACCGGTTTTTTTGTAGCGTTTGATGATGCAAAAGATGAATATTTATAGAATAGGGAGGTACAGTTAGTGGTTGTAAATGTACAGTAATTGGATTTATTTCAATAACATTTTACATTTGTCTCTACAAACAAATTGAACACACGCAAAAGTTAAGCGTCATGCGAGAAAATGTCATGACTGTACTGTTTTCTACAGGCGACACAATATTTTTGCTGCCACTAGAAGATGAATAAAAAAAAAGCCATGACATAGATTTGTTTCGTTAAGAATTTATAATCAAAGATAACCAAATAAGTGATGATGATGATGTTATACTTCCATCTATTGTAGCAAGGTAATTTTTCATAGCACTGGAAAAATCTCAAAAACAATTCGATCAGGACTCAATTGTTTTTGTGATCATCGAACTACTGTATAAAAGGCCAAAAACGTGTGGGCGGACCCGTAAGCAGCGGCACTTGCGCGAAACCCGCGAATACAGAGAAGAAAATCTCCTTCCAAAAACATGTTCACACTCACAGTGTTACAATTGAGCCCTAGATTGACAGAATAAACCCAATAAATGGGATCGTAGAGCCCGACCCCGTTCCGTGAAATGTTGCAATAGGAAGGAGGTAGTCCAATGCTCCCTATCCGAATCGTTTCACTTGGGTGCCCTGATGGTCCCCTTTTTTCACCATTAGATATTGTGTTATGAATATATAGTACATTTTTGCGTGGTCATTTGTTTCCTTACCTTGTGTTTGAATATTTTGATAAAAGTAATATAGATAACGATTATTCTTAATTGACTGAATTCATTTTATTTTGATATTGGGAAAAAATAGGGATAGAAGGACAAAATGGATAACAATAGCACATTTCGCTTCGCGACCACGTCTCAAGTGTCTGAAAATACTCAGACTTCTCAAAGATCTCCGCGGGGGTTATCACAGTGTTTATGCTTTTAGCTTATTTCAGTGATACGGATCCAGACTCACTATGTGTATGCCATACAGTTTCGCTCGCAGTTATGGGGTAGGGAAAGGAACAGGAGAAAAGAGAAAGGAGAGAAGGCATTAGTAATTGGTAAAATGCAATGCGCGTGTGGTGATATTCATGGTGGTATTCTCACAACGGTCGTTCAAAATGGTTTTACAGATATATATGATAGATCATTTCTGATGAGTTTCAACTCGTTTACTCAGTTCCATCACGTCTTATTATAGAAGACAAGAGACATTTTAAGTACCACGTGCTACATTTGGGTATATCAGGGCAATGATCATCCATCGCATCTTCATTCGATCATTACAAGCTATTCATTTGGTTCGGGCACGTTTGAACGTTGATGTGGCAGCCTCTTCACACATGAAATCTGTCCCGACCAAGTCGGCAGAACGCACCCATGCCCCTTTCTGATCCGAAAGACAGAGACCATAGATAGCCCCATAAGTGTATAACATAAGTGCACTTTAATAAAGCTATGAAATAAAGTCGCACGGAATTTCTAAACTGTTTGAAAATGTCGGTAAAAATAGGGCGACATTTTTCTCTTTTTGATTTCAATCCTTTGCGATCGGTTGAACTGTACCTAATGATTGTTGGTGTTGTGTAGGCCTCAACATTTTGCAGCAGTCGACAATTTGCGAAAAATGTACATTTTTCACCACTGTTCAAGAGGTAACAACATATTAGCAAGCTATGATATAGATGTAACATAAACAAAACAAACTTTGTAACAGTTTTGTTACTATGCAGTAAAATTATATCAGCTATTGTTAGAATTAATCTATTCCTCCACGCAGATTGTGCCTCCCAGGGTATTATGTCTTGATTTGTTAAAAGTATTTTACATAATTATCCAGATAAAGTTGTCTTTAACAAATTTGTATCATAATCAGTTAGTCGTAAAAAGGTTTGTTATAATTTTAATATTTGTATGTTATGCCCTGCTGGTCGGGTAATGTTTATGTATGCTTTCAAATGCCCACAGTTGTGTCCTACGCATCTACCGCCGGTACCCGAATCGTACCTTCCGGTGCAGTTGTTGTGATGCTCATACTGCATTACAAATTGGACTTGTTTGTATCAGAAACGTATTATGATCAAAAGTTCAACTGGTTCAAAGAGTTTAATCTTCAAAAATAATGCGCTTTGTTTAATTAATCTGATTTAAAATCAAACGTCAAACAACAAGAATGATCAACTAAGTCAAAGAGAACTTTTATAAGTGTTCTAAAGAAGCAAGAAAACTGAGGATAATTGTTAACAAAAACCCAAAGAAATATTGAAACTTACGCGTCCACATTTAAAGAGCTAAAGTTTCTGGCTGATGATTTTCAAAGGAAAGAAAAGAAGATAAATTATATTGCATAGAAAAACTTGGTGAGTCCATTCATATTACGAAATATATTTTACATCACCTCTTGATCTGTTAGCCTCTGTAACAAGATAAAACACGAGTACATAGTTAGAGTTTGAGAAGTTTTCTATCTGGTCTATTGGTTTCTCATTAAAATTGTTTCAAATATCAAAATATCCTCCTTTTTTTCGAATAGTTTGACAATATTTTCAGGATTATCATAAAAAATATGATTTTCTTCTGGTCGATTCATATCAATCGGTCAGTTTCAGGTGAATTATTCTATTAGAAATAAGAGCAAATGAAAACTTGGTGACTAATCGATGCGTTTTACTTTGATGATTCGTTGGTTTATAGAGGAATCCAGAAGTTTGGCGAAACAATTTACTACCTGCTTAAAAATCAGATTGCGGAAGTGACGCTACTGGTTTGTATGAAAATAATCTGAGCGTGCTCATCATCAGGACGTCATTGTGGACTGTCTTGAAAATTAGCAATTTCCATTCCAGCATCTAAATAATCCTATTCACTTAAAATTGTAAATTTAAGTTTTTCTTTTCAAAAGTTCAGAGTCGTGATTCAAAAACAATATTTTTCTGACAACCAAGCAATCCAAGAAACCATTATTTAAAAATATCACATTTGACATTGAGCCTGTTGGAGCAGCCCACACAGAATTTGTTTGATCTTTTTACTCATCTCTTCCAACTGCATAATTTCACAATACGTACGTTCATTATAAAAAAAACCCACAGGTTTGTAGCTGTGCCAAACCAAAAAAAACACAAAACCACTGCTGTCTCGTATATTATTTTGCCATAAGAAACCGAAAAACATCCCATCAAATCCTACGACAATGAACTTTTTAACTCTTGCTCTGCTGCCTACGCAAAAACTCACTACACCTAAATCATAATCACCATCATCAAAAATACCCCACAACATTTGCTTTCCCATCGAATCTTCACTGCGGGACAACCGGGATGGCCTGGGCCAAGCAGTGGGCTAATGTGGAATACGAGGAGAACAAGAAAAAAAAAATCGTTAATTTGTATGCTCTTTATGGAACTGGCAGTGATGTTTCCTAACCGAGGCGGTCCTTTTCAGTCAGCCGTCCGGTCTGGAGAGGTTCTTTCAGTGCGATATCCCACCATGGTGGTGGCAGCCTTTTCCATAATATCGATAACGAACTTTTTGGCCCAGCCGAGAGTACTCAACACACATCAAACAGCGCTGCAACGAACGTGAGCAACAACGTCGCTACATAGTTACTCTTATGATGTGATATGATGATGTACCGGGTTCGTGCAGCCTCAGATTCGTTGCGGTGATTGCTTCGGCCACAGTCTGTGATGTGATGTTTTGGCCCGATGTAGCAATGTTGATGATGAGGATGACGAGAGAGAAATGGTTCACCCGTTTAATTATTGTATGGTGCCCTTTTTGGGGCATCTGATGCCCTTCTGCAGTAATACACGACCGAACTTTGAAGTGGAATTTAACGATGTGACTTGGCGAGAACAGTTGATTTAACATTATTCGCAGATAAATTTAAAAAGAAATTATATCTTTGAAAAACGGTTCAATTTGGCAAAACTCTACGCGCCAATTTGTGGTCGCGAACGTGTGCCTCTGCTTCAACGATGATTGAATCAGCAAAAAATGCAACCTAACCGCTCACTCCAATCCACGCTGAAGCTCGATGAAAAACATCGGACAACCAGCATGGAGACCACGCTGCACTCCCAGCACATGTACAAACAAATCTGGCAAAGTCCACTGAACAAAAATCGATTTTCATGGAGCGGCAGGACGCGGACCATGGAGCTCAAGTCAGAGGATCTACGGAGTGAAATCACACAGAACCGGTTTTTGGGCTGCCCGAAAAAAAAGAAAGAACTACGTGCTTGATGACGATGACGACGATGACCGTTGAAGAACGTGTTTTGCGTCGTCATCCTCTTCGGCGTCGTCGCCCGTACACCGGCAAACTTGGAGTTGTTTTGAATCAGCAGCAATGTTATGCATCGGCATCAGGTTTTTTGCTGCTGCTTTGTTTACCAATATTTGGTGGTACCCGTACAGATACACACTTTGGTATTGGTCGGTCAGAGCATAGTGGCGCGAAGCCTCGGTCTTCGCGGCAGGAACCAACGTGGGCTTTCGTCGTGGGATACTTTCACATGCACGAGGCTCCGAGGGGAAGACCTGCTGCCGACCGGCCGTTTGCTGTTTTGAGGTTATGTAAACAATGCAGTGTGAAGCCGCCGTGTGAGCTTCGCTCCGTGATTGCAATTGCAAAACGTTCGGATTTGCCTGTACCTGTACTGCTCATTAGAGATGGATGATTTTTTTCATAAGTCACATCTCTGTAAGTTAAATGTTCTTTAGTTAATATTGTAGTCTAGAAAAAATCGATTATAGGCATGTGCTATTTTGTTCATCTCAGAGTTTATTGACCCTAGGTTCCTCAGAAATCAATCAATAAAATAAGACATAACTTTTAAGAAAACTTACCCAAGCTCTAACCTTCATATTAAGATATTAAAAATTTGATATACCGTAAAACAGGGTTACTTTAATGAGTCTCTCGTAAATCCTCATAATAATTTTCCAGCAATGAATTATTTCAAAATTTTATATTTTCAAAACAAGTACTGGGGAAATCGTCGAATGGATTCTCAAACTGATTGCATAATTTAAAATGATTCATTTCTTTTGGCAATTTTTGATGCAATATAACATAAGTTTTTCATTTTGGGTTTGCTCTGATGATACTTTAAATTTGTGGGAAATATTGTTTAATTTTTTTGCTTATTAATTAAATGTCACTACAAAAAGGGCGGTAACATACATAGACTCAAACACACACACGCTCGCTCACATACGATTCTTGTTGCATACGTACGTTGTGTGGGCTAGAAATGAAAATTAAAAGAATGCTGCAACGCTATTGGCCACTGTTGGCCACTGTCAAGCGTTCTATTTTTATTTTCACTCATCATCGGACTCCCTCTCCCTCTCATCAAGTTTGCCGTTCTTGATCTCCACGCGTTTTATGAAATAAACGAAGCAATGCAAGGGTGTGCGAGCGAGATTAACTTCATTGCTGTACCGCTGAGTGCTTCGACAATCTAAGCAACTGTAGGGCTTTTATTCCACTAATTTCAGCTTGTTAAAATAACTATCTGATTAGATACTATCTAAAGCCTTTCGAATCTTGGTTACGAATCGAGATGGCGATTTTTTTGTGAGCCATTGAACTTTCGGACTCCAATCTAGAACTCAATAACTAATACACTGCACAAATCACGAACACATTAAATTTTGCAAAGTGAATTTATGTGTTGATTTTTTGCTCACGACCATTGATTGTTGCATTTTTTTACGATCCATCACGAGAAATGAAGCAAAATCATGCGAAATTGCATTACAATCTTGCTTTTTTATTGTGGGTGTTGAAATCACGCGATGCGAATAAAAAGCTCCAGGTGAAATCCAACCCTAATGCTTTATTTACGGTCCAACCCACGAAAAAGAAGTCGTTTGAGTCATTAAATCACGTGATCAACGAGTACGACAAGCATCTTCAAATGCTGGATAAGGTGGGAGAACACTCAACTCATTGGTGCACCATACTGGTCCATATGCTATCTAGCAAACTGGAGCTTCATTTGTCGAAAACGGAGCATCGTTCAAAGAAAGTTCCGAAGTTTGATAAATTTATGGAATTCCTGAGAAATCATCTTACGGTTCTGTGGTCAATCGCCGGAGAAATTCCTAGCCCACCAGAACAGAGAAAGGCAATTTGAGTAAGCAACAGTTAGGCATGGTGTCTCAGTGCAAGTCAATGAAGTTTGGTGAGAGGAAAATACTGTGAAATCGTATCAGGGGATTTGTCGTAATTGTAGACAGCAGCATTACTTTTTGTTGCACTACAAGTCGATTGAATCGTCCAACAATCCGATCCACAGTCGAATAAGCGTTTCCAGCAGACATCACAAACTCACAAACTAATAACCAAGCCCCTAACACTCCTCAGTAATCTTACTTCCCATCTACAATCTCACCAGTTATTCCAAAGTCACAAAGTCAAATGCCACCTCACACAGACCTTCCTACAAGCCACAAAGTGGTGGTCTCTGCACCAAAAGCATCACGATCGGTAATGTTCGCAACCGCAATTGTCCTAGAAGATGAATTCGGGAATACTATATAAGCTAGAGCGTTACTAGACAGTGGCTCTCAGCTTTGATTCATTTCGGAACACGCGTCACAACGTTTGAAATTCTAACGGCCACGTGAGGCACTTTCTATCAGTGGTCAAGCAGCTAAGAAGTGCAAGGGTTCGCTCTTATATCGCTTCTTTCACTGGGGAGGAACTATTCTTTGTGCTTCCACAAGTACGTTGAAGTTGCCTATTCGGAAGATTGAACCTAGTAGCGTTGATGTTATTATTGGAGCTGGTTTTTTCTTTGTTCTGCTGAACAAGGAAAAGATCAAGCTTGGGGATAGTGGACCTATTGTGCAAAACACTTCTGTTGGCTGGATTGTTTGTGGAAATTTTCCGGACGAGTTGGATGTGAGCAGATCACATTTAACCAACACGTATACAGAGTTACTCACACGCTTAGACGAGTAACTCACACGCTTCTGGAAGCTGGAGTCATGCACAACGGACAGCGTACTATCGTTAGAGGAATATGCATGCGAGAAAATGGACATAAATTCCCTGAAGCAGCTAAGATCCCTAGCAAGGATTTTTATGTTGACATGATGTCTGGCGTCGACGATGTACAAGAGGAAATTAAGCTATGCAGTGACATTCAGCAGCTGTTGAAAGGTGGAGAATTTAACCTGCAAAAATGGAGTAGCAACTGTCCAGCCGTGCTGGAGAAGATTCCCATAGAATTCAAACAATGAGTAGAATCAGGTGATCCCAAACTAAAGCAATACCTGCGCTGGTCCCACACGAATGCAGGTCATATAAAGAATGGTCAACAATGTGTTATCATGATACTCGCTTTGTAGGAAGCCGAGAATACATCTGCACTTCCACGAGAGCTCGTTTTGTTTAACGATACGCTGAGTTCACGCGACGTCTAGAACAAAAAAAATATATGTACATAAGTAACGATTCTTGATTTGGACCGATTTATACAAAGAGTACAAACTTCTTTTAGGGCCACTTATAAAGTGTGATGGTAGTTTTTCATTGGGATAACTAGGTTATTTATAATTACACCTGAGAGCCGGTTTTGACCTATTTATACCAACAGTAAGGATACTGTCGAAGCCACTCACAAAATGGAATCTAAGCTCACTCGATCAGTCACGCCAGCAAACAATAGATAATGCCCTGTACGCTTTAGTGGAATAGTGCTTCAATGCAACCGTTCACAGCCGATGCTCGAAGCAAAGTCATTAACCTCTTGGATTTTGTACTGAAACCATAATCTATTAGAAGAATACTGGATACCCGACCAGAAGGGTATAACATAAAAAAAAACAAAATTATAACAAACCTTGTTACGGCTTGCTCATTATGATATAAATTGTTAAAGACATTTTCTTTTAGATAATTGTATAACATACTCATATCAAATTAAGATATAATGCCCTGGGTGGCACAACTTACGTTACAAAATAAATTATTTCTTACACTAGCTGATATGATTTAGCTACATCGTAACAAAACTGTTACAAAGTTTGTTTGTTTATGTTATATCTTTATCATGGTTTGCTATAGTTCTGTTACCTCTTCAGGATTTTTTGTTACAACTCCTGTTATTTTAACTACATCCACGATCTAAATTCTAACAACATCTGTTATAAAAACAGCGTATCTGAATTACAAAACATGAAAAAAATGGTTGTTTCCTTTTGGTGGGGTAAGCTTAAACATCTTAAGACCATGCTCTAAGAAACTTTTGGCCATATTTGATTTCATGTAGATCTTAGAACCATAAGGAATATAAACTGAGTTCGTAAACTATCAAGGCCAAAATGTTCACCAAAATCCAATCTCTTATCTGATTCTTTTGAAACTTGTAGAAAATGAGGATCAACTAATAAATTATAATCTGTA
Source organism: Aedes koreicus (assembly GCA_024533555.2). Lineage (NCBI taxonomy): Eukaryota > Metazoa > Arthropoda > Insecta > Diptera > Culicidae > Aedes > Aedes koreicus. The sequence goes on from JAHHFK020002267.1 coordinate 461,683, forward strand.
CTATTTATTTTACTCAACTTCCATTCCAAATGCTCACAGCCTTAAGTTTTGTACTTTAGTTTTACCCATCTGTTTGGTCACTTTCATCGAGAATTTCTTTAATGCAAGCAAGTTTTTATTATATTGGGACTCTGGCTTCATGAAAGTCCAAAGTATTCATGTCTTGTGGCACAAAAAGCACATTATTGACCTCGAATCACTCCAACGCGTTCCTGTCATAGTGGTAAAAGACAAGATCTGGACCAAATAGAGTAGAGCCCTTGTGATCCTGCAGGAAAGGCAACTGCAAATCACATTGACATTTTCTTCTTTCAAACATCCTCTGACTCGTCAAACTTGAACGTTCCGACGAAATATTCTTGGCCGAATGGTTGGCGGAAATCGGTTTTAACGTAGGTTTCGTCTTCCATCACGATGCAATGCGGAAAGGAGAGCAACAGCTTGTAGAATTTCCAGGCTAGTGTTTCAGACTTTCCTGTTTGGAGCCTTCTGCACTTCGTAGGGATGCAGTCCAGACCGTTTTATGGTTTTCTTTGAACAGAACAGATCGACACCATTGATTTTCTAGTGACATCCCGAATCGACATGTTTGGCCGGCGCTATCTTTAAATTTAACGGGCCACTACTGCTACCACTTCCGTCCTTCTGTTTGACAGTCAGACGCTACTTATAGGTTTTTATCAACCAGAACACGGTGGTATTAGCGACACTAAGTTTCTTGGCCATCCATCTATGGGATGCATTCGGATTGGCAGTATGAGTGTAAACAATTTGTTCACACAGGATTTGCTTTTCCGAAGCCATGGCCGGTCGTACTTAATGGATTGCTGTGGAGCTCAATAGACGTAAACAATTCAATTTGAAGCAAGATTGCTCAAATTTTCGGAATGTTCACTAACACATGATACAGACAAATTTAGGTGTGCAATTTTCACATATACTCTTTAATGTTATGTTATTGTTTGACTGCAAAACAGCTGTTTTAAGTGAATCACTTATGGTGCACCTCTGTTGTTTGTTTCAACTTCTCGTTTATTTTTTTTTTGTTTCCTTAAAACTTGTTAAGTTAATTATAATACTTTCATAGAACAATATGTGTATAGGTTGTCCGCGTTAAAATTGGAAGACACGCAAAAAGCTATAACTTGTGGACAAAAACATCCGTGAAGGAGCGCTAGAGACAAATCGGTAGGCAGCTGAGTGGACAGCAGCCGGTGAACCTCGCCCAAAGCGGCCAAAATCGCAACAATCAGCTGAAAAAGTTATGGCGTCCGTTTTTTGGGATACGCATCGAATTTTGATCATCGACTACCTTAAAAAATGCCAGACCATCAATAGAGATCGCTACATGGTTTGATTGAACATAGAAATCTCAAAAAATCGACCTCATATGCAGAAAAAACAGTTCTTTTCCACCAATGGCTAAATTGCACGAATTAAACAGATCGTAATCGCCAGATTCGGCTCCCAGCGATCACTACCTGTTCACAGACCTCGCTGGAAAGAGATATCGCTCGAATCAAGAGGTAATCGACGGAACAAACGCTTATTTTGAGGCCAAAAATAAATCGATCTACAAGAAGGGAATAGAAATACAAGAGAAACGCTGGAGTAAGTGTATCGCTCTTGAAGAAAACTAACGTTTGCATTAAAAAAAATCGACGAAAATTGCCGATTTTTAATCGGTTTACCTTCACCCACACTAACGAAGCTACCCATGCAGCATCAATCATAGTAACCAATAAGTCAGCAAACCAAATTTTGACAGCTCTATCAGTCGAACTCTAACCGTGATGAAAAAAACAGTGAAGCAACACCGTTTAGAAGTGTGCGCGTTCAAAGAACGGCACCCCGCCGCGTCAAAAACGGACATCGTGCGGCACTTTTCGGACGCCGGATACGCCCGTTCCGGCATCTACAACATCTTGGCACTATTAAACAACAATCAGAGCATCGAAAGAAAGCCCGGTTCCAGACGGCCGACGACCATGAGCGACAAGAAGCTCTAAAGAATGCTGAAGAGGAAGACCGAGGGAAAAGTGGCTATATCGCTGCGTGTGCTTGGCCGGGAGGTCAGTTCAACCGGCCAAACAGTGTAAAAAGTACCTGACGAACATGAACAAACATGTCAGGAAGCGGAAGTCGCGTGCACTGGTTTCGGATGATGCAGTGGCAGCGGCTGAATAAGATGGTCAACTCGATTTTCCCGGTGAATCGCGACGTGGCGGTGGTGATGGACGACGAGACCTATCTCACCCTGGATGGCAATGACTGGCAGGATACTTCGTATTTTACTTCCCTCACGAAGGAAGTGAGCTCCGAGGTGAAGTTCATTTTACACACCAAGTTTCCCAAGAAGGTGCTGCTGTGGCTGACAATCAGCGAGAAGGGGATGTCGAAGCCGCTCTTCTTTCGCTCCTGACTGGCCGGGAACGGGGAAATTTATAGTACGAAATACCTGCTGGAAGTTGCGTCGTTCATCAAGAAATACCATAAGGTCGAAGACGCGGTGTTCGGCCTATTACTCGAAGCGATCGTTGGAGGAGATGGAATATCGATGTACGTACACTGCGAGGACGACCTGGTTTTTCTTTGGATCGATGGTTCCCCTCTTCCTCCATCTTTTCATCGTCCGGTCGATTAATGTGCGGCATATTCCTTCCTTCCGGGACCCCGCCAGTATTTGGTTGGGACGCTATCCCGCCAAATGCAACAGCAAAATCCGTTGTCTTTTGAGATCCATATTTTTCTTTGGCACTTCCTGTTGACGGAATCTAGCGAACACTAGGTTGTTTACATATTAATCAGTCTCTCTTTAATATTCTGGCAACTAGGTGGCTCTTGCGTTGGCTAGAAGAATTCCACACTGAAACAAAATACTGCGCCACTTATTTGGGCCTACCCTGTATATCCACATTCCTAATCCGTTTGATACATATGTGCCAAACATCATACTCCAGGCCATTCGAACATCATACCTCCCAGACTATGATATAGCCACCTCCATGCTTCATTGCCTTCTGGACGTATCGATTCTTCTTAGCTTCACCAGAAGCTCTCCAAACTCTCGAGCGCCGTTTTTGTCCAAATAGCTCAAACTTACTCTCGTTCGTCCATAAAACCCGTTTCCAGAAGTCTACCAACATATCAGCGTAGTTTTTGGAAATCTTCAGCCGCTTCTTCTGGTTTCGCTTGCTAATGAACTGTCGCTTGGACGCCAAACAGCTCTCTAATCCACTGTTGCTGAGCAATCGACGAGCAGTACGTAGATCAATACTTAGATTCAGTGCTTCAGCAATCTCTCTCGATGAAATTTCGGGTTTTGCTAAGCCAATCGAACAATCCTGAACCTCGTCACGGTGTGTTGTCGAACGATGACGTCCTTGTCCGGACAGGTTTTTCATTATTGTTTAGCTTTCATTTTTGCTCCATATGTGTTGCACAGCCCCAAGTGGAACTGAGTATTTTTTAGCAATATTCCGGAGAGAAAGGCTGGTTTCATGATCACCAATTTCGAATCATAAATTTTCTGATGTCAAGAGAAATCTGTTTGCCAGATATTTGAAACTTCTTGTATATATACGGAACCAACTTCGGCGGGAAAACACCACATCTGCGCTTTGACTATAACTGTCAAAGAATGCAGTGCTACCAAAATAATCAAACTGGCTTTAATAACATCATAGATAAATCTGGTTTTTGAAGTGTTTGATCTATTTTATCCAAGAAAAATATCGATTTTTAGATAGAAACTAATCTGAAAAAATAGCTCTTAATGATTTACGTCTAAGCTTCTATATTTGGCACACCAAAAAGTTAAACTTTCACATATATGCCACAGATGTGTCTGTCAAAATGAGAATAAAATAACGTGTATTGCGTTTTCAGGCCAAGTGAATGATTTATTTGGACCACAGTACTGGACGACAACGAAGTAAACAATTATTTCCTCTTCAATCTTCCAGAATATTCAATTTTACTTCGTTTTGCTTCTCAGATTTGTTCAAACGAATTGCTACTTCTGAAAATACACTCGCATATAGTAGTGCAAAAGCCGTGAGATTAACAAGAGTGAAGGCGCGTCCAGTTTAAAGAATATGCGTTGAATTAAAAAGCTAACGACAAGTGACAATAGTATTTACACACAGCAAAATACTAGCGCCTTCCCTTCATGGAACTTCGCGTCTATCTTCACAATCCATCAATCGGTCACGGCAATCAGCTTTTCCACTAAACATATGCCTCCGTGCCTCCTCCAAAAAGGCCCCCACAGATGCTTGTAAACATTTCGATGTATTTTCATTCCATTCCATTCACGCCCCGAGAGGTAAACATTGATCATCCTCAATTCCGATGGGCCGATGAGTGAGGTAACTCTGTCAAGTTGCAGTCCTATCTCCAGCGCACACCATTCGTTGACTTATCTATTCACCTGTGCCTGTTGACGTTATCGCAATCACCGCTGCTCGGAGTGCGGCTTCGGCATAAGTCTTTTACGGAGCAGCCACATGATGTATTATCGTACATTGACGGATTTGTTTCTTTTTTTAGGGAGGTTTATGAACCGAATCCTCTAACTTGGCGTGTGTCGATTAAGCGGGCTTCTAGAAGAAATAAAAAACATAACAACCGAAACCGAAAATAAAGGTGCTATCTGTCTCAACGCAGAGTACGGGTAAGCTTGGACGGATCATTAATCACTCGTTGGGAATCATTTCATGTGCTGCTTCCATCCACCCCGGGGTCTTGGGAGCCATTATCGAATGGCAAAGAAAGAAACAAGATTGCAAACTTCACACGAATCGAGAAATTTGCCAAAGCACCGCACTTAAATTGATCGGATTGAATTAGCACTTTTTACCCACACTTGGCACGATTAGCTAGAACTCCATCGACGTTTCCGTACGGAGTCGTAAATTGATGGATCAACCGGCAAGCAATCATCGTCCTCCAAACAGCGAAAACCATGAGTTTCAGGTTGAAAACGGGTCCAATCATCTTAGCCCGCGTCATGCTGGTGTGAGAGAACCAATAACAGAACCGTGAACAGGATAACCTTGAGTGGATGCATGCTTCAAAGATCTAAACACTAGAGAATTGCAGCAGCAGCAGCAGAAACTGGGATAGCCGGGCGACGGGGCTTGCGCTTGAACAACATTCTGATCTCACTCGCGAAGCTTACGGGCGATTGTTAATTAGATGACTAATGTTGAAACTGCACTCGCTTGTGGTTTTTTTTTTGCTTGCATCGGTTGACTGTTAGTTTTATGGAAATTAGCTTTTTTGTTCGAGTAGTACTATAAGAGAACAAACTCGTTCACAATGGAGGTGGTCTGGTCATTCCGTATGCATCAGCGTGCATGATGACAGTGATGATGATGCTTCTTGACCGCGGATAGACGTTTCAAGCAGCACCGTTCCTATACAAGTACATAGATGAATGATATTGGAGTAAACTAAAGCTGTTTGTTGGCCGAGAACGACGCAAATGAGGTTCGGAATGACGACGACGACGACGACGATGAAGATGCGCTTTGAGCATTGAGGAGATGGGCCACGTTTGTAACACTTACCAGACGTACACGTAGTGTAAAACGGCTTTTGGCCAGGAAATGAGTAATCCGAGGCACGTTTCGCGTTTATCGTAGACATTGGGAATTTATGTGTCAGGTGTAAAGCACCGACAGCGAGATGATCGCATTGAACGTGATAGCTGTCAAGCGTTTCAAATGGCTATTGAATTGAGAAATCTATTGCATAGGAAGCGAAAACGTCTGCAGAACCAGACAATAGGGTAAATTTTCGATTTAGGGTATAACTCTTTTTTTTTTATGCTCACACCGAATAAATGTCAGTTCCGGAAAATGTAGAATTATTTCAGGTTTAATTGATTTAAAGTTCAGTTAGCTTTTCGGTTGCAGTATCGAATAATTCTCGCGTCATCAATATACATAAAAAACCACAAACCATTTCCGCTTAAACTTTGAATAAAATTTCAAGTCGGATGAAATAGTGTGCGGTCTAAGACCTCCATAATCGGAGACTTATTCAGAAGTCTCCTCATGCTTGTTAGTGGTAGTATTTTTTTTTATTTACATTCAAAGTCTTACATACTAATTTACAAATTAATTGATTAAGCCTTTTGGGCTCTTCAACTTTGATTTACTTTGTTTTTTATTTCATTTAGGGATTTCAGTTAAAAATTTAATTTACAAACCTGTCTTTGGGGCATTATTAATATTGATTTTAAAATTTGAACAAAATTTGATATCTATCTACCCACTTAAATTGCAACTAATTTAACAATTTGAACAGCCTAACGCTGTAGAACTAGATCTCGGATGATCTGGTGACCCGATGTCAGGTACCGTGCTCTGTACCGATTGATAGACTCACTGAAACGATCGTTGAGCATTTTTTATGGTGGACCTCAGTTGTTTTTGTTCTCGAAGGGGTGTTCGGGATCATCCTGAAGAACTTATTTTTAACTCGATAAAGCTTCAGATGATGTGTATTTGCTCAACTCTCCCAAATGGGCATGCCGTATTCGATGCCCGGGAGTATGATTTGTTTGTAGACAGCAAGTATGTTTTTCAGGGAAAATGTCGTTACAACGTTACCATTTTTTAACAGTTTTGTCGACCTGCTCCCTGAAAATCAGCTTGCTGTCTAGTTAAACGCCAATATAGACCGCTGAATTGGCTCATTCCACCATTGTGTTGTTCAGGCTAAATTTACCAGCATCACGTGGAACAAGTCTGGGAAATTCAGAGTATGAGAAGATGATGACCTTGGTCTTCACTGCGTTGATACACACCTTCCATTCAGCATAGTATTCAGACAGGACATTCTGGCTTCGCTGTACATTCGTGGCGAGCGCTCTTGTTACCCTACCATTGTGGACGACTGCGATGTCATCGGCAACAACAACAAAGATCCACCCGACGGTAGATTGCTTTCTCAAACAAATGGTTGGTCTATAGCTCTTGAAAAAGGAAGGATCTCTCCAAGGTTTCAGGACGGGGATGACTCCAGCTGACTTCCAACAGGAGGGCAAGTTGCCAAGTCTCAGGCATTGGTTAAAGATCAACGCTAGATGACCGTAGGGGCCTGGGGCCTTAATGTTCTTTGAGGTTTTCATATAGGTCAACAGTTCTTCAGCTGAGATCTCCAAAACCCTACGATCATTGAGACTTACATGGGTGTTGTTCGCAAGCTCGCTAATGGCAGCTTCGTGTGGACTGACGATGTTTTGTCCGAAATTGTTTGAGCTGACGAAGTGTTGACTTAGCAGCCTTCTCTGCAGGAATTATTATTAGAGCCATTGTTGTCTAGTGGGATCAATGATGGGATGGGCCTTGGCTTGGATTTTAAAATTTTAGTCAACTTCCAAAAGGGTTTAGCAAAATTTGGGAGAGCGCAGATCTTGTCGGCAAAATCATTATTTCTGAGGTCCACCATTCTGACCTCGATAATTTTAATCATTCGATTACAATGACCAGCTCTTAGGTATTGCCTTCGGGTGGCATTGCGCATTTGGATCACACCTTTAGTGGGTCCATCAAAAGGTTGCAAACCTGATTCATCACTGGGATATGTTGCTTCTGAGCCTGGGAGATTGCCTGTTCTGCAGTTGCCAATCGATGTCATCAACTGACTTGAGGTGCACTTCGAAATTGACGCTGTCGTCGGCGTGCTGTCAGAACCTTTCCCTTCTGGCGTGATGGAAGAAGGAGCCAACTTTGGCCACCTCTGAAAAGTGATCTAAGCTGAGCTCCTAGTTCACGACCGGCTGGGCTGTTTTGTTCCCTATGTTGGTGAGAAAGATGTCGATCGTTGAGTTGACCCGTATCTACTCAACCGGGTGGGAGTATTCAGGCCCAGGACGGTGTAATGGCCCTCTTCCAGGTACTTCTGAAGGATGGTGCCGTTTTTGTTGCACCGGGTTTTCTACCAGGCTTGCGGATGCCGTTTCATAGGACATATGAGCTGAGTTGCTTGGGACAATAGGCCTCGATGATGGTGATAGCGCCGACGGCAGATTTGACCTCAACTCCGATGGCTTCAAGAAACTGTAGCTGGAAGCTAGGAAGCACGTGGCAGTTGATGTTGCTGCGCAGGGCGATTGCAACTCCTCCTCCTGATACTCAGAGTCGCAACGATCATGTCGGATAATTCGGTGGCCTGGGAAGGATACACTAAGTTCAGGGTTAAAGTGCGTCTCCGTGACGATAGCGATGTCGATGTCCTTCCTGTTAAGGATCACTTTGTTTCGAATGGAACAAGTATTTCAATTAAGTATACTGATACTCTATACTTGAGTAGGAACGTCATTCTCACGGATGTGGCGGCTTTGAGCTGCTCTTCCTTCGAGCGGCACGAACGTAGTTGGTGGTAAAGTTCTTAGACGAATTCTACTATTCACTCCGAGTCGTAGAACTGTCCTACGGCGGGTGGTTGCGTGGCGATACTGCAACTTGGATTACACCATGCTGGAGGGGAAGCTGGTATAGGAGCGGTGGCGATTGCCGCGAATCGTTGCTGAATGGAGAACGGGCGGTTGGTGGCAGTTTCGGGTTCCGTGGCCGCGCCCAAAACAGTTGCCATCCTCTGTCACGTCGTTCTGCTTTGGGCGCTACCGGTCCAAATCAACGATAATGTTGAAGAGGGTCCACGTTTTCATCAAGTCCACCATCATGACGGAACCCTACTGAAGGTGGACCAGATAGAGTTGGCATCCGGGTGCATCGTGACTGTGATTTTCGTGGTGCTTTGGGCCTAGGTGACGACCAACAGCATGGTAGTCACATTCTGTTGTATCGTACTGCGCAGCTTATGGAGCGGATGAATTAAGATGGCTGGATTGTCGTGACCTGGTCAAGGACTTGGAGGCTTCGCCTAATTTTTCGCGACATTCTGCACTCGCGCCAGCATAACTGTGCTCTGCAAAATCCGCCAAAAAACTGAATCGATCATGCACATGCACCTACTACGATTTCGTTTGAACACGCTGCTACGTGAATAACCTTCTTACGAGTTATTAATACGTTCATGTTGAATCACTCAAATAAAATAGATGTAACAATTTTCAATTATTTTTGACCATTAAAATACTATTACTATTATTGTTATTTGTATTTTCCATATTACCATTGAACTATTATTCTACCACATGGATGAACTAAGATTGCGAGCCATACGACTTCGTACAGTAGAACTGCCGTTAACTGCCAGCCCCGACAAAATCGCTGCTAATTTCTTTTGCCTGGGAGGTGAAGTAGCCTTTGCCTTGTCAATCGTTGTCGTCTAACGTGAGGTACGTCTCATCGTCCATATTGGCCACCACGTTCCCCTTCGCAGGAAAGATCTCTTTGACCAGAATCCCAGCCATTTTTCTGGGTTTCCGCTAGGTTCTCCGACACAGCTGGCTTGGACTGACGCTTCCGCATGTGGATACACTGAAAGTTAATTTTAGTTTATATTACGAAATCGAAGGTAGAACTAACAAATCTGTTCGTTGTTTTCGTTAATGGCACACGCGCAACTGTCAAAAGCACGAAGCATTTGTTGACACAGAAACAACATTCGTGCATTGTACGTAAACAATACAAAGAGCTACGAATATTTTGTTACCAATTTAAAAGAAATGTCTCTCTGATGGTTGCCTGAATGACTGAGTGATCTACTTTATCGACTCGAAATATAATTGACAAAAAAGCGCAACCACGTGGAGTTGTCCAGCGTCTTTTTTTAATGTTTCTGACATGGGATTCGATCCTGTAATTTTGGAAAGAGCTGATACTGCATCCTCGGTTGATCTCACTATGCCACGGCGACTCGTGAGGTGATAATTGAATAATGAGTATGAAGTTATAACTCTCGACACCGCTTCAATTTGTATTTTGGGATAAATAAATTATTCCCGCCCATCCCAGCAGCAACATCAGCGAAGCAGCGATTGGCTGGTCTTCACGAAATCGATTTCGTGCATTATACAAAAAGGTGTAATGATAGCATTTCACAAGATAAAAAGCAATATGAATGTTTCATACAATACACGAGACATTTGTTCTATGTACAAAATCCATGATTACGAAGTGAGTGAAAGCTAATTTACGAAAATAAATTTTCAGTGTATCCATTTTCGCCAAATTCTTCTTGACCATTTGGCCGGTCGCACCGACCTCTCGGCCCAACGCACGGAAAAAAGTGGTCTGATAGTCCAACAGCCAGAACTAGGCTTCCGCTCGACGGACTCTCCCTTCTTCAGAAGCGCCAGAATCTTGTAGATGTCTCCGCTATCGTATCCGGCCGATACGAAGTGGGACACGATAGCCGACTTTTTTAGGCCCGGACGGAGCAGGCGCAGGCGGTAGATCAAAGTTGTTTCACTGTACTCGCCATAGCTACCATAAACAAACTGATGAAGCTGTCAAATTTTCACAGTATATAGGCAACTAGTATACATTGACTTCTGATCAGTGGACCAACCACCAGGTGGCAGGGTAATTGCATGAAAAATCGGAAAATTTAGTCGCTTATTTTTTCAATGCACGCTTTAACTCAGAAAAACAAAAAAACGGTGGTAGAAAAACAGCAAACAAAACATTATATATGCAAACTTCAGCTTCCTCTTAATCGACTGAATTTCCAATTGAAACGATTGACTCTATAATAACAAACTCAATTCAATTTTATTTTATTTGTTAACGATCCATTCTTATTGAGTTTGTGATAGTACGGTGGAAAAATGATGCATCGTCTATTTACTTGAGCTTGAGCTCAGATGACTGTACATTTCGTTGTTGACCATGATTGCTCAATTAGCATACTACGATCATAATTAGTTGTAGTATCTTGATTATGCCTAAGCAAGTCATATTTATGCTATCTCAACCGAATGGCAACAAGTGTGCTACTAAGGTGACTGGAGTCAACAAAACTGCGTATAGGTCTAATCGAATTGGGCTTGTGATCAGCAAACCACCCTGCATGTAAAAATTTCGAAGGTTCTTTAATTTATCTGGCCAATAATGACGCCAGCCACGTCCTCACGGTTCACGGGTAGGTTGGATTTCCGTTGATACTGAATACCGAAAACACATCTGCATCTTCATGGTTGGGGGCCACTCATAAAGTGTGATGGTGGCTGGTTGATATTCTTGTGGTGTTTTGGCTAAAGTGCGCAAAATGGCACTAAATTGGTTTGACAGAGTTGCCCTCGGACACTTTCACGCTGTCGACAGAGCTTACTCTCAAACCATGCGACATCCTAGGCAGACTCCTGACTGGCAAAGGGACGTCAACCCGCAGGGCCCGTTTCTCAATTAATTGGATAAGTATAATTAATCCTAGCTAAGGGTCCTACCTTAGCTCAGTCGGTAGGTAAAGGCGCAACTGCAAAGCAACACCATGCTGTAGGTGGCCGGATTTGATTCCCGGTCTGGTAAAGGAATTTTTCGTCAACGAATATTTCTCGACTTCCTGGGCATAGGGTATGATTATACTTGCCACCAATGCTGTAAATAGTACAATGTGCTTGATGTGCCAATTGTTGTGCTTGATTATTTTGATAAATTTGGTTCGCAAGGTATTGCTCTAACTGTAAAAACTAAGACGTGAGGGCGAAATATCTGAATATTCAAATGATATTCATTGAATACCATTTGAATATAACAGTGAATGTAACACTTTTATAATACCAGTTGGTAGTTTTATAACAGTTCCAAAATATAGAGCACCAAAAATAGATCGACTATTTTCCATTTTCACCTCCATTGTTTTAAATTTTATATGATGACGTCCATGTATTTTGCTTTGGAACTTTACCTGCTTTGTTTGGATTTGGTTGGTGTTAATTCAGCTCGTTCGAGTTTTTGAAATAATTCTGAAAAGTTTCCAAGTTTCCCGAGTCAAAAGGTGCGAGTCCCGGTTATTCCGGTATATTCTAATATTAAGATGAGTAATTGGTTTCAGATAGTATTGAATTCCGCGGCTGCTACCTGCCGTTTTATGGTAGACGATGTGGAGGGTTTCTTTCTTGCTGAATCAGTCAAAAATGGAAATAAATTTCCACGGAAATTTCCTTTTTAGGAGGAAGCTTTCATATGCGTAACTATGCTCCAATGACTGGATGAGAGTACGGAACTAGCTGACATAAACCATCGGTAATGTGCTAGGTAATTTGCAACCCCAGTTCAGTTCTGTTTTGAAAACAATTTCGGGCCTACTAAAGCATTCCGACCGGTTGAAAACCCTGAGTTGAAACTGCATTGCCAATACCTCTTCCAGCTCCGCCGTTAATTCTGAATTTTAGCTGTGCTTAAATTTGTTTCTGTTTTGGAACTCCGAATTTCAAATACCCACAGGTTTTCTACGACAAGAATTTCTAAAAGCCCCAATGCAAAAGATTCACGTTTCTCAGTCCTGTCTTGTCCAGTCTTGTCCAGGAAGAAAGTTTTTAACGGAAACGAATTCCCATGGTTTCTCGCAGGCAGATGATCACCAAAAACCTATCAGAATCTATTCCATCAGTTCCGCGAAACGCTACAGCAACTGAAACAAAAGTCTGGAAACGCCGGAAGACGATGTTGAAAATTACAATGTTCCGAACGACTATACCGGATGTTGAGTCGTTAATTATAACATTTGATTTATTCATCTTCCTGCGTGACCTGGCTCTACTTACGACTTTTGTGTATAACGTTCAAAACGGAGGTAAAATCAATTGTCAGTTGAATTTTCTGGTTTTCAACTGGAACGAGATTAAAATATTTACATTTTATTCATGATCGACCGAGAGGTATAAAATATCCCGGACCGGTGCGCTGGATTTCAATACAAGCAGTAGTTTAGCAGTAGTTTTGGAACAGTTTTAGGTGGAAGTTGCCCTCTGCATGTTTTTCAGGTCGAGAGAACCTGTATTAGAGGTGTCTTGAAGTCGCTCTTTCGATTTTCCGTATTCCTCTTTAGCACTCACACTCGCTGTCCTCCGTCAGGGTGATTTCAGCGATAACAAACACTGCCTTCCTTGAGATAGTTTTATACGCGCTCATGACTCGCATGAGAACGACCCCTAAGTGTCAAGCTCAGAAATCCAGGATGGGCCTCCATACCTCAGTATCGATGAGAATACACCAACCAGAAGAAGCCTTTTATTACTCATGGTACACCGTTGTTTGGCCTGGTCCTACCCACTGCGTTGATGGCCTTCGTTGCCTTCTCCCGGACATATTTCACACAGCTATTTAAGATCAGCCCGTCATCACTCCTTTCGGAGTAATGACTTTTTGCATTTACTGACCAACAGTACCTCCGTTTTGCGGTCTGCAGCGCACCCCCACACCCCTTCCACTAGCCTGTTATTGACAGTACGCTGTCATCCGCAAAACCAATGATCACAACACCAACATCAGAACACTGTTGTACATTCCGAACAAGAGGATGGAACCTTGCAAAACTTCCGTCTTGATCTTCAACGTTGAAAGCCCCATAACTGTCTCGTAAACCAACACCCGGTTCTGGAAGTCATTTCGCGCAACCCTTAAAAGGTCGCATAAGTTTGACAAGCCTTTTTTAGGCTTTTCAGCTGATTGCGCAAGGTGTGATATGTTTGGAATTTTTCAGCTTGTGTCACTCTTCCTCTTGAGTACTTATTTCAATTAACCCTAAGGAATGCAAATTTGTAGTGCTAGCTTAAAAGCTTCAAATACTTAAAAAAAAAAAAAAAAATAGTTTAGTGACTGGAATTTTCTATAGCATCTCTCCTAGACGCATAGCCTCCATATGCTTCTCTAGTGCACAAAACTCAATATTTGGGAAATATAACTTTTTGAGGAACCAAACTCAAGCAAAGTGTAAAAAGTATTTGTTACAAAAAATCATGCATGATAAAAATAACAAAGCTATGAAAGCTCGTCAGATTTATTTTACCAACCTGTTATAGTAGTGACAATATGTGTTTAGGTATGTAGTATACTGTAAACAGTAATCATAGGGATTGATCATTTCCGCTTAAAGTTGTCACTTTATTTGAAACTTACCCTTAATGGTCGCAAGACTTTAGGCAAAACTTCATCAATCATCAAAGAACTTCATAACATAGTTCGCAGAGCTGCTGCAAAGTTCACAGATTTTTGGCAAAGTTTGAACTTACATATTTCTCGAAACATCAGTACAGTTCAAAGTACTTCAGTATAGTTCTCAATGCAATCAAAACGACCATTGCAAGCAAAACTTCAGCAAAGTTAAAAAAAAAACTATGATAAAGTACGAAGAGATTAAGATTTAAAAAAATGGTGAACTTGTGCAAAGTCAGTAATACTGTTGGTAATACTTTAACAACGTACACTGCTGAAAACAGACTTACCGAAAAACGAGCGAGATATCGACGCGGTTGTGCACTTTGCCCTTGTTGTTGTTTTACACCGTTTTTTTTTCAGCTGCCTAAACAAATTTAAAACGCGCTGGAGTCCGTTCCGAATTCGGCACAAAATAAAGCAAAGCGTATGACAGTTTTACATTTTTTACATCAAAACTGTTCGAAAATTAAATTTAGAACGCACCGGTGAAAATGGAAAATTTCGTTTGGTCTATTTAGTTGTCAAAATTTAGAATAGACCGCAACCGTTGAAAACAGCCTTATCCTTTATCATATTCATAAACTCAGCTGCTGAATCAAGTTATCGCTAAATTTATCCAATCGCATGAAATTACTTTTAACAGTACTGCTTGCCAAGCAATCATACTAATGCAAACACTGTAAGCAAAAGACTTGAAATGTCAAGCAGGAAGAACTTCGAATGCATCTTGTTCCAAAGATATCAAAACAAAACAGACAAACAACAAAACTACCTGTCGTAAAATAACATAAATCTGATGAGCAGCCATTCCAAATAGATTGGTTCAGAAATTCTGCACATCCGTGTTCCAGCAGGTCAACTATCCGCTGTTGAAGTTTGCAACACCTCCGTCTCACAATTTTTCACATTTCAAATATTAAAATCCAAGTATCACACCTGCATGCAACATGGCACTGTTAACCCCACCGGTATGCATACATCAGCGCCAAACGAGCAAAAACAAAAACACAAAAAATAAAATCATCTAGCTCCATATCATCCAAGCACAGAGCCCAGCGCTGTTGAGCCAAAAACCATGAATAAAATATGTTTAATGCACTTTTAATGTGCTGCGCGCTCGCCGGTCACCTACAACTCTTTCGTCAAGTCCGGTGGTGTGGTACGAAGTGGTAATGTACCGAGAATGGATGTAGATGCAACCAAAAACACATGGAAAGAGACTCCACCATTCTCATACAAACATACACACACACATATACATCACCACCACCGTAAAAAACTGGCTACCGAAGCAGTGTTCAGTTTTGTTAATCTCGACACCGCATGCAATCCATATTGCAGGTAGGCTTTATCCTACCCCCGCGCCGCTGACTGGTCCCTTTGTGGCAGCTGGTGGACCAACAATGAGAGATATCTTTTCGTAACAATTTCAAATAATTGCACACCTCTGGCGTGATACGGTGAATTATTGCTTGCGACATGTGTGAGATCGTAAAAACCAAACTCATGTTCGATTTACAGTATTGACACAGTATTGATATTATTGTAAACACATCCGCCAGCGACCCCACCGCTGGGTTGAACGAGTGCGCGCGCGACTAACATCAACTCGTTGTTCCGTTTCATAGAGCAGATTGGACCCCCGGCCCCCCATTCAGTGACCCACGTTGTTTTATTCACACATGGCAAAAGAGCCCCTTTTCACATATTTGTTGCATAGCAGTTTTATGAGACTCGTAAAAATACGACCCGGTTGGCTCCACGGTGCCTCGCCACAGTGCATACATTTGCTACAGAATGGACATGTGAATTTTCCACCCCACCACCGGTAAAACCGCACCATCATCATCCTCGTGCAATTGCAACGGTTGTCACTCTGTTTTATGCCTTCAAAATTATGTATGCGCCATGCTCATTCTATTCGGTATCTTTTCTCAACGCTTGCACCGGTTGGGATTTGCCCTCTGCAGACTGCCCTCTTATTATAGCCATTACCGTAATGTTGATTATGACGACAGTGTGAGTATGATGCAAAAAAGGAAAAAAAGCCTGAATATCAGACAAAACCAACTCTTCACAAAACGTCGGCATTGCCGGCTTTCCCATCATCATCATCATCATCGTCGAAGAAATGAGGTGAAAAGGTTTAAAAGTCAAACTTTGGCGAGAAGGTAAACCGATACCTACTTACTAACACTCCTCTGGGAAGGCTGTTGATGCTCTCGGCAACAGATGGTTCTAATTTTGAAGGTTTCTCACAGCGGCTGCCGGTCTAGAAGGGTACGCTTACTGTCGGTTGCAAGCGGATGGTATGAAATTTGAGCCGGTTCTGAAAATTGGCTGCTAATCGGCTCGGTTACTGGGTTAAGTTTGTTGAGGGACGCATGGCCTTCAATACCAGGTTGTTGCTTTATTTTTTTTTTTTTCATTAGAAGTGGAAGACGCCAGCATGGAAAGGCTCTCGAAGATGACGATAATTTTTATAACATGCGTAATCATTTTTGATGAATGATGCAGCACGGAAACATAGGGTGAGAGATCCAAAGGAGAACATAGGTTGCGAATCAAAATACTTAAAAAGAGATCCAATATAGTAGTGGGCAAGTATTCCCAAAGACGTGTCCTTTTGACTAAAAAACTATCGTTGAGCCCAGGCAAATCAGATTGAAAAGATTCTGTTCTTTGTAGTACATTAAATGGATCTTCTTTTTAAGAATGACAATCATCCCCTTCTTAGGATCAGTAGTTTATCATTCACAAGCTCAAAATATCTTTTTAGTTACACACCTAAAGAGTAGTACCCAAGTAGCACACAAAACATCTTTAATATTCAATACTTGGTTTTCATGTTTCATTTTAGTAAATCTGCAGTAACATGAAGCATATTTTGTTACAGCAAAGTTTATTTCACGTATACAATATACTGGATATTTCATTGGGGTTGCTCAAATGGTTTTCCAAGACCATTCAAAACAAACATAACTCTAATGTCGAGATCTGTTTGTCTTTGTAAACAGCTAAGTAAACTTAATCATGACGTTGCATATTTAATATTTTCCAGTGTATGTGTTGTTTATTATGAAGTAATCTTAACCTACAGTGCAACATAACACTCAGATACTTAAAGTTTTCAAAATGCGTTTTTTGAGCCGAAATGAGAACGCAACATAAAGTCAATTAATAATGTTACGTTCTTGCAACGTGCAATTGCACATTACCACATCAGTGATGAAAATTGAAATATATCCGAAAGTATTTTGTTCACCCTCATGCAAACTCATGGGTTGTTGCTTCGCGTCTAAGGAAAAATTATGAATATATATCATTCGACCATGTCAAGGATCCTCTAAAGGACCAAAACAACGGATGACAGTGAACCACAAGCCACGAGGTGAATAAACCCGGGAACAACGCCTATAATAACCGAGGAAGCGTTGATTGTTCATTTCAAGTGGAATCCGAACGTTTCGCAAAGTCTCGTCCAGAGGGCCAGAAAACGAGTCAGATTGAAAACATAAAAGGTGCGGAACTTCCCACATCGGGACAAACGCCATGCTGTGTCATTGATGATGATACATATATTGAAGCGGATTTAAAGGTATTTCAAACAAAAGAAGCTGGTGGAATGCCTTGGAAGTACCAGATTTGACAAACCATATGCACTTGTGGCCAACGAAGTGAGCCGTTTGAGACCAAAGCACCATAAACAGTGAGAATTAAAAAAAAATTGTAGTGTTGGCTCGATTTAGTTTCATGCCACTACTCCATAGCTGTTTGTGGATTTTGTACCGAAAGACATGAATGCATCAAACTATTCTGAACTCCTTCCGATTGAAATCTTTTGAGCCATGATGAGCTTGATCATGATGATATTCAAAGGAAAGGTGAAATATCAAAAGGAAATGACGAGAATGTTGAAAAAAAAAACCGTACCGGAAACGACTTCACAGGCTCTGATGAAGTGCATCAATCGCAAATGTGAAGCATTCTACTCAAAATGATCCCAAAATTTGATCGACGTATGTTTGCTGAAATTAATCCAATCCAATTGGATGGTTTCATTTCAATAACTATAACCGATTTGCAAATCAATCTAAAGTGTTGCAATAACTAGTGGCTCACCCTTTCGTTATTCCACTTCACAAAGTCGCTGGAATTATTGAAGCCGATGAATTTGGTCCTATTAACATGTTGAAAAGTAATTTTTAGATATTGTTATAAAATGTCAGCTATTGATTCAAATAGTAATGATTTGATCACGCCAGAACCTTAAATTTAGTGTAAGCAAAATGAAAAGAAAACGTAGAGCGCAAATATTGTTGTTTTTGGATCAGAAATTCGCATTTAAATGAAGATTTACGTTCTTTAAGTAGATAGATGAAGTACAAGCAGTTGAAGTTGAACATAAGTAATATTAAATTCGTGGTTATTTCGGGGAATTGACTAGTTGATGACGTCTTTGTTGAAAATGATGATGCGACAATTGATTGCGTGCGTGACATTCCATATATTGGCGTCATAATTGATAATACATTAAAATTTGGTTCACTAAATTTCATCAAGAAAATAGCCAAGAAATACGGTAGTCTCTGCCAATTGAATAACGATTTGACTTAAGAACCTTCAAAACTGATACGTGGTCTACCAAGAAAGAAGATAATGATGAACAAGCGATGTTAATTCACTTCAAACAGACATTTTACCACTGACCTAAATTGCGAAGTAATAATCAAGAAGGTAATGAAAGGTAGGGAGCATTTTCCATCTACCTTCATAAGACTAGCTGTTATGATAAATGCGCAACATTTCATTCATTTCCATAAATTAAAACACATTACTCTATATTTATCTCAATCAAGTCATCTAACTTTGCTGATACTATGGATCGCCCGCACCCAAACGCGAAGAAGAAAGAAAATAATTTCCATTGAAACATTCAAGGTAATTAATGCTGAATCTTGTTGCAACTCACAGAAGACAAGCACTCGAAATAGCTGCCTCAAGTGAAACCTTACCACTGACATGCATGTAATCCTAATAACATACAAAGCAGCCTGAAGAAATTTACCGGATCGACCAAGATCTCATGGAGAAAAAACAGGAAAAAGAGAAAATAATACACAGTCACCATTTGAATTATTAATAAGCGGCTACCGGTCTGGACAAAAATACTAAACGTGGAAAGTGTGTAACCAAGATCACGAATATACCCAACGGGCATCAAAGCGATTACGCGAGTATCCCCTCCGAGGTTTGTAAAGCAGTGGTCAAAAACAACGGCGGGAAGGCAAGATAGAGATAAAAACAAACACTGGACACCTCGTGCTGAAGGTTTGGAGGGACGGAAAACACAAATAAAAACACATTCCTAGCCTACATTGCAGGAACGTAGAACGATCAGATTAACGTCTTCTTTATTGTCCTTTCTCTTCTTTCGGCAATCATTGCGTCCGCTGGAATGCTAAATTTTTGACAAGCCTCTGCCCGGTGGGTCTTTTTCAAACAACTTTTGCTCCTATTCTTGTCAACGAATCTCTAGATAAATATGATACCGGCCAGGGAATTGAACTCAAACTTCTTCAGCATAGCATGGCTTCAAAGCTGAATTCAATCATGTATTTTCTCTGATCTAGAAATATGATGTTAAAATGTATCCCCCAAGCGGTTTCACCCCACTGTGTTCCCCAAAGCGCAAGGTGTAATAAAAAGTATTTTCTTCTTTCCCCAATTCCATCATCCTGGCACGTAAATAAAACTTTGTATCACGTAAGAGTCAAGAGTGTTGTTTCACTTCGTCGTCGGAGAAGAATCTCGTGTGGCATCTCATCAGCGGGGATAATTAGGAACGGGCCTGTCGAACAAGAAACTTTTTCACCCCTCAACCCACCCAAGCCATATTTGGTCAAAAAGGGAAAGGGGCTCTGTCGGGTGATGTGTAGCTATCTGCCTACCACACATGTACCCACATTCGTCGAATTCACAGAAAATCGCGACGTCGTTAACGAAAATGACACATCCTTCGAGTGGGTTACTGACCGAGTAAGTGAACGTTTGTACTTGTCGGACGGTTATCGAGGCAAAGGGGGTATTTTAATTTATGCATGTTTCGAATCGTTAAGTAGGCATGGATGGTCGGTGTGGATTAAAGTGTCTTGGTGGGCATCCATGTTTGGAGTTTTAATCCGTTGGGCACTATTTACCGTTTGCTTTGAATCGAGCTGGATCAGATCAGAGTACCTTGGATGGATTTCGCCAATATATGTGCCAATCACCAAATGATCACCTGAGAGCTTAAGAAGATTTGCATAAGGCTATGGTTTTTAAGTGAAGTTGACTGATCAGTTATTTAGGAAACTTATTGCTGAGAATGATATCGTGGAATGTTTACATTTGGTTTATATTTCTTAAATTCATCGAAAACATTATTGAAATGCTGCTTCGCTTCGATCGGTTTTTAGACATTTATGTTGCTTGGTTGGACTTCAGCATAGTGATTGATGAGAAAAAATTCAGGCGCCACTTGCTAAAGGCTGAAAAATTACTGTCAGATGACAATATACAAAAACTAATGGAAGGTGTCAAACGAATGGTACGAGCACTTGGATACAACACATTCGATTGGCTCAACAAAACGGGTCTTATCTTTGTATTTTGATGAACTATTGAATAAACGATTTACTGTTGATTTTCCCATATCTTTCTTCCTATAACACTACTTTTCCGTTAACTACTTTTTGCTGGGCACATTTTTTAGTCTGCTGACCGGTGTGAGACAGTTGTCAGTCGGTTTCTTGGCTACCTAGAAATCAGAGAAAAAGAACAATTTGCAGCCAGCAGGGACCGCGTAGCGACCAAATAAATTGCTATCTGGTGTGAGTCAGTTAGAAGCCGGCTACTCGGTATCTGTGAAAGAGCAACACCGAGGAATTAAATTGATACAGACCGTCCTGCTGCTATTCAAATATTCAATCGCAGACCATTCAGAAATAGGACGAGCAATTAATTTTTTACTATGTCGATGAGTAAAATTAATGTAGGCCGTTCTTCTGGGTCTCACCTTAACCCATAACATAGAACTACTTTTTTCCACGTAAAGAGTTTAATTGGTATTTCTCTGCATATTCTCCTCAGTTGGCAGCCAGATGTAGGAAGGCACAACAATGAGTTGATAAATAAACTGCTGTCCAGTATGAAACAACTGGTTAGGCAGGTGGGTTTTATTTCATAGCATTTCTAGTTGTAGCTTATCGAAACTTCCGGTCCGCCTCTAAGCATATTGCTGTGAGGTACCAGGTGGTTATCCACCGATTGCCTGTTGATCTAAATTTGGAAGACGTCTGCATTGAGTTACCTCAAATTATAAGCCTACTTCAATGTAATGCAAAAACATTTTGGTCAATAGCATTAAGCAGGAAAATTGAAACACCTAATATTGAAGTATACATAGCACACCAAACATTAAAAAAAAGCAAAATTGTATGTGATATGGGTGTAGTCCTAGACTCCAAACTTCTTTTCGTAGAGCATTATAAAACCATCATTAGCAAAGCAAATTGTATGCTGGGCTTTAAGTTCAGCTTCAATTTTAAGAACCCATACACAATATGAAGCGCACAGCTTGTTCATCGACATACAAACACTCAAACAACGCCAGGACTTTCCAATACTCTTCTTGATTAACGACATTATTTCACAACTCAGCAGCATTACTATGGCACTTAAAATTTTACACCCCTTTTCGACATCTTAGAACATGAAAATTTTTCTCAGAAATACCACGTACAATAAATTACGCAAAAAAAATGAACCCATGAATCGAATGATGCGACAATATAATCTTAACTGTAGTATCAGTGACATCATAATGTCGAAACGAGACAGAAGGACGGTTGTCCCCGTTTCCTCTCTCTTACGATCCGAAAACATTCGTTGATTAACTTATTCATCAAATGTATAATGTAATTGCCGTTCATTTTAGAATCTTCTCTTACCTCCAACGCTACACAGTGGGCCTGGCCGTTTTAATATTTTTTGTCATATTATAAATATGCCACAAATATTATTGTTGCTTAAAAAATACTGGTTTAGTATTTTCCCGGATTCTTTTAATAACTGTGTAAGCGTTAGAATAAAATAGAATATAATAGTAGCATTGACATCACAATGTCTAAAAAACATATATAAGCAGTAAAAGGAAAACTAAAAGGATCTCGACTAGACAGTAAATCATTGTGATCATTGTATGTAGTCTACTTTGCTTGACAAAAATAAATAAATAAATTCTCTTATGCAGGAATAGCATTTTTGGCAACAATCCATTAAATCAACAGTATTTTTTTCGGAATTACCTTAACAGGCTCCATAAAAAAATTATCCAGCTGTAACTCCAGAAAAAAAACAAGGTTTGGAAAGACTGCCGCCTAATAAAAAAAATCCTGGATTATTTGAATGATTTATTTTCAAAAGCACCCATTAGATCGTTTAAAGACATAATGGTCTCGGAGATGCAAGCAATTGAAAACATGATTGTTTTTTTTTCCTAATCCTTGAAAAAAGATGGTGGTCCCATTTGCCGAAGGGTGGTCCAATAAGCACAAAAACTGCAATTTAAAAATATCGGTGATAAATAAAGAATGACCCATATATTTTTAGAACTATAGAATATAACCAGTATGAAAAAAATGACCGGCAGCTTAAAACTAAATTCACAAAATTCCAAAACTAAACTGACTTTTGTTAGTCTAAAACGACACTTATTAGTTTCTCTATGTACACTAAAATCAAACACAGAGTAACAACTATTAGAAAGACGACACATACTGCGCACTGGCTCATGAAGACTGGTTGGTTCTTGCCGCGGGAAGATTCAGAAATGAATCTGTGCGTAGATAACGGCGACGTATGTTGAAGTCCAACATGCCGAGCAATGTAGAACAATCAATGTTCCCTTGCAGGAGATCGCCAATAGAGCACTTTGTAATTAAAGTGTTTAGGGAACGTTTGTCGACAGCCAGGAAGTCTGGATCGGGGGGAAATCGAAAACCGGAAGCCGCTGAGACGACAAAGAGAGTTGCCGGTAGTTTCAAGCGAAACCCTAACCTATTTCTCCGAGATGCCGCAAATAAGCTGGGTGTATCGTCTACAACCGTGCATCGAGCCAAAAAACGAGCCGGACTATCGACTTACAAGAAGGTAGTGACTCCAAATCGCGATGATAAACAAAATACGACGGCCAAAGCGCGATCCCGGAGGCTGTACACGACGATGCTGACGAAGTTTGACTGCGTGGTAATGGACGACGAAACCTACGTCAAAGCCGACTACAAGCAGCTTCCGGGACAGGAGTTTTATACGGCAAAAGGAAGGGGAAAGGTAGCAGATATTTGCAAGCACGCGAAACTGTCAAAGTTCGCAAAGAAATATCTGGTTTGGCAAGCCATCTGTACCTGTGGCTTGAAAAGCTGCATTTTCATAGCTTCCGGGACTGTCAACCAAGAAATTTACGTGAAAGAGTGTTTGAATAAACGTCTGCTGCCTTTCCTGAAGAAACACGGTTGTTCCGTACTGTTTTGGCCGGATTTGGCATCTTGCCATTACGGTAAAAAGGCCATGGAGTGGTACGCCGCCAACAACGTGCAGGTGGTTCCCAAGGACAAGAACCCTCCCAACACGCCAGAGCTCCGCCCAATTGAGAAATACTGGGCTATTGTCAAGCGGAACCTAAAGAAGACCAAAAAACTGCTAAGGACGAGCAGCAGTTCAAGGCAAACTGGCATTCTGCGGCGAAGAAGGTGAACAAGGTGGCTGTACAAAATCTGATGGCGGGGGTCAAGCGTAAGGCCCGGCAATTCGGATTTGGAAAAGCGGAAGCCTAACTGAATATTTTTCCTGAATTTTATACTAATTGAACTTGAAAAAGAAATTTAATTTGATTTTTTAAATAAACGATTTCACCGATTTACACGCGTTTTCCCTTGACCAAATTTTGACCGTATCACAGAACAATATTCCTGGGTAGAGCGGACGACTGCGCGGTAAAGCGACTTTAAGCAGTACACATCCTTATCCAAAACGGAACAGGAAGCCTAACTGCGATGATGCCTTAGACACGACGAATGCTACGTGGTCTTTGAAGGTCATTTTAGAGTCGATGAGAATCCCCAAGTCCTTTCGCGCTGCGGCTCAAATCCTGCCAGAGCTTAATCTAATTTATAGAATTTCATGTTAACGGCCAAATGAAATCACCGAGCACTTGAACACATTCAATGTCATCCGATGAATGCGTCGCCATTCTGCGAACGCCTCCAGATGATGTTGTAGAAAAACGGCGTCTAGTGGACGCTTTATCGCGTAGAATAGCTTCAAATCATCGGCATATGAGAGCTCTAGGCATTGTCATATAAACTTGCCATTTTTATTCCTAAGTATAGAGAAATAGAAATGCTCCTTGAAAACGCATACATACATGTACATCGTATATTTCTATTTAGTTGATTCGTTTAAACCCATGAGACACTCAGACTGCATATGATTTGTCTGCATTCCCAACGCTGCCCTTCTCAGCCTATATTTGTCGCCCGCCGCAACACATTTTCGCCCTTTATTCTACCGCCGATGCTGAAATAGGGCACAAAGAGTAAATTTCTATTGCGGTCGTGCGCGTGCAGGTTTCTTATAGCGATGCCTCCATAACCCATCTATCCATGGGAACGACACCCTTAACGCAACGATGACGACGAAGGGAGTCGATGCCCTTTGTGAGTATGTACGTTTGCCTTCGTTCCCTTTCATTTCCCTGCTGTTTTCTTACTTTCTTTGTTATGAATGACGGCTTCTGTCGTCCGCAGCACCGTCGCCCATGCCTCCATTCTAGTTTTTACGCTAAAGCAAACCCCTGAGTGTTGGTTTTTTCCCGTCTTTGTTTTGCTTACTGCACTTGTTCGAGCACGGAAAATTATCCTTTTATTATGCCTTGGTTGACTGCTTGAAGGACTTTTCTGTGGAATATGTGTGGCTGGCGAATAGCTGGGTGTAGGAAGAAAGAAAGTGGTGTTGCTCAGTTTTAAGGTCAAGTGGATGCGATCCTTGAGCGATTGGTCTTAGAGGGGGTTTGTCCCAATTTGAGATTACTCGGCTGCGACAAATTGGGTTTATGCTGTGTCCTGCTTTTGAATAGAACACATGATATCTGTTTGAGACGATGTTATCTCTTCAGAGATTATTTGAACCACAAGAGTCAACCTTGTGTAACAGTTAGCTATTCTTAATCAAATCACCGAACTTGGTACCTTTTTTTCTGTCTTTTGTTGCGCCAGATGGCAATCCAACATTCAAATCTGTACATCCCATCGACATCAACATGTCAGCAACTGACGTCGAATTCAATTGAAACGTGACACGGATTCACCACCTTTCCTGCTCACGCACTTCTCGCACGTCTGTCAAGAACATACATACGCACACGTACACATACACTTGGGACATGCGGTGGCGACAATCCTCAAGGAGTTAAACTTGGCCACTTTCCTACACATTGTTATATCCAGGCGACTGGACAACTTTGAGCGAGTCCTATTCTTTTGTGTTAGCTGCGATGCTGTCCTCAGCATTCAGAATATGGACCAAAAACGATTATCCCCCAAACGGTCGGTGGTCCGAGCCGAGGTTCTCTTGCGGATAAGCGAGCGCACGTGGAAAACAGCAGGAATCGGGTGGGAAAGGCAAGTGATTTGTCACCAGACCCCCTCCGTTTGATACAATACACAATGCTGCAGCAGTCAGGATCCAGCAGTAGCGGTAGGAAGTTGTTTTTGTGGATTTCTCTTGTTACATAACCTCAAATGTATTCTGGGCAAATGGTGAGATAAAAGCTGATGGCAAATCGTCCATTCTCGTCGATGATGTTTCGGTGGAAGAGTGGGGTGACGGGGGCGGACACTAAATGTACTGAATGAGGCCTTGTGGGCAGCAGTATGTAGGGGAGTCTTCTCCTTCTTATTGGATTCAATCAGAGCACTTATCGATTGCTTCCTCTTTGCACCCGACGTTGACGACGTGGCCAAATTTGCCTAGGTCGGCAGTATTGTTTTACGAGGCAATAACGTTTAGCCAGTGCGGATGTGCCTGCATGAACTTTGATAGCTTTCCTAACTGCGCCATTGCAGAACCGGGTTAAGGAGAGGTGATTTCTTCACGAGCAATAACATCTCGTGACGGTCGACCTGCATGATACTGGTAGGAATGGGAAGGATGTTTCGAACGTTGGCGACGCAAGACAATACCTGATTGTTGAGTAATAAAGAAAATCATATGCAAGTCGGTATTGTTTCTTTTTTAATAAGGATGAAGCAATAGGGAAGAAAAGGGATTCGTCGAAAAACGTAACGATGAAATAAGTCATCAAATTCAGCTCTGCTTTCTAAGATTTATTACTATCACTCCAACCGAAATGCAAAAGATATGAACATCAGTTGCCTTGTGCCAAGCCACATGTGCAGCGCGCACTTTTCTCATCTTGGTAAAGTTTTTGTGTAAGTGACAAACAAGTTGCGATATGAGCTTTTTTTTCAGCTAGACCTGTGCGTCGGTGATATTGGTTCAATTTGAAACATGTTTTGAAGGAAGTGCAACGCTCAGTTTTTTTGGTCATGTTGAAAGACATTAAGCCATATCTTTGCATCACTCGTTTCATCTGTTCATGAGTGTTTGTGTATACATTTTCCAGGCAAACCGCATTCAACTGTGTGTGGCCTTAACGGCATACACACTGTTAGTTTAAATCTGTTATCAAACTGTTATACAGGTATAACTCGATGGTACGTTTATCAACTTTCTCACTTCAAATCGAAATTGCACCGATCTTTTGATTGTATCTGAAATTTAATACAAACAAAAGAAAGTGCAGAAGGCTCTTTCTTTTGGTCATATTAGATTTCAGATTCAACTAGTAGTTTTTATACTCTTGCGTTTTGAATTGAGAAAGTTGATGTACGTACTATCAAGGTATACCTGTATAATGATTTATAACTTTTTATTGAATTAACCTCACTAAGTATTGCGTGGCTTTAACAGTTGATTAAATAAATATCAGTCTGGATGTTATATGAAGAAAATTCTCCGGATATCAGTGAAACAAAAAAACCTTTGTTTGGAGATTTGCTGGATAATGTTAAAAATTTTACGAACTACTTCTAAACCTAAATACAGTAAACCCGGAAGGGTAACGGGTTATATCATTTTTGAACCATGAATTTTCCGAACATTTTGCCAACGGTTCCATTTATCAAAGTAATTCACAAAAAGAACAGAGTTCCTAATTAACTCGACTTTTCAGTAAACCATAATATTGATTTTCAGTAAACAAATATTATGATGTTCAGACCATAATGTACAATTCCTAAAAATACAAATCGGTCACACAAGATAATCCAATTATCATGATATTGCTTGTTCTTAATGAGTGGTAAAAAAAAAACGATTAAGCTGAAATATAAACATAATGTGAAGACTTTCACCGACAAGACATGAAAGCATTATTTGGCTTGCATTTAAATATTTTTTGAAAAGGAGGCATAGCGAAATTTCTGCAACTATGCACTTCTCTAATTTTACTGCCCTACTAATGATGTTATTTATCAGCAGCCTATGTAGCTACAGCAAATGTTTTAGGCATCAAAGCTACAGCAAATGTTTTAGGCAGAAAAAAACTATATTGAAAGTTTTAAACTGTTCTTTGGTTTAGAAAGGGCTATGCTCGGTGCGAAAGTAGAGGGTTGTTGAGATGCGTGTGCAAAATGTTCTTGCACACTTGCTGTTCCTTCGACTCCATTTTCGAAACTACGACACATTTCACACGCAGTTTGAACAATACACGCTGAAGTCATTTCACCCAAAATTTCGTTAAAATCAACTCAAAGGGCGAAATGTTACAGCTTATTGAAAGTGATGAAATTTAAATGTGGACATCCTCTAACAGACAAACAACAAATTTACTCTTGATTTTTTTTTTTTGAATTTTACCGCAATTTTAACACGGTAATATATTATAATTTCTTTACCTAATTGTGTTTGGGGCGAAGGAGTTTGTTTATTTAAGCTAATTACCCCTCTCTGATCTAGAGATGTCGTCAAGTTCTCGATATTGCCAGGCTCTGCAAGATCATTACTCTCCTCTAAGGGTTTCGTCAATGAAAACTAGAATGCCCATATGAGCATGGAGATGCCTCACATAATGCAGTTGAAAAACTCCTCAGAACCATCCAGCTGGGTGAACGAAGAACAGAATGAAGAAAGAAGACAAATGCCACATTGCATGCATTGCACATGATGTCTATGACCTTCTACAATAGGCGAAGAGAGTCCAATAGTTGTCATCAAGTAATTGCTTTCAATGATCGATGTACATGGCTATACATCCTATTTTGCTGATGGCACTCAGAAAAGGATTTATATTCAGTTTCGTATAAGCTGTGTGGTGAAGTGCAGACATACTACAAACATGCACAATCCCGTAATTTGAAGATCTTGTCTCGGAAACCTGCCCATTATAAAATTTTATATTCAACTTTGACTCACCAATGATTCCAAAGAAATGCGTCTTAAATGAACCTAAGATTCGTACCTGAAAAAAGACAAAAATAACATATTAAATATAACTAAAAAGTATTTTGATTCTTGAAGCGGCTTGCATTGTTTACTACTACAGGCAATAATTTGCAATTCAAACCAGTATAGATGGATTCGGTGTATTTTGAAAGTCCAAACTGTCAAGCGCGTAAAGGGTGAAGAATAGTGATGCAGTTTTCTCTTATCAGGATGGGGTTACTCCGCGGGAAATACATTCAGGCACCGTGTTTGTTGGAAATGTATCATTTTCTCAATTTTTCAATATTTTTGTCTACCAGAAGAGTGTTTTATGAAATTCGCACATACCTGTCAAATTTCCAAAATACAGCAAAATGTCAGGCAACCAGCAAAATTTATATGACATTTTTTTTACAAAAAGCCAGTTCAATCAACCGCAAATGAAAAATATTTTTTCATAAAGACGTAAACTGAACATTTGGGTTCAAGTTAACTAAATATACACCATTAATAGTAATTGTCCGCTCTGGGCTGCATTCGAAAAAGTAATGACTGAACTGTGAGATTACGAAATAGAAATTTTTGGTTTTGTAGAAGAAACATAAATACATAAATGGACGAACGTAAACAAAGATTGCATTTAAGATTTTGATTCCCGAGTACGAAACATACGCAAGTTGACAAAAGCTGTTCTCCATTGAATTAAATTTCTCGTCTTCAACAATTTCAACTGATTCTTATGTTTTAAACGACGCTCAGTGAACCTAAATTAGATTCTTTCTGTTTTGATAGAGTGTGAAGGAATTTATAAATAATTTGAGTCAAAACTAACATTCTGAGAATCAAACCTACTTTGAGGAGGTTTAGGGATTTCGGCCTTCAATTGCTCCAATAATGCACAGGAATACTCTCTGATGTGTAATAGTGGATCCAGGTTTCATCAACAGTTACCAATCGAAGCCAAAAGCCAAAAGTAATGGTTGTTTGAGATTTTTCAACCAGGCATTGACAACAAATTGTACTCAATTTAAGGAACATCGGTACAGTTTTGACCTAGAGGCGTATCATTTCAAGAATGCGCATTTAATGTTCAATTAATTTAAAATCAATGCATTTTATATCCATCTTTTGCATCAAGTTGGCACTGATATATGAACGTGCACTTCTGGCACTTATTAGTTCGGCAAAGCATGCACTTATTACACTTAGTTACATTTTTGTCAAGAAACTTAGTTTTGTTATTTTGAAACGTGAATTGAAGTTTTGAAAGAAAATTGGTAGCTTTTTTATCTTTAAATTTATTAGCGTGATTCTGAAAAGTGCATTGAACTTTTAAACGAACCTGAGTTACAATAATGTTTACGAGAAACTGTCTTCCAAAATAGCTAATTGCATCCCGGATGATGATGCTTTGCTCCAAGTAAGGCTAAGTATTTTAAACTTTACCTGTCTTATCTAACCTAATCTAATCTAATCTAATACAAACGCAGCCAGGACTAGAAAGCATCATGGAAATAATTGGGCTAGATGACGCCCAATTATTGTTTTTGTCAATATTGATGCTTGCAGCATATCAAAGACATGATTTACAAGCATCAAAGCGGCCAGGCCAACTGCGTTGCATTTACCGCAAAAGATGATTCTGTAAATGAGTTGAATTCAAACAAATTTCTTTGAACAACAACACATTTCGTGAATCTACAAGGGAGGATGGATGCGTGGACTTACCGTACCATTCGCTCCAAGGTAAAAATAATAAAATAATATTAATATTAAATGCACTGGTTGATCACTGATCTATTCTCGTCTAATCCAATACAAACGCAGCAGAATTGAGCAGCATTTTATTTAACGTGTGTATACCAGTTGAAAATTCACATCCTGAAAATATGATTAAATAAAATAATATACAATGATATGATGAAAAGATACGATGTTATAAGGAAATACTAAATTTTTTTTTTTGTATATGTAAAACATGTATTCAAAAAAATACATCTGACATCCACTGGTCTATTACTGAAAGGAAAAAAAAACAGGTATTTGCAAATATCCCGAAGGTCCCGTAAAACCTGAAAGACAGAGCCGTTCTATACAACCATCATAGATAAAACTTCAATTAAAAGATGTATGATGTTTTTTTGTTTTTTTTTTCTGAAAAGTCACAGATTATCCAAAAAGACATTCCTTAAAAAGTTTTCCCTACTATCCTCTACATTCCAAGAATAGCAGTATACGTGATCGAAGAACCCGGCTTGATTATTTCTTAAATATGGCCTATCGAAACACAACACCGATAAACAAATTTATTTATATATAATCCCATACTGCTAAGGGTCGAATGCCAGTCTTCCACAAAAATAGCAAATGAAATTCAGAAGCGCAATATATAGGTTCATGCTGAAATGAGAAACAAATTGAGCCTTAAATTGATCTTCATGCTCAATGAACAAGATTTTCACCCAGTTGCATCATCGCCAAAAGTTTCTTCTGCTTCATATAATGAGATAAGCACTCTTCCACATAATCTTTGATTCTTGTCTTTATTACTTTGCACTGTTACACAAAACAGACACATCCTCAAAGACGAAAGAACCGATTTAAACCAACAGCAAAGAAACCGTTGGGCCACTTGACCGGTTGGCACTCCCACGGTGATTTGACTAAAGTGCCTAAAGCGGCACTAAATTGACAGAGTTGCCTGCGGACAACTGTTGTTTCCTCCAAGAGTTCCATGGTGCTCACTATCAAGCCCTGACATTCTAGGTGAATTTACCTACTCGCAGTGGTGGGGAGGGGTCTCAAGCCCTATTGCCTCTGGTCACCCCTGCCACATCATACAGCTATGAAGCTGTCATTCCTCGGTTGACACGTTACAAGACACAAAGAGCAGCAATCTCACTACCGCAGGTTATGTGTGTGATGACATTCACGCCAACGAAGCCCTTAGGTCTACCTTTATATTCAGCTTAAAATTTTACATAACTAGAACATGCATTACGGGAGCTGAAACTATTCGAGTCCAAAAGATATAAAAGGTAATTTGCTGAATTCCACTTGATGCCGTATACAGTCCAAGAAGTCCGAGTTAAGTTCTCACTATCCCTATCACAACTGATGCACTTCCCACAATGCTGCTCTTGGTGTGACTCAACACAAGACTGGGTTAAAGACGTGGATCAAAATTCACATTTCACCTGATAAAACTTATACTTTTATAATATGAAAAAAAAGTGGAGGAAAAATGACAGCAGAAAATGTGTGTGCCTCGCTTCGAGCACCGCACACTACGATCTTCAATGGAGTTAACATTCATCCCTTCCAATTGAAACACATTATCTTCTTTTGATAGCCACTTCTTAGTCAAGTTCAGCAAAATAATCTTCAAACAAAGATTTTTGACTGAGCTTTTCCTTCATCCTAAGTATTTAAAATTTGACCTGTAGTTCTTTATGTGTAGGAGAGGTCTTTACCAATTTTTTGACAAACATGTGTCGTACTAGTGGGGAGATCAGCAAAGACCATACCTATAATGTTTAGTGCCCAAGGTTGGTTTGTTAGGAATCATTTTTTTTTAAGATAATGGTTTGTTATACAAACCATCATAAATCATTGGTAATTTATTGATGAAACATTTTCAATTATTATTGGATGATATGCACATATATAAGTGCACAAATGTTACATTCTGTGTATAAAAATAGCAAGTTTAAGTTATTAAACTTTAAGTTTAAAAAAGTTATTCTATAGAACGATTTTCAATTGTTCTTGGATAATTCCTTCAGTTTTAAAAGTGCAAACTTAGGGCTGCCGCAACAATTTTCGACTGAAAATTTAAACATCTTCAAAACCTATCTAAACATACTTGAGTCATTAGCGTTCAGAGTGTTTCAAGTTTTTGTCACGGTCGGTGTTTTTCAAATTTTCATTTGCAACCCTACACACTACTAAAATTACATGTAAATTTCTGTCCCTGAGACCGACACATTGAAGCGCCCTTTTGTACATAAGAACAAGTTGAAAGAGATGATAAAATAAGTTCAATCAAACACATCTTTCGTCGAATTGCGTATGTGTCAGTTTCAGGAGACATAATTTTACACGAAATCTTTGTTTACGTTCCCAGACTTTTTACAAACATGAATTACGTCTCTTGTAAAATTCATAATTTCTAAGTGTGTATCCTTGCTGTAAGACGTAGTCTTCGTTAAAAAGAAACAGTTTCTGCTCTAACGTTTTAGCAGAAACATTTTTTATGTAGTGACATAAAGGATGACATGAAGCTATCGGTGTTGGTAGTAGGTACACGGTAGGCAGTGTGAAGGTTTATAATTGAATAATCAAAAAGGGCATTTAATTTTGGTTGATGTATCATTATTCCTAAGTTGAGTGTGTTTAAAATAAAGAATGAGCAAATTTATCAAGAAGAATGAACTAGTCTCTTGAAAGTTTCGGCTTAAAACAAGTGGTAAAGGATCGAACGGTCAAAACTTGGTTGACTCAAATATAACGTAGTTTTTTTAATTTTGCATTTAAAAAACTTAAACACTCCTCATTATATAGGTGTATGCGTATGGAATGTTGACTTTATTTTGTTTTTGCCATTTTATATTCAGTTGTCAAAATGGCGCGAAACAAGATGAGCAACGTATCAAAAACGAGCAAAATCCAAATTATTCCCACGCCGACTTAGCAAAATCACTTATATTCGGAGAACGTTTGGAGACTGCCAGGAAGCCGGGATCAGGAGGAAACCAAAACCAGGAAGCCGCAGTGACCGGAAGAAAAGTGGCCAGCATTTTCAAGCGCTAGCCCAAACTTTCCATAAGAGATATTGGAAACAAATTGGGAATGTTCCACACAACAGTGCAAAGAGCAAATAAACGAGCCGGTCTGTCAACATATAAGGTTACAATGACATCAAATCGAGATGATAAGCAAAACACCACAGCCAAAGGAAGAGAGCGTAGTTGTACACGAGTTTGTTGACCAAGTTTGTTTGTGTCATAATGGACGGTGAAGGCTGATTTCAAGCAGCTCCCAGGTCAAGTGTTTTCTACGGCTACCGGAAAACGGAAAGGTTCAAGATAAGTTTATGCAGAAAAAAAAGTCACAGTTCCCGAAAACATACTTTGACAGGCGATTTACACCTGTGGGCTGAAAAGAAAAAGTTTTTTTTTTGACAACTGGCACTGTCAACAAAGATATGTATGTAAAGGAATGCTTGCAAAAACGCTCATTGCCTATTTTGAAGAAACATAGTTGTTCCGTGCTGTTTTAGCTAGACCTCGCTTCTTGCTACTACGGAAAAATGACTCAGGAATGGTATACCGCCAATAGTGTGCAAATCGTTCCCAAGGAGAAAACCCCATCAAACTCGCTGAAACTGCGCCCAATTGGAAAATATTGGGCAATCGTAAAACAGTTGGAAGTGAAAAACAATTCAAGGCAAATTGGCGATTATCATCTAATAAGGTGGATATAACAACGGTACAAAATATGATGGAAGGTGTGAAACCATCAGTTCGCATTTGGAAAAACGAAAATCCAATCAAATAATTTTCTTATGTTTTGTAGACGATGAACTTCAAAAAGAAATAAAGATTGATCATTTATAAAATAAACTGATAAGTGTGCACTTAATTATGTTTGACCGTTCAACCCTTAACAATTCTAAGGATCCTCCCTTATCTTAGTCGGTAAAATCACGGCTACAAAGTAACACCATGCTAGAGGTTGTTTGTTATCGATCCCCGGTCTGGTCTAGGAAGGCAGTCAATTATGACTGCCAAAACCATCCAGTCTTATTAAGTTTTATTAAAAATTTCTGACAGCCACTAGAAATCAATTTGGTTTTATTATGGCACCAAGAGGGGCCAAAAGATTTCAAATTTTAGTCAAGTTTAATATTCGGAAAAATATTTTCCCATGTGTGTTTTATTCCATTCAATTCCATATCCTATCCTGCTGATGGCACGATGAGAAAGATCCGGATTTTCGAGTTACGTGCGCAAAATTTCTTTGCGCCGCTGCTGTTCTTCCGACTCCATCTTCGCAACGATTGCACATCTGCAAATGAAAATTACACAGCGTAAACAAATATACATTGAACTAATTCCACCCAAAATTTCAACAGAAAATACCCAACGGGTAAAAAGTAACAGCCATTTAAAAGTGATGCAATTTGATTCCGTACAACCTTTAAGAGAACCTACACAGCATGTCTATAACGAACTTTTTGGATATTTTACTACCAAACAAAATTTCCCGCAACACTAGAACTTTTTTCTTAGATATTATTTACTGTTAAATGAATCAGAAGAATAGAACGTCGAACAAAGCAGAACAACAAAACCAACCACGATTTGACAGTGAAGTTTGACAGCTGTGGCCTATCTATCTTATAACGGTTTTACTGACTAGTTTTCACAACCGTCTATGGAGTCGGCCACTTTGTACAAATTTCGGCTTTAAAAAGCAAAGAGTAGGTGTTGGTGGACAGAACAGGTTGGAATGTAGTTTAATCAACAAAATCGGCAGGAGTGCTATGCGACTGGGATGAAACTTAAATTGTTACTTGGGATACTAAGGCAAAAATGGTATCTGGCATCGAAAGCTCTCAATTATTAACTGTGGAAGTGCATTTAGAACACTTTGTTGAGAGCAAGCGGTAAGCGAATTGTAAAAACAATAAGCTTGAAATGCTAAGGAAAGAATAAAGAAGATAATTGAAAGCATTGATCCAAATATTATCTGGGTCAAATGACCAAGTTTTATCAACCAAACTCAAGAACATCGGCTCGGTGATCTACCCTCAATAAGGTGTCAAGAAAACGAGAAATGGTTTCTCTCACATTGTTTGTCAAACATAATTACTTCTTCTCATGAGAGGAATCTGTTTTCACCAAAAGCGACCGAATCTCCTGTCATCCCTTCTCCTACAATTCGAACTTTCTTCAAGCCCCCTATACCAAAACATAGTGTCAAAGTTTCGTAGCGACAACAAACGTGCAAAAGTGCTGCCTCGACTCCCTCGTCTACTATGATGAGAAAAAAAATTGCCAGATCTTACTCGAATGAGAACCGCCATACCTCCTTTCGTGTACGAATGCTGTGCGAGTGAAAAAGTTTGAAAAACATGATACGCAAGCTGATAGATCTCTATCAGCTTTTGATCAAAACAAAACCTTTTCTTCGTATTTTTCATTTCTTTTCCGGACTTGCTCCATCTTTTTTGTTTCTTTTTACGACCAAAGTTCAAATTTTCCTCGCGAACTTTTGGCCTTTCTCGGATCGTGTTGCCACGCTACCTCTTAGCACCTTGCTCAGCAGCCATCAATAATGTTTGAGTAATGTTAGAAAAATTACGCCGTCGATTAGTGTAATTCTACTCCCAGGAAAACTTTCCCGCTGCTTTTCTTTTTTCTTCATCCTTTTATCATTCCTTCCGATTCACAGTTTCGCCAACCTGAAGAGCATCAAATTAAATTCAATTATGCTCCGAACTCAGCAGCAACTTCGTTGCGAATTCTTTTCACACAAAGCTCGTGACCCAAACTGACGACGGCGACAGTAGGATCTCACCCTTCCGTCCGGACTACTCGGGAATAACAATCGCAAGCATCAATGACCGGTAGTTGGCAAAGAGTGGTGAGAAGACCAACTAAAAAAAAAAATGAACCATGAAAGGAAACACCAAGTAATGCAATTATGTCTTCTCTTGTTGGCCGAACTCAATGATATCTCGTTATTCGCGTAGTGATAAATTCAATAGTAGCTCATCAGAAGTTCCCATTTCGGTTCCTTTTATCCTGCTGGCTGCGATGAAGACGCCTAGGAAGACCGACCGTGGATACCAAGCAACGCTAATCAAAACTTTACAAATGGAGAAGACGACGACAACGGCAGCGGCGGGATGCGCTCGGACTGATACTAATTTTATTACATTGAAATGTTCCGGTGCAACTACCCTTCCACTGCGTATTCCGGTCGGTCGTGGCGATGACAGCTTCAAGGGAAAATGTTATGACACATTCAGTTGGCAGGTGACATAACGAATGCATAGGCGGAAGATTATTGTGAGTCATGTCGATTGGATTTTAGTGGGTTGTGAAAAAAAAACTCATTAGCGATAATCAAACTCGCTAAAGTTCAAGCAGGAAATTTCCAAACTGTCCGATCGGGACACATTACCGTCCTAAGGAAAGATGAAGGTTTCAACTATAGCAGTCCTCCAACGCCATTTTGGTCGTTAAGAAAATGAACAATTCTAGAATTGAGCATTTTATATTTTTAGAAACCCGGGAAAAAGGCGTACCCGAACAACACATCCGGAATGGTAGAGCCGATTCGTGTCGCCTGGAGACCAAACATATATCCTGATATCTTCTACCGGGAAGAGACAGACCCATTTCTGCAAGAAGATGAGCCCCTGTTCCTGGGACCGGTATTCCTGGCTAGAATAGTAGCTTTAGGAGGAACTGCCATCCGGGAAGGTTCAAATTGCGCTGAGCGCATTTCTGTGTTTGTGTGGCTCCCGTAACGAACCACGGACTAAAAGGGGTTGGATTGGGCTTGAGGGAGGACATATATTTTTATGATTCATTATGGTCACCAATTCGAGCATGGCGTCGCTCGGTGAGTGGGTCGTGTGTCTGGTTTTCGTAGCGAGGAAACGTTACCCACAGGAAGAGTGGAAATTATCCTCCTGGTGGTGGTGTTTTCTTGTTTCGACTATGCCGAGCCCCACTGACTGGAGGTTTCATCTTCCGTTCCACTGACTCTACCGAGACGGCCGAGTTAGCACTGTTTGAATTTAATTTTAGAAAAGTTGCTACCGAAAATTGGAAGAGCAAAGAGAATGGTGTGGAAGAAAAGTAAACTTCGGTTCCCTTGAATGCCTTCCTTTTACATACATGTTCTTAAATACACATAAACCCACATGTATAGTTTGTGCAAACATTGCGAGGCTAGAGAAGGGACATTCGAAGGAAAGTTAGTCACAGTCGGTGGCGGTCGATGGTCTGTGAGGTGGAAGGTGAAAATGTAAAAAAGTATTCGAGCGAATGTTACTGATTTTGACAAGGGGTCGGCCTCAGTCGGCCAATGAAGGCGGAAAAGTTTTTTTTTGTGTGCTTCGTTGCAGCACAGGGGGGGTCTTGTAATGCCCTAGGATAATCGTTTTAATTAGTTTTAATGGCGCCGGTGGTGAATGAAAAGCTTTTTTGTTTGCCGGGTTTTTGTGTGTGTGTTCGCTTTGCTGGCTTGCCCTTTTTTGTTTGTGTGAGAGTGAATGTAGGAAGGATAATGTGAAATTTAATGCCATTTTTAGGTACCATTGTGGCTGATGGGGAAATTTGTCGAGGTTTGGTGTTTTGGGTTGTTTTGTCTGAAAGTAGGCTTTTAAGGGGATGATGTTCTATTGTTCGAAACACCTTAAAGAAACCGTGATGACAAAGGAAAAGATTAGTCCGCTTAAGAAGCAAAAAGACGTTAGAAAGTTTTTGGCTTTGGAATCAGGCAGCTGTTGAAATTTATCTACTATATCCAATCAAGTGTATCCATGACCGTAACCAATGAAAAAATTAAATTCCTAGACTGTTTTGATATCGAAAAATTATGTTGAAATTAGGAGCACTTGAAATTTAAAGCGATTAAATGCATTTCATGCGATCTTCATCACAACCACGTAAGCGTCCTTAAACGCAAAGCTCATAAAATATACACCGAACAAAATGATGAAACTTCTCCTCATTCAATTGCAAATCAAAACAAACTTAAGCAACGATTTTTTTGCAATCTTTCATCCAATAGGTCTATTTTTAGGCAATATCTGGCTTAAATTTACAGGATATATCCTATGAAATTATGAAAAATCTAGCATGGCATACGTGTGCATTAGATAACGCAGAAAATTTCATATTGCTTTCAAACTGTGTATGTGTGAATGAAAACCACGAAAATGTGTGTCAAACTTTGCTCTTCCCTTCAGGATGCTTGTCTCATTTTCTCCTAGCCCAACCCACAAGACACGTACCTCATTTTCATTGCCAAGCAAACATAAAGCAAACCTAACGACTACGGTGACGACGAAGACGGATATAAACGTCCTATAAAATTCTTCCAACCAATACAGTAAGTAAAGGCAAGAGACCCATCATTTTGTCATCAAGGAGGCTTTCCCGGTACTGCTCACAAATGCGAATAAAAAGCAGGCACTTTGCGTGCAGAGTTCATTTGTACCGAGCAACCGA
Source organism: Aedes koreicus (assembly GCA_024533555.2). Classification (NCBI taxonomy): domain Eukaryota; kingdom Metazoa; phylum Arthropoda; class Insecta; order Diptera; family Culicidae; genus Aedes; species Aedes koreicus. Next base: position 500,600 of record JAHHFK020002267.1, read on the forward strand.
GCTACTTGCTAAGGGAGGGGAGGGGGGGGGGGGGGGGGGCGCTGTGCTACAACAGGTACCCACCACCAACTCACTAACTGTGTTCACTGCGAGAGCAGTAGACGAATAACTCCTCACTGTCACGAAGCTTAGCAGTAAGGACATAATGCAGTCACGGCACTCAGCCAAGGGAATGGGGCTTAGCAAATGGTTGGGATTACTGTCGGATGTCGGGGCAGAATAGAAAAATAAAATACGACATGTCGACGTTGTAAACGCTGGAATTGAACAAATAGTGACAGGAAAAGCTTCATGCGACATGCAACGGACTAGGTGGATTGCAGGAAGGTCAGATGAAATGCTCACATAAATTGTAAGAAATAGTAACAACGAACTAAAAAAAATCTGTGTGCGTGAAAAAAATTAAAAAAAAAAAACGAATGGAATAAAATCTACTCTTATTTTAATTAGCAGGGTGCTGAGGAAAACTAAGAAGACAGGAAAGAATTGAGAAACGCTTGTTATAGGAGAGATTTACTATTTTACCAATTTCCAAAGAGAAGTTCGAAGCACCCGGCGCTTTGAAACTAATGTGTTTTGGTTTTGGTGCAGCGTAAATAAACAAAAAAGGTGTTTGAAAATTTGTAGCAGCACACTTAAAAATCTTTAACAAAGTTCATTGACAGGTGTCGGGGATACAGTGTGATGAATTTTGACATGAGGTGGAATCGCATTCTTCCGCACTTTGCGGTGATGTTCTGTGGATTTGAAACCATCTCGCTCTGTACAAATACTAGCAACAATTTTGACAGAAAACTAAGGAGGAATGCATGTGAGTGTTATTGCGAGTTTTATTTTTCACATTCGGGATCAATGATTGTACAGAGAAGATTACCGTCATCTGGGGGGAAGATGATCACTTTCGAGACAAAACATGCAATAACAATCTGTGTTTCCATTCTACGTTGAAACAAATATTCTCAAAACATATACTGCTATACGTTATATTATTCAGCAAATTTGGTTTCTTTAAATGCATTCAGATTTGTTGTTAAAAAAAAACAATTGCAATTTTTGGAGGTAAATTGATCACGACAACTCTACTAGGATCACTATAGTCTAGTCAAAATACACTCGTATATTTGAAGAAATTATGAATTTACCACGCACAAAAAATGCGTTTCAAGTTAAAAAAAAATGTTAATCTATCTATGGATTAATTCAAAAATAAACGTAATGAAAAATTGGCCTCTTCATCCTTCCCTCTTCCTCCTCCACGGAATACACTTTCATATTTATAATTTCCAGAAATGCATGGACTGTAACATTTGGACGGACACCCTCATTCTTACGTTACGTTATATTTGGGCGGCCCCATTGTTTTCTCTCAGAATTATAAAAACATCTAGTTAAATGAATAATAATCGATTCTGGATATTCGTCTGTGGTTTTTTTTTTCTTGGAAAAGTAGTAAACTCTCATTCACTGAATTTTGCAACGATTTCAACAACAACAATTGTACGGTTCGCAAAATTAACAATAACGTTTCAGGTTGGACGCATTGCTTCAAATCTTAAGTGTCTGATGCGGGACGCACATTTCTTCTGACTAGCAGCTCGAATTGGAGTCAGTTCTTTTCCTTGACCCTTGTTCGTTCTCTTGCGCTTCACAGACGAGACCGGACAATCATCCTTCTCTCCTTTGACTCTGATTCCCTTTCGTCTTCGTTCACCTGGGTTCATATTCTCGTCGTTTTCCAGCTCTTCCTTCGCGTGTGGTTCCTTGGCACGTCGACTTTTGTTGGGCTTCCTAGATTTTGCTCCTCTCGTCGGCATAGAAACATCATCTATCTTCTGTTTGATTATGTTGTCATTCGACTTCATCCGACTTCAAATGCTCACCGTCGCTCAAGGACAACTCCTTCTTGTTAAGAACTTCCTGTGCATGTTGTTCTGTGACACTTTCACCCGGTTGAATTTCCATTAACCGACGTCGTTTGGGAATGTTTCGAGATGTTTATCCACCATATCGTTGCTGCTTCATCATCGTCACAAGTTATTCGAGAAATGAGCAACTTTGGTTGGATGAAGGTATCTCTGCTTCGGTTCCTCCTGGGATATTCTTCAGCACTATCATCTTATTGAGAGGGTAAATTCCAGTTGCTTGGAATCCCAAGCGCATTATTTTAGCGCTGCTCTTCTGGATGTCATCCATGGCAGCTTTCAGCAAACCAGGAAACCGATGTTTGGGAACGGATCCTCGACAGCACTGTTTTCAATCTTCCAGTGTTTGCCTCCAGGATTTATTGAATGGCCTGAAGAATACCACTTCAAATCGTTGGCAAATATGGGTACCGTCAAACGGGGTAACTTGCAACACTTTTCAACTTTAAGGCTGTATATCTGAAAATATCAAATTTATAGGAGGATTGTTAATGATCGTTTATGCGCATTACAATAAATTGAATAGGGCACCCAACACTTCGAAATTTAGTTTCACACAATCATGAGAGACGAAAAACATAACTGTTGCAAGTTACCCCGCATATGGGTTTAACTTGCAACACATGATCTGGGCTGAAACTTACTATCGAATACTGTTTCTGCATGCATCAAAAACTGTTAGTTTAACGTTAATTGGCATGTAATTAATAAGTAACTGCCAATTAACGTGACTGCCTGGCCTGGTTCTACTTGAATCTTTTTCTTACGCTTCTGGCTTCTGTGACTGCATCACTTCCGAATCGAGCCTCCTTGAGAACACTTACAAACGCATCTGACCACGAGTCGTCAGCTTGTGAACCGGTATTGTTTTCATTAGTCGGTAGCTTCTCAAAGACCTGATAACGATTCAACGTATAAATACCGGTTACCCTGAAGCCGGAACGCAATTTGTCACCAGCGTTTTCCATTTTGTCAATGGCGTTTTTGAGAAGTCCTGAGAACTCAAACTTGGGAATAGTGCCCCTATGTTTGGTCTTATATTCCACTAGTACTTCTTTCCATTTGATTTTAAGAGGTCGAAAAAATGTGACACCTAGTGGCTGGCACATGTGTGTGCTGTTACCAGGCAGAAATACGAAGCGGATGTTGTTATTTCGACATGCTTCGACCACTGCAATCGATATGTGACTCGCCAAATTATCACCGCTGAGCAATTTTGGAGCCTCAGTTGTAGAGTCAGCATCTTTGAAGTATCTTAGGGCAATTTTGAAAAACCATTGTTCAAATAGATAGTTGTCAAACTTACTCTTGTACACCACGAAAGGGGAAAGTAACTTTCCGGAAGCTGTTCCCGCAAACATCACTGGCGTACTAGTTTTAGTTGAATCCATAATCCGCTCAGCGTGCTTTGCTCCACGATGACTTTAGTACGACCCGGATCATCCGTCAAGGGTCTTCAGCTCTTTGTGCCATTTCAGAAACGAATTATACCAATCAACCCCAGGATAATTGTTCTTGAATGGCGTATCTTTTTTACACAACTGTTCAAGGAAGCGCTTGACAACAGATCGCATGTCCGTTCGATCGAAAGGCATTCCCCATTCAGCAGCCAGCAGGAGCCCATCCACGAGCTTTTTCTCCTCTTCCGACGTGAGCACTGGAGGTCTTCCGTATGACTGTTCCTTGTAGGGCTTATCTTTTTTCAAATTCCAGTTAATTGTAGAAGGACACTGACCGTACTTCCTGGCTGCCATGCGGATGCTTATGTGTTTCTTTTTAATTTCTGTAATTGCTTTTTCCAGAGACTCGGCCGAAAAGTTTCCCGAAGACTTCCGGACGCATTTTTTACACTTTCGAGGCATGTCTTCTCGTGGCCGCAAATGAATTATTAAGAAAGTAAGGTTAAAAGAATATCAAAAACTGTTAAAAGTTACCCCACACTGGTTGGCAGTGGCGATAATCATTTTTCATGTATTCAGTTGGACAGTTAGTCCAGCTTCCATTATGTAGTATTGCTTACTATTCTTTACTCTATATGATAGAAATGTAGTTAAATAATATGTTCTTACCGTCTTGGTGTAAAGAGTCACGATTTTTTAACTTGTTTTTAGGCCAAAAACTCGAAAACTTGACTCTTTAATAAACTCTTTGAATGGCCAAGAAAGTTTTCGACATATCACTGTCCTCCAAGCAGCACAGCTTGTAATAGATAAGTTGAAAGTACTGTCAAATGACAAATACAAGCAACCAATACAAGTGTTCAATAATATATTTCATACTTTATATGACGTAAAAAGCGCAAAAAGTGAAGCCTTATAAAACATTAACTAGAAAAAAAAATTATCCTCATACTTAATTATAACATCGCCAAGCTTGGGATTTGAACACTAGTCCTTGGCGTGATTGGTTTGTAGCTTCCTTGCTAAACCAACTCAGTTCTGAGTATCTATGCATTGCTTTCCGTATGCAGTGTAACCACAATCTTTTAAAACAAATTCATCGTTATGAAAAAAAATAACACATTTTGCAAAACATGCTTCGTGTAGTGTAATTTCAACAGTATTTTAAGCAATCTATAAAAACGTGTCCTGTTCATGTTTTATAAATGTATGGAACAATGTTTTCCGGCACAATAACAGAATATAAATTATATAAATTAACAGCAGTCAAAAAATATGTTCAGCTCATTCGCAAGTCAGAGTAATACATAAAATATGAGGGATCCAAACCGCTCCGAACGTGACATGTTTTCCAAAAACTGTTATAATACATTTATCAAACTAAAAAAAATAAAATCATTCTAAAAAGATGTTCTGTGTTACTTGGGCCGTTTCTCGCAACCACTGTCTTTAACTCCGGATCATCGGTAAAGTTGGTTTCATCGAATTTCACAATATTTTCTGGATGAACACTTCGAAGGGTTGTGGCGAATTTATCAGAATACTCGTTGATTATTCCTGGATTTACTCTTGCACGACTTCTTAACGTGAAAGGAACGAACAAATCCAGTCATATCCTGGCAGATTTTCTTGAATCTTGTCACATGTTTGTTTGTGTCCAAATAACTTTGTACGAGGAATTGTATATCCGACTTGATGAGAGGAAATCCCCATCTCTGTATCACCTCGCGTAGTTCACGTTCCTTGTAGTTCCTTCAGAACGGTCTGTCCGCTGTGTTTTCCGGAGCCCAATCCACGAATTAGGTTATAAACATTGCCATACGGAACACTGTATTGACGCGCAGACTGGCGGATAGAAATTTTACCACTTTCAACGGATGCCACCGTGGCCGACAGGACTTTCTTTGTGTACTTGAAACAGGCCATTGGGCCTACGGGTTTTAGGTACTTTCGAGACATTATTGTGGTATTGACACTTGAAAATTGATTCAAAAATATGATTACGCCCCCTGAGATCAAACGAAGTAAACAAAAAAATATGACAAGGCACAGTTCAGCAGATGGTTGATCAATTCAGTATGAGGTAGGCTTGGTTGAGGTGAAAATGGAGAAAATAATTGTCACTGTCGGAAAATTAGTTCTTTCCACCAATTGATATTGGTATAGTAAAGTATATAATAATCAGAGCATATCCTAATATTGGGATGGTAAGCGCATGCTTTGAAGTGTGTTTTACTTTAAGTTCATAGCTTTACATCACATTTTAAATCAACTGAAAATGTGAGTGACACGTTTCCAATTTTAAATATTTTAGAACTGTTTGATTTTATTGATAATGTATCAGAATAATCATAAAAGTATCATTCCTTGAACAGATAATCTGGTTGAACTGATTAACCAACGTTTAATTAATAAATTGAAGCACTTGATGGTTGTGGTTGACAAGTTGACGCATTTTTTTTTTTTTTTTATAAAATTTATACCACATCATTACATTCTTATATTGCATATATTTTTAATAGTTTGATAAACTGTCAGCATGAGTCGCTTTTTAGCTGGACAAAATAAAGTACGCACTAGTACAACCACAACCAGATGGCTTTCCTACCCTTCGAACCGCATAGAAACGTAGAAAAAAAACTTGTTTGTTTTTAATGTATCATATCAAGTGCGTTTCAATCCTCTGAGATAAGAAAAAAAAAACAAATTTCTCTAGATATCCGCTAACTCATCGTTAAAAACCGTCAAGAGAGCCTTTCAAACAGAGAAATTGCTCGGAAATATGAATTAAGTGAGGCAGGAGAGCGAAAAATATGCACGAAGTTAGAGGATCTCGGAAGTGTGGCAGACAGACCAGGTAGACGAAGAAAATGGAAGACAGCAATCAATGATGATCGCCGAATTGACCACGAAGTGACTAAAAACCCGTCAATCACCAGCCGTGTAATCGAGGAAACCTGTTGCGTGCAAGTCCTTCGAACAAATGAGCCAAACATTATCGCCCAACCGGTACAAAGAGCTAGCTGTAGAGGTAGACAGCATGCATAGGCCTATTGTGTAAGTCTTGCTTTGAATTTAATTGCCTTTGAAATATTCAAGTGAGGAAGTTGTAATTTGCCTTCAGTGAATTTTGTAAGATTATGTTTATATCTTTTTTTCTTATATTTACTTACGAGATATTTTATAACTAATGAATTTACAGACTAAACCTAAATATTAAAGCTAAACCGTAAGACAATTAATTGTTCGCACCTAGAATTGTTTGGGCACTAAATTGTGAGTATTGAAATAATTACCAATTCAAGCTAATTATTAATAATAAACTTTACAGCTTGAGCCTGTCTTGAACCAAAAAAGACTTTGCTTCAGGAATCCCGAAACGTTGCGAACAAAACCGTTAACTTGAAACATACCGATCGAACTGTGCGCAGAAGACTACATGAAACAGGTTATAAGCACAGCTTTGCCCAACGCCGACCTTTGGTTCGCAAAGTTAACAGGTTTGTTTGTTTTGCTGTTAGAATTTATTTAAGACTAATTTATGAATTATGACTCCTGTAGGATCAAACGTCTCTACTTTGCCCAAAAAATCTACAAGCCATTAGACTTCTGGAAACAGGTTCTCTGGAGTGATGAGAGCAAGTTCGAGCTCTTAGGTCGTAAACAGAGGGCACGAGTCTCGAAGAAACCTGGAGAGAATACCAATAATTGTTTTGTGAACTCTCGAAAATACAACAGCTATTTAAACTTTCTATGTACAAA